>CM030849.1:14219033-14694033 GCA_018105865.1 Metaphire vulgaris
TATTATAAGAAGCTGTGCATACTCAAAACCTTCTGCAAGTTGAGTTTTCGCAATAAATTTATTTCAGTACTGGCTTAATAATGATTACAGTATTTGTAAATGTAATAAATGTGAATGATAAGGGGTCGTCCATGACGTACGTAACCCTATTTTCAACAGTTCTTGATCATTCCCCAATCAAAAAAATTTCACAGTTTTCGGAATACTCTCATTGAAGCGTCGTCCATAAATTACGTCGCGTATATATTCTATTTTGGCTAATATATTCGAGCTTCTCTTTCAAATTTCAGCAGCAAACCCGATATTCAACTTCCGGCAATGACAACGAATAGGCTTATAATATTATTGGAACCTAAAATTTAATGTATCACGGGCAAAAAGTGTTAATGAACAACTAGAAGCTGTCTTACTGTGCCTCCAATCAGATATAGGCCCTACGTAACCTAATTATGTAATGTTATATATTTAGGCCTATACTGAATGGCCTAGTGTGACACCACGGTTGTCCTTACCACACCCTGTCACAAACTTTAACACTTTCTTAGACTCCTTCCCTCGAGTATGGCGTACTTTATGGACGGCCCCTATAAAGACTCCCATGACTTATTGTTGACTGTGTTGTCTTTCGTCAAATTATATATCTAACCTAATAATTTCCAAAAGATTTGGAAACTATGTCATTCACCAATAAGTCTGTTAATCTGAGAAATTTGGACCAGCCCACACAATTTTCTTAACTGCACTTTTGTCGCGTCCTGGTCCTGGTCTTGTATTTAGGAGCGCGAGACGAAAAAAAACAGCGCGCTAAAAAATTGGTTGCCTTGATTGGAGGTAGGAAGGGAACTTTGAAGGTCATTTTCAGTGGTTAACTTTGAGGAAGCAAAGAATAGCAACGAATTAATTAATTAATAAGAGGATGTCAAGATCGAACATAACTGGAAATCCATGTTCGCTAACGTAGAAATGCACAGCACCTTAACCCCTTAACTGGGGATCCCGGATATATCCGTCCATTTTACATTGAGTTACAGTTAGGCCTAAATACACAGTTAAGGGGTTAATATAAAGAAGAGGAAGAGATTGACACAATCTGCTTTCCCATAATACAGATACCGTGGACACCTGGCGAATATGACGAAACCATCTCTATCGGAAGATTCGGGACTAGGACAATTGCCGGGGTTGGAGGGTTAAGGGGGGAGAGGGGGTTGAACCCCGACTACTATATACTACATTAAGCGCCTAAGACTAAGGAGCTACTGCTTTGCTGTTGTCTAATGCACTATTGTTCAAAGGAGACTTTACTTACTTACTAAAACGAAATCAAGCAGGATTTTAAAAAAAAGCTACTGCTGCCACCTAGCGAATGAACTGACGCACCATTTGCAAAGATATTTAGCATAGTCTTAGGGCTTAAGAAGTTCGTTGTCACAAATTGTCATTTGAAAAACAATTGCTATTTACATGCAATTTTTAAATTAAATCGAAGAACAACACATTTATACGTTATAAAACAAAGACTATAATATTTTTAATTTTTAAAAGGTCAAGTATTACCATCATTGCCAGGTGGCCCGTTAGCTCAGCTGGTTAGAGCGTCGTGCTAATAACGCGAAGGTCGTGGGTTCGATCCCCATACGGGCCATAAGTTTTTAATACTTATTATTCATAAATTATTAACAATTTTAAATATTTTTGTTTTTTTTGGCATCATTCAATCGCACTAAAGCATTTAACATGGTAAAGGAAAAAGCTAGGCTAAACATGGAAAATCTACCATCCCAGAGTTGGATGTTGTGAAATTTGAGCGGGGGCGTTGAGGACTGTAATTCAATGAATGACAGAAACTGAATGTACCCGATATGCAATTTTTGGGAGGGTTGCAAAGTTAGCTAAGGGGAGAGTTCAACCCCACCCCCCTTCCTCTCGACCCCCCGGCAACTCCAACCCTGTACCAACCTCATTTTGCTCAGATTTTTCGAGGCCTATAGTTTTATTAAATAAACAATTGGCGGCAGTCAAAAGCAGGACTTACAGCGGTGTGAAAAAATCTTGTATCACGTGCGAAACCGAAGTTTTTTTCATAATTTTTTGACATTATTGCCAGATTTTCTTGTAGAATTGGTGGTTATTTTACATCGTTTTGTAGCAATTTTAAATCTGCTTGCGGTTCATCACTCAAGCGATTTCACTCTTGTAAGTAAGTAAGTAAAATCTCGTGGATTTCTATAGCGCCTTGGTGGCAGCACAACAGTAGCTGCAAAAATCTTAGACGCTCAGCCTTTCTTAAATTAGCTATGGGAAAGATACTGTATATGATCAGCCAGGCTATAGTCAACATCCAAACATCCAACATCTTGTATTCCTTGATGAACAGTTTAAAATGCTGATCATGTACAATAACGTACATATTTGCATTCCATAATGAATTGATTTTAAAATTTCACTGTGAAAATATTGGTATTTGCATTTTCCAGGGGGGGGGGAAGTGATGCTCCCTCTTGCCCTTATGCTCGCAATGCCTGGCTGATAACATACCTTCCCCATAGCTATTTTTAGAAAGGTTGAGCGCCTAAGAATAAGCAGCTACTGTTGTGCTGCTCCCGAGGCGCTATAGAAATCCACGAGATTTTACTTTACTTTACTTTTACTTTAAGAAAAAAAAAATTGAAATAATTTTTTAAAAAGTCACTGTGTCTGGGCTGTTCAGTCGATTGAGCGCAGACGCCGCAGAGGGCAAAGTGCAAACGGCTGTTGAGTTTAACGGACCGGAGGGTCGCTTTGTTTTGTTTGTGAAATTTTTTTCAATTTTTTAGGAGCTTTTCGAATTTATTCGATTAAACAGAGAAATCGCAGCGATTTGAAGTGAAATGGAAGGCGTTGAAAGACGAGATGACGGTCTAAACGGTCGGTCCGATGTTAAAGTTTTCGCCAAATTTCTATTTACTATTTACCTTTAGTAAACACAATCTGCGTCGTGAACTAAACAGATTTCCCATTTAAAACATTTAATATTTGCACTAAAAAGGAAGATTTAGAGATAAATATCGTTTTATTCGGAGGTTACTTGACGTTTGGAAAGAGGTGTTTTTCTCCTGACTGTTGAATACTGGGATTCTATAGAATATTTATAGAGCGCCTTTATAGTAGAGCGCAGAGATTGTTATAACGCCTTTATATTAAAATACTGAATTTTATATCGCGCCTTGATGTGATCGGGGAAGTGACGTTATTCTCTTATAGATATATGTGCTAATTAGTTGATTTTCATATGCAGAAGATGATTTTTTAAAGATAAGATGTGTTGTAATTTTAAGATTTTTATAGCTCCATTGTTTTTTATCTGTTGCTAGTCTGAATTGTCCCCTCCCCATTTGGCGTCATTTGGCAGAAGAGTGAGCTTTTATTTTTAAAACTTTAGTTGCTATGCTATAATCATTGATTGAGGCACTTGAATGCTTTATATCTGCACTTGGGATGTTTTCATTTCATAATTATTTATATTTTTGCTAAAATAATTTGTATAATATTTCTGTGTGATTGTCTGGTTTATGAAAAGGTAAGGTAGGCCCGCACTCAAACGAGTGTAGGTTCCGGCGCTGATCTCCGCTTACTAGGCAGTGACACATGGGGCTTATGCCATTAATCTAGATTAGGTTGCCATTACTTTCTCGAGACCCATGTTTTACTTTTGCAGCTTAACGCTGCTACCAATTTATCGACGCCTTTAGCAATGAGCTGCTTGGTCGGCCGCCAATACCATGACTAGCTCTCGGAATGGTGACCCATCTAAGAACTAACCACACTCGATGTTGCTTAACTTTGATGTCCTGGAAATGAGGAGATTGAGTAGAGAAAGTGAAGATAGACAATATACACTCAGACCAACACCGCTCTAAAAAATTCCAAGTACATAAAGAGACATCTATTTGCGTCATCAGGGGAAAATTTCATTGAAATCCGTTTGCTTAAACTTAAACTTAGCATGATTTAAAGTGGCTTAGAAGGCATTACTGCCTCTGTGAAAGCCACTAGAAGCACTAATGGGGCTTGAACCCGCTCCGTCAGCCTGACGCTCCAGCACGCAACCCACTCTGCCATCTTCTGCCCTTGCTTGTTTGAGTGGTTTGCAATTTGCACAATGTACAGTGTCAGCTGTGGTCACAGATTATATTTTTCTGCTTATTTACTGGCTGACATTATTTTTCCTTTCATTGAGTGTATTGACAACCTAGCAAACATTTTTCAAATGAAGATCATGTTTAATATTATATGTTATAATTAAAATGAAGTTCTAAATTCTGGGTTTTTTCTGGACATAGAAGGCTGGATGTAGTATAGATTCTCAATTCGTAAATTGATGTCAGTGCATTTTAAAATTGAATTTATAAGGTTTGTTTTTGAATTTCCACACGTGTGTGTTACATTTGCTGAAAAACAGTTGGGATGTCGTATGTGTTTAATGTTTTTAAAATGATTTTTGGATGGCTTCTGTTAATTAGATAATAAATAATAATAATAATAATAATAATAATAATTATGCACTTCTATAGCACCATTTAGATAGTTAGCATCATGTCAACTCAGGCTTGTTGTGTTCCATAGTAATTTTTCTGCAATTCATATATTAACCCTGTCGCCCTGCAAAGCCACAAAAGCAGCTTTTGCTCCCGATACCAGTCCCCGTAAGGCCGCTTTTGGGGTTTCTGTGTCTTTTCCTAATCCTCGCACGGCCGGTTTTGATTTTCTCCATGGTATTAAATATTCTATGCTGGACGTAAACGCAGTTCAATTCTGAGGAAACTGGTGAAAACATTTTTGTTCTATGTTAAATTTACTCAAGATACAACCTCATAATTTTCCCCAGGAGCCCAGGGGACAAAGAACGGACACACAGGAGCCGTTGGGGCGAAAGGGTTAAATTATTTTTGGGTTAAGCATTTCTTGCAAAGAGTGACTTTTTAAAGTTGTCATAGTGTGTTTTTTGGGTGATTTTTCAAGTTTGGGTGAGATGGTTGGTTGAAATTCTGGTAGATTCAGGGATTCAGGACTTACTTGGAAATTTCTTCAAGTACTTTCCTATTTATATTAGAACACATTTCTCCATAAAAAGCGATCAAATCAAGGCCAAACACTGAGTAGATAAAGCCCTCTTGCCTCCCAGGTCGAAGAACTCACTCACAGGCATGGTACTTCACACGACATTGCCAGATAACTGGCGAATTTATATAGCTCCTCAGGTCTCTTGAGTGACCACTTTCACATAGATAACCGCCGGCCCAATTCTACTGGTCCATATTGAAATATCAGATATACTGTACTTCAAAGAGCGAGACAATACCATCTCAACCTAGATACTTGTTAGTATATTTGTTGAAGTCAGCGTTTGTCTTAAGATAGACTTCTCAATTACGGTACATGTACACCTCAATGGCTTTCTAGGTCCTGTCCTATTTTGAAAGCCCTTATTGGGGGGCGCGCGATGATTTGTGAGTGTCAGCTTCTGTTTATAGGCAGATGACTTTTTCGTTTGCTGATTAGATTACTTGACATTTTGGGAGTTTTTGTTTACAAAAGTTGCCACTGAGTACTTGTGTAGAATACTTGGGTATATTATATTGAAAAGTGTTGTGTATTTGGTCATATGTGGGGCTGTATAGAACGTGTTAAGATTATTTGTTCACGTGTTGCTGATAATTACTTTTTTTATAATCAATTAACCCCTTAACCGTGTGTTTAACTGTAACTCAATGTAAAATGGACAGATACATCCGGGATCCCCAGTTAAGGGGTTAAAGATTATGAGAAATAGGAAGAGGATCATGACAGGGTTGCCCACCATCACCGCTGTTATTCAACATTTACATTGAGGAACTAAAGAGAGAGGCACTAGAGGAAGAAAAAGCGAGAATAAACATTAGAGGAAAACTGATACAAACCATACGCTTTGCATAGGATCTGGCGATGCTAACAGGGAGTAAAAGAGAGCTACAAAGAATAATGGACAAACTAAATACAACATTAAAAAATATGGCATGAAAATAAAGACGCCAAAAACAAAAATCATGGTAATAACAAAGAGAAAAAATCCACCTAGATTCACCATAGCAGTTGATGGAACAGAACTGGAACAGGTCACACAATTCTGCTACCTTGGGAGCCTAATAACAGAAGATTCCAGATGCCAGGAGGAGATAAATAGAAGAATAGCGATGGGAAAACAAGCCTTTCTGGACAGAGGAGAACTGGTAAGAGGAGAACTAAATAGAGAACTAAAGAAGGTACTGATAAAAACGTTGATATGGAGTGTCATTTTATATGCCTCAGAAACCTGGACTCTCCAGAAGAAGGACATACAAAAGCTGGAAGCATTCGAAATGTGGATATGGAGGAGAATGGAAAACATCAAGTGGACGGATAAGAAAACAAACAATGAAGTACTACAGATGGTGGACGAACAAAGATCGATAATTAATCAGTACCATCAAAAAAAGACAGAGGAACTGGATTGGACACCTACCAAGGGGAGAAACATTGCTGAGAACAGTAATTGGGGGAAGTATATCATTAAGGAAGACCAAGGAAGAGGCTATTGGACTGGATGATGAAAACAGATAAACAGTGTCACAAAACCTATGCAGAAATCGAAGAAGAAGCAAGACGCAGAGAGGAATGGAAACAATGGAGCCCTGAACCTGTCCCAGTACAGAGAACACGTTGATGAAGGATTACGTTTAGTGAATTTATTTGGGGGATTGGGGTAGGATTAAGGTTTTGGGTTAGTACGTTTGGGTAGGTTATGGTATGTTTTAAGGTTAGGTTTTGGGTGGTTAGGATTGTTATTAATTATTTGTTTATTCGCTCTTTTAGATTCATGGGAAGAATTGACGTATAGGAGTCAGTCGAGCGTCACTCCGTGTCACACTGTGTCTCGTAGTAGTTCTGTGATCGAAAAGCTGCTCAGAGACGCTCAGAGAGAGTCGCCGTCGTCATCGAGATCGGCCGCCTCGAATGTCGGAAGCCAGTGCTCCTCTTCTGCGAGGTAAACGCAAAGTAGATGGACAATGGGGTCAATCTCTTCACTGATAATAGTTTCTGCTTTCAGTTAAAGCTAAGAACAAATCATCAAATGACATTTTATGAAACATTTTACTTAAGGCAATTACCAAATAAACTGATTCCTTGAATCTATGAGAATTTTTCATGTGATTTTTCAAGTTCTGGTCAGATGGTTGGTTGAAATGGTTTATATTGCCTTTGTTATTATTGTTAGCAATGTTACTGTTATTATTATTATTATTGTTAGTGTTAATATTATTGTCGTTATTCATATTGTTATGGGTGTTATTATTTTTTATATAGTGCTATAGCTGTTGTTACAGTGACATTACATCAGTTGTATTGTTATATTTTTATGAGAATATACTATATTATATATGGCGTACCATAATATTTATTATATAATGTAATATAATGTAATATAATATAATATAATTTAATGTAATATATAATTGCAAGAGATGAGCACTGATTTAAGTAATTTTTCTGTTGTTGTGATTTCAGTCCACGAAGTTTGCACAGTCTGAACACCGATTTGCCGCCAGACAGTTTTGAAGTCAGCCTGATTCAGGTACCGTACTGGACTTATTTCTTTTAGACACGACACTCAAGTAACTGTGCAATAGTGATGCACAACGCTGAGAAATAGTCTCTAGTCCAGTGCTTCCCAAACTGTTTCCAGCTGCGGCACACTATCCAAGAAACATACAGTCACATGACACATTTCATTTTTAAATGATACATTGTATAGGCATACAGTGTTTATTCTAGCCACTTTGATATTGGGGGATTTTGAAATGTTTGGGGGCAAGGTCTGAGTCTCCACACTTGGGGGATTTCCATCCCCCAGCCAACATATACAAAATTTTGGGGGGAATTTTAAAATTTAGGGGGGAATTTCCCTCCAGAGAAGGCCTAGAATAAACACTGACTAGTACTATATAATTATTATACTCTAGTCTAGTACACAGTATAATATTGACTACCATTCTTCATAAGTACATATTTACTTTGCATTCTGTATCACTATTTCATGCTTAACTTCATTGAAGAGATATACCGGGTAATTAAACTTATAATTGACAATTAATGCAGCACCATTACTATTTTGCTATCTTCCGACATTTTGCCACGGCACACTTCTACCGTTGCTGCGGCACAGTTGTGTGCCGCGGCACACAGGTTGGGTGGGAAGCACTGTTTGCTTTAGTCCATGAAATAATTTTGCAGCTATGTAAATAATACATTAGACATTTGATGAGCAGGAACCTTTTTCACCATGCTGCCAGATTTAAGCCTGTGACCTTTGAATCTGTTGTGACCTTTCAACTTTTGACCTTCTGATTTCTGGTTTAAATTGTTCCTGTTATTGATTTATGTTTGTTCGTACATCGCTTGCGTTATGGCACTGCATTGCAGAATAATTCTGCATTCATTTATGTTGATTCATATTCATCGAAATAATTTTGATTACATCTGTTCATTGTTATTGGTAAATAGACATTTAACTAATATATTTATTTTATTTTATTTTTATTGATTGTTTTAATTAAAATTCTCAATGCCATTGACAATGAACAGCATAATAATTATTTTTATTATTGTTGTTATTACTATTATTACTATTATTATTATTATTAGCAGTGTTGGAGTTGTGAAATGGGGTGGAGGACTTAAATTCAATGAATGACAGAGACTGCATGTACCCAGTATGCAGTTTTTGTGATGGTTGCAAAGTTAGCTGGGGGGTCAACCCCTCAGCAACTCCAACACTGATTATTATTATTAGTAATAGTAGTTTCCAGTAGTTTCAGTTTCTTATAGTAGTAGTAGTAGCAGTAGTATTACTAGTAGTAGAGGTAGCTTATAGTGTTAGTAGTTGTAGTGTTGGTACTTGTACTTGTGGTAGTGATTGGAGTGTTATGAGTTGTTAAACTTTGTGTTTTATGTGATGTGAAGCTTGCTGGGTTATGCTGGCTATTTAATTTCCAGGGTACAGATGGGGCATCACCCGCAGAGAGAGGCGATGAATGGGTTTGGGATTGGTCAAGTCGACCAGAAATCGTTCCGCCCTGGGCCAGCAACGTAAGTCATAGGCAGATTTTTTCCCTTGCAATGAGAGTTGATCTGTGAAGTACAATGTTAAAAATTCAATTTGCCGTTTGATCTTTCTCACAGACATTTTTATAGCCATCATCTTGTGACTAGAATAGAAAAAGACCCTACACTTATGTCTTTGCACTAGAATTTGGGGTCTATTTAGGCTGCAATTATTTATCAGTTTTTCTGTCGATGATTAGGTTTAACAATTTGCATTTTTTGTAAACGTACAGTAGAACTGCGTTATTACAGACTCGGTTATAACATATCGCAACTTGCAGTCCTGTGTGACTTGCTACCATATTGGATGGTGTTGGATATTACATGTCTTGGATATAACATACTAAATTTTACAGACCCTCTAAGTGCATAATAAGGAAGTTCTCTGTACAAAGAATGTATAAAGTTTTAGGTGGTTGCAGCAGTAGTAGTAGCAGTTATCCTAGTAATAGTATTTTGCATTGCTGTTTGTAGCCATTCAACATTGCTTTATACAGTGGCGTATTTAATTAAGGGGTATGCTCCTGATCCCTAGCATATCCCTTTGGTCTTTGACCTTTGGTCCTTCCTTTCGGCTGCACCACAAAATATTTTAAAATTTGTTTTAGGGGCTATTTGCTTCATAATTTAATTTGTGCAATTAGTAAAAATGTAGTAAAGTGAAGGGAACTTTAAGAAAATATGTGCTCCATAATTAATAATTATTAATAGACTTAAACTGTATATGTTATTGCAGAACATAGAATAAAAGTTATATTTTGAACTTCTTAAATTTCAGCATACCTCTTTAAAGCCTTTCTAAATATGCCCTTGGCTTTTTACTGGTAACATTTTAATACTTGTTATGTTAAAACTTGTTATGTTAAAAATGATCAACACAATAGGGAAAAGACAAAGTACATAGATGGGACATATAATGAGAGGATACTCACTCCTAAGGGAAATAATAGAAGGACAATTAGAGGGGAAAAGACCAAAGGAAGACCACGAGAGATGCTACTTGACTGGATGATAGAAAAGGACTATAAAGACTTAAAGGAGAAAGCTATGAACAGGAACGAATGGCGAAATTGGATTACAAAACCTGTCTAAGGGCAGAATACTACGAAGAAGACTTACAAATATATATGCAGACATATTTTCGGCGCAGTAAATGTTCGATTGATGATATTTGGACGAAGCAATTGAAGCGTTAATGAGTTATATTCATTTGTTTAAAATTTAATATATATATTGACTAGGTAATGAAATATTAATCGCATTTTCCTTTATGGAACTAATGTTCAGTTGACTTGGCTAATAAGTGTATACTACGAAGATGTTAAAACGAATATTATGGATTTTCAGCGTGGCCTCCAGCCATTCAAGCATCCTCTGTCTCGACGACGTACGTTCAGCATCCGAAGGAGTCGTCTGTTGCAGAGTCTGATGGTCTCTCTGGAAAACCTGCCGCTGTTGATCCTCACCCATGCCTGTACTTTTCTTCTGGGCGCCGCTACGTAAGTCCTACTCCCATCTGAGACGGGGTCGGCAACCTTTTGGACAGCCAGGGCCAAATTGCTATGGCAGTGTCTGTCTGAGGACCATGTACAGTAATTGAATGATTTTCTCTCCAAAGACCAGCTAATTAAATAATTTTTCGACGGGCCTCAAAAAGTTTTAAAGTTTATGTTTTTTAGAAAGTTTGTGCTCAAAAAGGTTCAAAAACTCTGCATAATAATATATGTGTCAAGTGTGAAAAATTATCAAAAATATACATATCAGGTGTGAAAAATTAGCAAATTTATACATGTCAAGTGTGAAAAATTAATGATGACCTTTTTTTGCTTGTCAGACTTTAAAAAAAGGTGATGACCTTTTATTTACAAAATAGTAAATAGAGGGCAAATTTTTTTGTCAATTCTGGGATTTGGGGGGGATTTTTGTGGGTTTTTTTGAGGGAATCTCCCTCTAACAGGCCTGCATAAGACACTGGGATCGGTTTGGTGGTTGATAATTTTGAATTTGGCGTTTTTCCATTTATTAATCCCGAGGTGTGACAAAATTTCTTTCCGTTGCAGCATGTTGGTCATCTTGAAGAAATACTACAGATTCATCGCCAGTGCTGCCGCTGCACTCGACTGAGAAAGATTTGGACAGAAATCGCACACACGCAAGAGACTCAGTTGCACAAACGATGGACGTTTTTACGGACATCAATGTCATATTTTGATTTCTAATGATCACTCGGAGCAAAAGTTTCAAGTTGTTTTTGTTGAGTGAATTGAAAACTGTATATTTTGCTATTTTAAGGTGGTAAAAGTTGATAAAATTAAGTTCGCTATCATTAATAAGTCGACCATCCATGTTTGCTTTTGTGAGTTCTTGCAAGCATTAAATCGTCTTACTGTAAATTTGGATTCAACGTAGATTTGTCTAGCACATTGCTATGCTTTGCTTCATTGGTGTACACGTGATGTCTTATATTACAAGGTTTCGAGCTGTTGTGTGTGTGTGGACAGTGGATCAGTGGCGTAGCCAGAATTTTCGGAAGGGGGGGTTTTGAAAAGAGATTCCGTCGATAACCGCCAAGGGGGGTTTTCACCCCAAAAATCGCCTCCAAAAATAAAAATTGCATGGGAATACATTAAAAAAATTTTTTTCGCCACCCAAGGGGTTTTAACCCCAAACCCTCCCCCCGTGGCTACGCCACTGCAGTGGATTAGGCAGAGTCTTGTAGAACCTACAATACCAGGTCCCCCCAAACCCCACCACCCACCCTCCACCCCCAATAGAAATCTCATCAGATTTACATGACTTGCACAAGTTATCCTGGGCGGTCCGACCGGTGCAATTGCACCGGTTTACACCAATGTAGCTACGCCACTGGTTTAGATTCATCTTGGCCAGAAACGAAAGAGCCATTTAAATGATTATTTAATGTAATTAGCAAAGTAAACCGAAAAATATGTCCAGTATGGTCCTCTTATCAAATACAAACAGTGAGCATTGTTACATACAGGCCGCATATGGGGGGATGGGGGTTCTTCCCCAAAGTCTTAGATTCCCCCAATTTGCATTTAATCTAATCTAATCTTAAGCTTCTATATCGCCACTTTAGAATGCACAGGAGCATCAACCGATGGCACACCAAATCCAAATAATTAAGATCCGGATAATTATCCAAATAATTAAAACATCCACGTCCAGATCCAGGTTTCAGGCTTCGATGACAGCTTCTCACCACCCTTCCCACGAACTGCCATAAATCACCCAATCACCTCATGGCAGAGGAGAGTGGATACAACGCTGGAGACTATAGGCCTTAGAATTCAGGGGTGTAGCCAAGAATTTGATTTTGGAGGGTATAAATATTTTGGATGGGTATAAATCTTAACTATGAACCACATAAACCATATAAACCACATATAACCACATGTAAATCACATAAAAAACTTTAAGGTAGACTGATTTTTTTAGGGGGGGTATATATACCGATATACCCCCCGTCGCTACGCCCCTGCCTTAGATACTACATGTAGATTACCATAACCAAGCAATGCTTATTTAACCCTTTAACTGGGGACCCCGGATATATCCGTCCATTTTACATTGAGTTACAATTAAATACACGGTTAAGGGGTTAAAGCGACACCGTCTTCAGCATTCAATTATGAAATAAGCATCGCAAGGCAAACTAAAGCAAAGCAAAATATCATACATCGATAAGAACCAAGTCAGAAATAGCAGTAGGCAATAATAATCAAGCCACGAGTGAAATATTTAGTAAGGCAATTTAGAGCTGTCGCCCTTGACTAGATCGAGGCATTTTATTATTGGACCGGCGAATGAATCAGTGACTCCACCTGGCGGTGCGTCACAGAAATACACCTGGGCAGTGGCATTGCACTCGGGGACCGTTATCACATCGTCGTCGTTTTGGTCCAGATCGTTGAAACCAACGTCGACTGCCGAGGGACCAATACGATACACTTCGTAGACATGTCTGAATTCGTTTCTGGTCAAATTCTTGTCGGCTCCGTCGGAGTTAAAGGTCGAGTGTACGAAATCCGCCAGGGCCTCGATTTTCTTTTTCAACTGCGCAGTACATCTGCGCGTCCACATCGAAATCATGAACTCTTCGAACGTCACTCCAGATATCGTCGCCAGGATTATGTTGACGTCCGTGAGTGGAAAAAAGTAAAAGAGCTGGAAATGGAAAATCGCACAGCACTGTCACAATCATGCAGGGGCGTAGCCAGGAATTTGATTTGGGAGGGTATGAATATTTTGGGTGAGTATAAATCTTAACTATAAACCACATAAACATGCATATAAACCACTTATAACCACGTGTAAATCACATAAAAACTTTAAGGTAGACTGATTTTTTTCGGGGGAGGGTATATATACCGATATACCCTCCGTCGTTACGACTCTGGTCACAATACTGAAAGTATTTCAGACAGTGGCGTAGCCAATGGGTTGGAGTTTAACCCCCGCCTTGGTTACCGACGAAAAAATTTTGTACGTGTTTTTCCATACATTTTTCATTTTGGGACGCGATTTTTGGTTCAAACCCCCCTTGGTGGCTCCCAGATTCAGCCAGTATTGAACTAAAATGAGTTAAAGTATATCTTTTATAGCCTATATTACCTGTTCCGCTAATGCCTTGATTTTTAGCAACTCCTCAATTGGAGCAGAGCGGTCTGTTTTTAATATTTCAAAGGCCATCTGCGTGAAGTCTGACAAAGTGAGCACAGAATCTGCGTCCCAGTCTATCCGAGCAAAATACGTGCAGCAGTGGTCTCTGAAATTCTGGTCATCTGCCTTTACGACGTTCCACAGAACGGAAACCAGACAGAACACCATAAGAACTTGATAACACCAGCGTTCCATCTTAATTGACACCGACTGCAACAGTATGCGTACGAGAAGAAAGTTAAAGCCTATGCATGGACCGAACTGATTTATTGAGTCTACTATTCAGACAATGTGCTATAAGTGCAGGGTGCGATTTGTGACCTGGAGCAGTGGGGAGGAATATGTTGAGCTTGGGGGGGGGGTGTAGTTGTTGGGAAATGTAGCAGTGGGGGTGTAGTGGTGGGGGATGTAGCAATAGGGGGATGCAGTTTGGCAGTGGGGGAAGATTCCCCCTTCCCCCTCGCAAATCGCGCCCTGTATAAGTGTGCTACTCAAACAATGTGGATAATAATACACGCACAGCAAATTTCTTGGCATATCGAACAAACTGTTTTCTGATGTAACCGAGACAAAAAGAGATGGACAACCATTATAAAAATGAAGATAAAACATCTCATTGACATTCTTCATATTTTCCGGAACGCCGTTCATATTTTCCGGAACGCGTTCATATTTTCCGGAACGCGTTCATATTTTCCGGAACGCCGTTCATATTTTCCGGAACGCCGTTCCGCCTCGTTCCGGCACAAAAAGCCTTGCATTTAGTACCAGAATGATGCAGACATTGGCGTCGCCACACTGAGAGGCCAGGGGGAGCCGGATCCCTTATTCGAAGAAATCCTTGACCAGGGGAACAGTTCCTGAAAATGTCGATGTGCAGTGGCGGTTCCACCGTGTTGATGACCGGGGATGCATTCCCTCCACCGGAGTTTGTTTTGCTTGTAAACATATTTTTCGTAAGCTTTTTTAACTTTAAAAGTGTTTACATTCGGTGAACTGAATACCACGGATGCGCGATGACCTTTTTTGCTTGTCAACACATCTTTGCGGTAAATTTAGCAAAAAATCAACTGAAAAATACTGCGAATGAAATTTTTTAAACTTTGCATCCCCCACCAACTTCCTATAATTTTTCCAACTTCCCACCAGGAATTCCTGGAACCGCCACTGTCGATGTGCCCCAGATATACTCGCATAGCCTACATCGAATTTTCAAATACCCATACGGAAATTAAAATTTACATTCCAATTTTCAAATACCCACACGAAAATTAGTAATAAAAACTACATTCCAAAAAGGGCCATGCGTATTGCTTCGATCGATGACAAAATAATGACTCTAGCCCAACTATTAACTGGTATAGTGTCTTTCAATCCTACGCATGTCTTCAAGTCTTCAACACTGAGAACTCTGAAGAGACACAACTCGCATGCATTGAATTTTCAATTAGAGCCTGCGTTCGAGAAAATTCTTCATAAAAACCACGCTACTCTTTTGAACGTATTCGCAAGTAGTCTAACTTAATTAAGAAAAACATTAAGACAAAATATTACCTTGTATTTATACTAGAATTGACGAAAAACCAGGATTACATCAATCAAAATGTTCAACTAAAACCACACTTTCCAAAAGCATTTTCTGCGCTGAATTCAAATATTTATTTCTATGCGGGAATAACGCATCCCAGCGCCCGTGTATAGACCGTCAGCATGTGTGGGAAGTATAGCTGCCAGTGCCCCTGAAGGGGTTAATCAAAACGGTCATTCTTGTCGAAGCAGAAGAAAAACTGAAACCAGAAGGCCAATAGAATTCTAGACATGATCAAAAGAACCAGTGAGCAGAGAAAATGATGTAACAATAAGACTTCATAAGACATTGGTACGCCCATATGTAGAGCACTGTGTTCAACGTGAAGCCCATTTCTGACGAAAGACTCGAAGGATGCAGAAAGAGTTCAACAAAGCAAAAAATTGATGATAGGGCGTCAGAGACTAACTCGAGCGACGCTTCTGCTCGTATGAAAGAATTTATTCTCAAAATGTTCTAAGCAGCTATTTACTACTGACTCAGTGTAATTTCTCTCTTGGATGAGTAGGGCCTACAGCAGTAGTTCTCACACAGGGCCGACCCTAATGAACCACTTTAAATCTTGTTATTATCATTCTTTATTATAATTCAATCCAAAGTGTGTCTGCTTTGTCTTCTGTATGGCTGGAAAACATATATTTCATAATCAGGGTGCGATTTGTGACCTGGAGCAGTGGGGGGATATGTCGAGCTTGGGGATGTAGTTGTTGGGTAATGTAGCAGTGGGGATGTAGTGGTGGGGATGTAGCAGTAGGGGATGCAGTTTGGCAGTGGGGGAAGATTCCCCCATCCCCTCGCAAATCGCGCCCTGTTCATAATGAATGAATTGTAATTCTACGGTATTCGAGCTTTTTGCTTTACGTTCAATCCGGTTTTCATCAAATTTAGCCGATAGATAATTAATCACACCCGAAGTCAACTAAAACAATGACTTAATGTTGAGCCAAAACCTAATATCGCTGCAGCATACTTACGCAGTTTACGAGGATTTCGTGAAAGCTGTCCTCGACTCAAATTCTTCAAGAGAAGCGTCTTCAGAAGAAGCAGCTGGGTTGCTCTAGCATCCAGGAAGAGACGCCACTCTAATTTAAGCAAGATTCTACGCTTACGAATCAATAAACACCTGGTGATGTCACTTCTGCAACAGATCTTTCGCAGTGGCGTAGCGAGGGGGCAGAGGGGGCGAAGCGCCCCAGGCGGCACTTGCCCTAGGGGCGGCATTTTCGAGATTTCCATTTTTTAAAATAATTATTAGCCTTTATTAGAGTTTTTTGCTTGTCAGGCTTTCTAAAGACTTGATCGGTAAGGTTTTTCAGAAAATTTTGAAAATTTTTCGCAGCGAAAAGGTGGCACTTTTTATTTTCTCCTTTTGAAAATTTTCCGCCGCGAAAAGGCGGCACTTTTTATTTTCGCCCCAGGCGGCACTTTGCCTAGCTACGCCACTGAATTCTCTCGTGATATCAATCGATAACGAATGGCTACAGCAGGAATACGGGGACGCTGAGTTGGAGAGACATGCGTGGCGTTCAACGTTCCACACCATCGTCGTAAATCACTCGCGCGATTCACGCGTGATCAGAAAAAAAGGAAAAACAATAATAATTATTGTCATAATAATGTCTTGTTTTGAATTAGGCCAAAATGTAAAAATGCAGTAGCCTATTGTTGAGACTTATAAGTGGCGTAGCAGTGGATTGAGCCAGCTGTGCAGTGCACTGGACTTCACACGGCAAGTAAGTAAAATCTCGTAAATTTATATAGCGCTTTGGAGTGTAGTACAGTATAGTAGAGAGGCCCAATAAAAACCGCACAATGAGTGTTTTCTTGAAATACTGTCTAGCTATTTAATATTTACTGCCATTAAGCTTATACTTATTTATATAATTTCTCTATCTACTGACGTCATTAGTGACTTCACCATTTGTTTAAGACAGTTTATTGGTAAAGAGCCGTTAATTTGTAGCAATTTGCAGAATACCTGCGACATGAGAACATTGCGTCCATTGAACCTGACATGTGGCCCACAAACAACCCGGACTTCAATCCAGTCGACTGAGCTCTTTAGGGCGCCCTTCAACAGATGGTATAGGCCTTCCGTTGTCGACGTTTCACTACAGTGGATCAGCTGAAACAAGCAATCATCAAAGAGTGGAACAAGCTGTCCCCAGTGTTTAATGATAATCTAGGCCGTTTCCGGGGGGGGAATTGCCCTTTCTCCCCGGAATTTCAAATTCCCCCCGGAAATTTTGGAATACATCACAGTGGCGGCTCCACCGGGGGGGGGGCCAGGGGGGCCCGTGCCCCCCTATTGAGTGTCTGGCCCCCCAGTGGCCCTCCAGTTGAGACCCTATACTTAATGCTACATACAACGGCCCCACTTGCCAAATCCTAGAGCCGCCACTGATACATCATGGACTAATAGCGGCCCCTAGCAGAATTATCCCCGGCTTTGTCAGTTCCCCCCGGCTTTTTCAGTTTCCCCCCGGATTCCAGGAGTCTAGATTAAACACTGGCTGTCCCAGAATTCCATTGACCGCGGTCAATGGCATCGTCGGCCTGAATGCGATGTCCAGCAGCAAGAAGGAAACTTTGAACATTTTGTGTGAAGAAATCCATCCATATACTACTACAGTAAAAATAATTGCTGTGTTTTGTGAAATTTAACGGCCTGGCCTATAGGCTATTTGAATTGGTATGACTAAAGTAGACCTATACAGTGTATTATGAATTTATCATTGTGCGGTTTTTATTGGGCCACCCTGCAAATAAATGTGCTTTCGGTTGTATTTTTGGCACTCGGTCCCTAAAAGGTTCACCATCACTGCCCTGCTCTCTAATCAGACCAAATTTCGGCTTTGTAATTAAGAGATTTGGGCCCTATTGTAGAATCAGGGGCGTAGTGCATCAAAAAAATAAGGGGAGTCTAAATCAGTCTATAAAAAGACCAAATAAATATTGTATTCATAGCCTATAGCCAGCGTAAATTCCTTAACTAGCAAGATGTCATAATGTCAAGATTAACTAACTTTACTAAGTTGTATACTTTTACTACATATCATATTTGCATCACAATAATCAATCATTTCATTTATCCATTAGCAGTACTCACTAGTTTATTTCTAAGTATCTAACTCAATTATTTTTAAAAATTGTTATTATAATTTATGTAAAGTATAAAAAATGTTATTAATAACATGTAAAAAAATCTTTTTTCTCAAAAAGTGGGGAGTCTGTAGACTCCCCTAGCCACCATTGCACGACGCCTCTGTGTAGAATCCGTGCGTTTTTAAGTCGATGAAGCCAGAAGACGTTTGGTGATTGGATTTCGATTATAATCATCGGTAGAAAGTAAGAAACATGAAAAAATGTCATAAATGTGTCACCGTAGATATAGACTAAACTGTCATCGATATCTTTGTATATACGACATAACTTGAACCACGTAGTACTCGTAGTGTTATAGTTGTCGCAACAGCTGTTGCTGCAGCAGCAGCAGTATAATAGTAGTAGTAGTAGTAGTAGTAGTAGTAGTAGTAGTAGTATATTATTATTATTATTATTATTATTATTATTATTATTATTATTATTATTATTATTATTATTATTATTATTATTATTATTATTATTATTATTATTATTATTATTATTATTATTATTATTATTATTACTACTACTACTACTACTACTACTACTACTACTACTACTACTACTAATAATAATAATAATAATAATAATAATAATAATAATAATAATAATAATAATAATAATAATAATAATAATAATAATAATAATAATAACAATAATAACAACAATAATAATAATAATAATAATAATAATAATAATAATAATAATAATAATAATAATAATAATAATAATAATAATAATAATAATAATAATAATTAAAATATCTGCAGCCATGGATACTAACCTATTTACTCTCGGCATTTTTATTGATCTTTCAAAGGCATTTGATACTCTTGACCATTCTATACTCATAAATAAACTTAGCCACTATGGCGTCCGTGGAACTGCTCTAAACTGGTTCTCCTCATATCTATCTCACAGAAAACAGTATGTTCAAATTGAAAAAACAAGTCCTCAGGTCTTCTCGACATTTCATGTGGAGTACCCCAAGGCTCCATACTCAGTCCCATCCTATTCTTAATCTATATAAATGATATTCACGAATCATCAGATCAATATAAATTTATCCTTTATGCTGACGATACTAACTTATACATCTCAAATAAAGATCCCAAAGTCCTCATAGACGTCGCATCTAGAGAATTACCAAATGTACTCCAATGGTTTCAGCAAAATAAACTTTCTGTCAATGTAAGTAAAACTCATTTTATATTATTCCACACAAAACGATCAGCTCAATTCTACATACCAGATACCATCACAGCTGGAAACCTTAGCATCACTCTTTTGGACCACACTAAGTTTCTCGGTATAATAATACAACAGCACCTAAATTGGGACAAACATATCCTTGAAATCTCTAAAAAAATTACAAAAATATAGGAATTTTAGCCAGAATAAAATCATCACTTCCCTCTCTTCACCTAGTCTTGCTATACAAATCTCTCATATTACCATATCTGACCTATTGCAATCTGTCCTGGGAAATTGCTCTAACACAAACATAAATAATCTATTTCTCCTCCAAAAAAGGTGATAAGGATTATTTCCCATTCCCCCTTCCTCGCACATACTGATCCCCTTTTCAAACACCTAAACCTATTAAAAATCCACGACATTCAGGTTGTTCAGGTAGCTACCTTCATGTTTAAAATAAAGAATATGCTTCTTCCTGCCCACTTTCAAACATATTTTAACCTCTGCTCTGATATCCACTCGCATTATACTCAAGTACTACTGACAACTTCTTTGTTAATACTAGAAATACGTCAATATATGAAAAATGTGTTAGATTCTCTGGCCCCAAAGTTTGGAATTCTCTATCTAATGAAACTAAGAAAATTAAATCCTCCATAAATTTAAAGAAACTATTTCAAGTTCATTAATCTCAAAATATATGTCAATTTGATTCTGCGAAAAAATTAGCTTAAATATGTATATGTATTCGCACTTTGCACGCTGCACCCTCACTTTGCACCATATGTTAAAAATTTGTTTCCAGTTGCTACTTGCTTTCTGTATTTATAAACATAGTATTCTGTCAATTGGAACATGTCCATAGTTAGTATAAGCTTACTGGTTCACTGGGAAAGCAGGCCTTGAACAGAGAATATTTCTCTTCTCCTGCTTCTCCCTTTAGTTTCAAATTATTTAAATGTCAACATTTTCAAATATTACTATTATGATGTTATTATTACTACTATGATCTTTACATGTAATCGCTGTGATGATGTTATTATGCACTTATTTGGAAAATTTAGAAAATAATAAACTAATTTTGAATTTTGAATTTTGAATTTTGATAATAATAATAATAATAATAATAATAATAATAATAATAATAATAATAATAATAATAATAATAATAATAATAATAATAAATAATAATAATAATAATAATAATAATAATAATAATAATAATAATAATAATAATAATAATAATAATAATAATAATAATAATAATAATAATAATAATAATAATAATAATGTAATGAATTGGTAATGAATTGAATTCCAGAAACTTGGTTGATGAGCTGTCATCGTGGTTTCGCTATATGAGCACATACAAATCGCAGGAATAGTTTCGACTTTAATATGGTTCAGTTGTGCTGAGCAGAGGGCAGAAGCATTACCGAATTAACATATGATTAGCCTATATAAAGCAATTCCAGCTCTTATTTTATTAGAGAATACAATTATCGGCGCCATTTTTTGCGATCGATAACAGAGTTTGCGCATTTCAATTCTCCATTAAATTTGGCGATTTTCTATCTTTGTCACTATTGTCTGCAGTTTTTTTTGTAAGTTTGTAATACTAATACTAATACTAATACTAAGCAGTGTATTGCACCCGTACGGGGTCACATAATCATTACCCACACCATAAACCAGACACGAAACACTAACCCTAAATGATACTGACGGCAGCCATAGCTGGGGCGTTCATAACGGGGGCGGTCATAGCTGGGGCGGACGCCAAATTGGGCGGTCATAACTGGCGCGGTCATAGCTGGGGCGCCTATTATGTGATACCCAATCTAAGTGGGGTAAGCCAAATCAAACACGTATGTTTTAAGACAGGATCTGAAGATGATAAAGTTAGTGTTAGTAATAAAAAGTGATATTGGTAATGAATTCCAGATCCTATGGCCACACACTGAGAAACAACTAGTGCCAATGACTGTATTAGAATGAGGAACTGCAAATGAAAGTTCTGCCGAATACCTAGTGGAGTGATTAGTAGGAAACAGCATGAAACTTATGTATTTCCATAAGTAAGATCTTACTGTTTGATCTGCTTTCTGCTGTTTCATTGTTTGCTGCATTGTTGTCATAGCCAGTGTTTTATCCAGACTCCAAGCCTTTGGGGGGGGGGAGGAATTGAGGGAGGGGCAAATCGACTTGGTTGGAGGGCAAAAGACACAGTTCAATGCAAAATTTGTGTAAGAGCTGGGGTTTGGGGGAGATGTTGAGGTTTTTTGGGGAAAATCTTCCCTCTTAACAGGCGTGTATAAAACACTGGTCATAGCTGGCATCAGACTTTTGTTCTCCAATTCTGTAATGCAAATGACAATAATTTTGTCTCTATGTTTTACACTGATATTGCTTCTATGTTGTTGTGTGTTCTCACATTGGCAGATACAGAAACATGTTCTAAATTATAAATAATCATAAAAGATCTAACTACTAACTCTGCAGATTTTGACATAGCAACACCGATTGCAGGGGTATGCAACAAAATTTAATTAGTCTCCACATTTTTTATGACTGCTGCCGGAGGGCCAGATTTAAATTTTTCAGTTAACAAAAATATAATTCATAAGTAATAGAAAACAGGTATGTATTAGAAAAAAAATTATTGATAGTTTCAGTATCTTTGCGGAACATTTCACAGCCCGTGACAGGCTGGATCTGGCCCGCGGAACGCCAGTTGAATAACCCTGCTCTACGGCTTTCTTGTTGATCCATTTTGTGCTCTTTTGGACTTTTGATGATGTTGATGAGATATGAAACAGTTTTTACACTTGATATTTGAAGAGTAGTCTAAGAAAGTAATTGCAATTTAATTTGAAAAAACCCATTAATTTCAAGTACTCCGGTATGTTTGACTATATGTGACTGAGGTCATTGAGTTTATATAGTGATTCTATTTTATTTTATTTTTATCAATTAACTTTTATTTTTTATTGTATTTGATTTTCAATAGCATATAAGTTTGTTTGTCATTTTTTCAGAACAATCAAGAAATCCTTGAAGATACTTTACCATCCACACACTGTATTTTGCTAAACTTTATAGCAAAGTTCATCACCTTTGCTTTATAGCTATAAAAGTTTTGGACAAGGTAATTTTTTCATGTTATTTATGAAAATATGCAGAGTCTGGCATCAATGCAGAACTCAATGACATGCTTGAAAACTTTCTCTTATATGCTTCATGAAGGAATTGATGCAGAAGAAAAACTGCATAGCTGTAAGAAATGCAAAAAGGCATTCAAGCAAATTGAAATCTTAAACATCATGAGACGTTTCTTTGCAGAAAAAGACTTTGTGTGTTTGTGAAATATGCACTAAAGCATTCAGTAAAAAGAAAGACCTTAATCGTCATGAAAGTGTTCATACTGGAGAAAAGCCGTACGTTTGTATTTTATGCACAAAGGCATTCAGTCATCTGTCCAGTCTTAAACGTCATGAAAGACTTCATACTGGAGAGAGGCCATATGTGTGTCAAATATGCACGAGGGCATTCAGGAGACGATGTTATCTGAAAAATCATGAAATGATTCATAGGGGAGACAAACCGCATGTTTGTAAAATATGCACAAAAGCATTTCGCCAAAAAAGCCATCTTACGGTTCATGAGAGGATTCATACTGGAGAAAGACCATACGTTTGTTTAATATGCAGAAAAGCATTCAATCAAATAGGCAGTCTTAAAGAACATGAAATAAATCATATGCGGGAACTGCCTTACATATGCTATCTATGTACCAAAGCATTCTCTGAGAGAAGATATCTGCTAAGACATGTAAGAACTCACAGTGAAGAAGAGCAAGAGAAAGACAACATTTCTAAGAAATGGTCTTCTGAAGTTGATATTAAAAACGTTGTTATTAAGGAAAGTTCTGTCGACATGTTTATTGAGAGACGACCAAAGAACCGTCCTTTTGCAGTTAAACCTTTTGGATGTGGATTTTGTGGTGAAATGTTTGTTGAAGAAGACCATTTCCTCATGCACTGTTCTCATCACCCGGTCGATGGTGATTTTTCGAGTGATTTGATTTTTCAATTTCCTTGTCGTGGGGCTGTGCTTAATATTAATGAAATGTTGAAAAAGAGATCTTCCGTCAGAGATCTGGGCAAAGAACTTGGAAAGGAGGATGCCACTGAGAGCAGTATGAGATGGTTTGGACATTTCAAAAGCATTGAGTATTCTGTTGATGTTTTGTAACAGTTGTGATGAGAGCATAATTATGTTTCTGTAGATCCTTACTGACACTTGATTGAATTCTATGGGAGTGATATATATATATATATATATATATATATATATATATATATATATATATATATATATATATATATATATATATATATATATATATATATATATATATATATATAGGCCTATATATATATATATATAGGCCTATATATATATACACAGTCAATCATCTGTTATTAGATTGTTGCTCATTATGAATATTGTGGTTGAGATTTATGATGATTATATTATCTTTGTCATTGACATTTGTCTTAGTTTCCTTTACGTAGGCTACTGGCGACAGTAGATATTTGGAAGTAACACATTGTAAGCCATCAAATTGAAGGCTTTCTAATTACATTCAAATTTCTGTTTGAAAAAATGAAATTTGACTGTTTGGTATTAATTCAGTATGAGCCTGTTAGGCCTACTATTTAATAGTAAACAAAATGAAACTTGAAACTGCTTCTGCACTGATGTTCTTGCTCAGGGGTCATTGCATAGTTACATAATGCTGGAAATGGCCTTTTTAAGTGTAATGATTAGTAATGCTTCAATAGACCCACCCACCTCAGCAGCAGGTAGCAAATATTTTTACAAACTAGCTATTTGCCCGTCAAAAATAACCGGAGAACTTGGCTATTTTTTTTACCCTGATTTAGTGTAAATGCTCTAGCATTTTGTTCAATGATTTGTCTTTGACCGGGAACATGGCTTGATGAGCAATCTGACGTTTTCCAGGTTTCTAGTCCGCGATAACGAACCGTAGGCCTATAGTTGCAAGACATTAAAATAAGATATTGACATCAACACGAATCTACAGTATTAACATGAGCAGTTTGAGATTTTGTTAGCCTCCTGATCAAAATTTAAAGCAAGGAAACATAGGCTAACTGGGATTGGACATCTAGCCTATAGTGAGTTTTTGCTCATATAAGTTATCTCATCTACACTGTACTGTATGAGTGGTCTTCCAGGTTTGGTTCATTCATAAATGAGCGATGCAAAAACAGTTCAGTGCTAAATTTGTTGACTTGGTTAATATTTTGAGAGTTTCCTACAGTGTTTAATCTAGACTCCTGGACTCCGGGGGGAGAGGGCTGACAAAGCCGAGGGGAATTCTGCTAGGGGCTGCTGTTGGTTGATGTAGTGTGCCAAAATTTCCGGGGGAATTTGAAATTTCTGGAGGGGAGTGGCAATTCCCCCCGGAAACGGCCTAGATTAAACCCTTGTTTCCTAACGGAAGCAAGTTTAATGCAATACCATTCAGTCCACACAGCTGCAGACAATCTGCATGCATGTAATCTGATTAAAATTCAGCATAGGCCGTCTACTGTATATTTGAATAATTTCATATTCTTATTCTTTGTTGAAGCGGTTTCATCACGTAGGTTTCTACAAATGGAGGTACTAAATCATGTTTAGTTATTTTCCTTTTAATACGGTGGAAAGTGACGGCTAGCTTTTTCTAGTCCTCTGATATCAGTGGGGGGCGCTTGAGGGTTCTAAAGCGAAATGTGAACAATATATCGACATGAATTTTTGGGTCGCCCGAAAACGTTTCATGGTCCAGGGTAGTTTTTCGAAATTTGAGCGAAAATTTGTGGTGTCGTAGGGCTTTCATATTTGCACCGATTGAAGCTCAGTCGATGCCTAGGCCTACTAGGAATCTGGACCCGCATTTTGGATATCTATCACTTTAAAGGGTTTTTTAATCTATACAATGTATAGCCACCATTATTATAATTGCCAATATAGACACACTAATACGGTGGAAAGTGACGGCTTTTTCTAGTCCTCTGACATCAGTGGGGGGCGCTTGAGGGTTCTAAAGCGAAATGTGAGCAATATATCGACATGAATTTTTGGGTCGCCCGAAAACTTTTCATGGACAGTCCAGGGTATTTTTTCGAAATTTGAGCGAAAATTTGTGGAGTCGTAGGGCTTTCATATTTGCACCGATTGAAGCCCAGTCGATGCCTAAAAAGAATCTGGCCCCGCATTTTGGATATCTATCGCTTTAAAGGGTTTTTAAATCTATACAATGTATAGCCACCATTATTATAATTGCCAATATAGACACATTAAATTTGACGGCTTTCGTTCGGTGATGTGAAATAACACAGGGCTTAATTACTAAAATAGGCCTACTATGATAGGCCTACCGTCTACTATGTGAATGAACTAGCCTACGAACGTGACATGGCAGAAGAGAGTGTATGCAAAGCCGACTCGATTTCAAGCTCGTTTGCTGACAACTGACAGCTTCCGCCAATGTGCCCGACCCGTAGAAATGGACGCACTGGGACCAAAGCTGACGACGATTGTCGATTTGAAAAGAACTTGGATATCTGCTCTTTATCTCACACCTAAGATCCAACACCAGTCAGGGAAGTGGCCTTAACTGGGGATCCCGGACATATCCGTCCATTTTACATTGAGTTACAGTTAAATACACGGTTAATAAGGGGTTTTGGAATCGTCCAATTTGCTCGATATTAACAGACTTCATCTGTGCTTCTGTCCGCTTGCCTCCGTAGTTGTGATTGATTTTTACCTGTACACTGGGACGTCATTTGGGTGGGCAGGGGCCGTTGCCCCCCTGATTTTTAGGGAAAAATTTTTTCCCACCAATGTTTGTGTTATTTAGTTTTTACATGTAAATTGGCTGGCTAATAGGTACAAAGACTGAAAAGCAAAAATGTCATCAACCCGTAAAGGAGGGCTTGATTGATGTGGAAGAATCTGAAGTAACTAATCGCACAAAATAAATAGTTGAGAAGCAAAAAAGGTCGCCAACTTTTTCGCAAACTTGACCGGTCGAAAATGACTTGCCCCCTCCTGAAAAACAGTGAAATGACGTCTCTGCCTGTACATCAGGTAAACGTCCACTGCCGCAAGGCATCGAAGTCTGTTTCTGCGGCAATTTAGCTTTTGCGACGGCGGGACTTTGAGGAGGGATGCGACTGATGGAAGGGCTGTGAGATTCTGAATTTCTGATCCCCCATCGACAAAGCCTTGGGGATCATCGAACGCAAAAAGAGAGATTGCCAAGAGTAAAGGGATCCTTTCGATTGCGTTTGCAGTCTTCTTCGTCATGACCTTGGTAATCTTAATAGGCCTATACAGTGCAAACGACGGTCAGTGATGTTATTAGCAGGATGGTGGCTTTCAAGGCGAGTGCAGTGTGAGTGAATGCCGTCGTGGGAGATGAATTGCAGAGGTCTTTGTCACAGAAACACATTTGGCCGTCGCCGGGACGCGATTCGGACATGCAGACCAACGCAATACTCATTCGAATGTCAATATTCGACGAACACGTTCGAATATAATCGAAGCCACCTGGAGAATAGAATACAACAGATAATCATTAGATTCATTACTCCATTAACAAACTAGGCGCTATCAAACAGTTACAATATTATTAAATAAACGAAATCATCAGTTGATAAAACATGAATTCAGGGGCGTAGCGACGGGAGGTATATCGGTATATATAGTTATATACCCCCCAAATCAGTTTACCTTAACGTGTTTTATGTGATTTATATGTGGTTTTATGTGGTTGTATGTAGTTTATATGGTTTATAGTTAAGGTTTTTACCCCCTCCCAAACATTTATACCCTCCCAAATCAAATTCCTGGCTACGCCTCTGCATGATTTGTATTAGATGCAAATTCAGTATGAAATAAATTATAGGCATACCTATACATTCTAATTATAATTAATAAAACTATACAAATTAATTACTATGGCTATACATTATGTATAATGTATGGCATATATATATATATATATATATATATATATATATATATATATATATATATATATAATATTAATTATGCACTTCTGTAGATCCAAATCTAATACCCAAAGGTATCAATCGATGGTACTTTGAATCAAATCCATCTGCTAAGGACAAGGTCATTTCAGAGATCAGTCAGAGGGAAACAGCAAGACAGACTATGGAGGTAAAACTAATTGAAAGAGATGTGTTTAAAGCCGGGATCCGATAATAATAACAGTGATGGGTAATTGCCCTTTTTTATCTAATTAATTAGAATTAGAATTAGTTGAAATTTTACAATTACAATTAGAATTAGAATTAGCAAAATTTCACAACCAATTAATTAGAATTAGAATTAGATACCTTCTAATTTAATTAGAATTAGCAATTAGAAGTGCAGTGATAAAAATTGCGATGCATTTTAATGTAACGGCGAAAATTAATTTCATCCTCCGTAATCTAGATTATATCAGAATTGCATTTTGCAAGTAAAAGTGACTCAAACAAAGTATCATCTAATAGATTCATTTTCTCCTATCATTAAGAATAAATCCACTGCACTAAATGATCTTTCAATAGCAGCAAATGTGGCCGGTATAATATGATGCTGCAAATGTAGCTGGTATAAACAGGGAAAGTTCAATTTATGGTCCTCCCAAAAATATATACAATTAGTGTTCATATTGGTTGGAGTATATAAGTAACTTTGGAGCTCTTCAGTTTCTGTTGACGTCAGCAAAGTTTCTTCCATATATCCAAATAGATCGTCGTGGGACTTAATTTGAGGTGTGACTGATTTGTCATTGTCGATAGCTGGTGTCAAAGGTGTATTGTTTATCTGCTTTGAGACTGAATTTACTTGATGTTTAATTTGTCCTTGAACAAAATATCCTTCCTCAGAACTCTCTATCCACTTGAGTTTGAATCGTGGTTCCAAAGCACTTGACACAAGCAAGTGTGCTAATTAGGCAACTAATTGTTTTTTTCAATTACAATTAGCAAGCTATTCATTAGAATTAGAATTAGAATTAGCAATATTTTGGAAGTAATTGATTAGAATTAGAATTAGACAGATAGCTAATTCATTAGCTAATTAATTAGAATTAGAAATTGAATTACCCATCACTGAATAATAATAATAATAATAATAATAATAATAATAATAATAATAATAATAATAATAATAATAATAATAATAATAATAATAATAATAATAATAATAATATATCAGACCATTTCTCGGTTTTCGAACCCATTTAACGCAGAATCCATGACACGAAACCGTCTTAAGATTCGTGTGTGAGGCGTTGAAAGGATCTGCACAGAAACGGTCTCCGTTGTACGTCGAACATGCATAGCATTCGCTTACTCCATCTGGCCAATAACACACACACAACACACAAAGCAATACAGCAAGGGTTTTTTCAACTCTGTTTTCGGGGGGAATTGCTCTTTTCCCCCCGGAAATTGCCCTTTTCACCCGGAAATTTTGGCATACTACATCAACTAACAGCAGCCCCCTAGCAGAATTCCCCCGGCTTTGTCAGTTTTCCCCCGGAGTCTAGGAGTCTAGATTAAACACTGATGACAACATAGCCAGCCGACAGGCCGAGCATAGGGGCCTACAGCTAGACAAGTGCCAAGACAAGAGCAGGGGCGTAGCTAGGAATTTGATTTGGGAAGGTATAAATACTGGGGGGTTATAAACCGTAACTATAAACCACATAAACCATATAAACTACATAAAGCCACACATAAATCACATAAAAACGTTAAGGTAGACTGATTGGGGGTATATATACCGATATGCTGAGGAGACAAAGATGAAAAGACCGAAAGGAAACCGTCTATAAAGTACGTTTTGGCCAATAGCGTGAAGATGAGGGTGGGAGGTGGTCTCAGGCGCAGACCAGATGGGGTGCCCCAAAATTGTCTTGGCGATCTTTCTTGCTCGTCAGTCATCCATCCAATAGATGGGACCGACACAATTTTTTGACCCTGGGCGCTCACCACTCTCTGTACGCCACTGGCTTCTGACCCATCCCCTGTCACAAACTGTCAGAAATCTCGGACTCTCTCTAAAAATTCGTCACAAACATCGGCTTCCCATCAAAGCGCCGACCATAAGTTATGTCAGGCAGATTTTCTATTTGATGTATTCGAGTTTCTAGTTCAGTTTTCAGCAGTAGGCCCCTAGGCTAACACAGATAGGCCCCTATTCAACTTCCGACGATGATAGCGAATGTAGGCCATAATTGAGGCTTAAAATTTAATGTAGGCCTACTGTATCTCGGGCAAAGACGTGTTAATGAGACGTTTTTAAAATATACATCCTATCAAGTATTTTAAAGTTTTATTTATACTGAAAGAGTGACGTCACTCTCGTCATCACCCTCCCCTGTCGAGAACTGTCAAAACTGTCTAAGACCCACCCCTCGAATGTGATGTACTTTATGAACGGTCACGAGAGTGAGAGAGAGAGAGAGAGAGAGAGAGAGAGAGAGAGAGAGAGAGAGAGAGAGAGAGAGAGAGAGAGAGAGAGAGAGAGAGAGAGAGAGAGAGAGGAGAGAGAGAGAGGAGGAGAGAGAGAGGAGGGAGAGAGATATTACAGACAGACACAGAGGCGGATCTAGGGTATTCGGCGCCCGGAAACAAAGTGTATGTTGGCGCCCCTAACAACTGACAAGCAAAAAAGTTCCTCACTTCATTTTCGGCGCCCCTCAACTCTCTCTTCATATAGTGCTGACGAGCAAAAAAAGTTCCTCGCAAGTGTTTCTTCTACTTTATTGTGCATTTCACTTACCCAAATATCCAATTTTGGCGCCCCCTCACCTCGGCGCCCGGGGACATGTGTACCCCCTGCCCTCCCCTAGATCCGCCTCTGGACAGACAGACAGACAGACAGACATACATACAGATACGTACAGGCAGATAGAAAGGTAGACAGACAGACGGAGAATGGTAGTATAGATACTATTATACAAAGAGACTTAGGGCCTACCTTCACAGTCTTCGCCGAATGCAGAGCGCATCAGAAGAGATGCAGCAAATATAAATACAGCAACATCTGCAGAGTTAACAAACTTCATCCTATGTCGTAGGCTATAGGGCCTAAGTATTAATCTACCGTAGCCTATATTTTACAAAAGCGCGCAAATTTCATGCACACGGTTGATTTTTAAATGACATAGTTTCACCAATCGCCAATCGAAGCGCTGAAAAATTGTTGAGTATAATTATAGGCTACAATAAGAATAATTCGAGGAGTTGATTGTTTAGCTTATAATAATTTATTGTATTACAGCATAGAAACTTTGTCATAGCGTGTGTAGCCTATAACATTCGCTCTTCAAGTGAAGCCTGTCTCTTCTATATTGACGTTGAAGCTATCGCGTTGTAAGACTTGACCAGCTGTGGCGATCTCTTAAATTCCCAAACAGTCGGCTGATAAGAATCTTTCGCACTGGCCAACACTGAGTGGGGGTTACGGTAGGGTGTAGGCCTAACACGCCACATCTGGGGCTCGTCCCAGGCAAGATGGCTAATAGATACAAAGGCTGTGCTGGAATGAATATAAAATCAGCGAAGACACAGACAGGCCTGACTGTATCTGGAGAGAATGGGAGAGGTTACTGTGGGTGGCATCTGCTGGGCGTGTAGGCCCCGCGGCCAACTGGGATACCGCTGGGGACTTCTGACCGTATATGGTCTCTAGGGTGCTATACTATCTATGTCCGCTTGCCAGCTGCCACTTTCAACGAACTCTGCCATAATGACTAGACCGCGCGGTTTAACCCCTTAACTGGAAATCCTGGATATATCCGTCCATTTTACATTGAGTTACAGTTAAATACACGTTTAAGGGGTTAAAAGCCTAGCGCTCGGCTATTTATCAATTTTATCCATTGGCGTATCCACCCACGGGGACCCTGACCCCACTGGGATCGGGACTGGCCGTGATATTCATACAAAACAGGCAGTGGCGTAAACCTGGCGTTAACATTGGGGGGGGGGGTACAATCGTTCATAATGTCAGGTCAGACCCCCTTTTCATCCACAAAAATTCTTGAGCAAAAAAGGTCATCCACAATGAGTGCTTTTACCAGATTTTACCGTCCCCCGTGTTTTACACCCATGAAAACAGGTGAATAGTTGGGGATTGGCCTAAGCGGTGGTATTTGATGGAAGAAAACGCACCAGACAGCAGACTCTAGAGCGCTTGAGACGGCGACCTTTTTTGCTCGTCAAGACTTTTGGGCTGAAAAATGTTGAAATGCCCCAATTATGGAATCCTGGTTACGCCACTGATTTTATCGACCTTCCTTCATAAGTGTCTGCGCTTCGTGAAATTTCCTATTTTTTTGATTGTTTCTAAAAAGTGAAATTGTTGACGTCAACTTCTCTTGACCCTCCCCCTGTCAAACTTTTTCAAACCCCCTAAATTATTGACGTAATTAATGGACAGCCCCTAAGACATCTGGCGTGAACTGCCTCCGGGGCTTGTGATGTATCCTAGGTATAGAATCCAATACTCGCTGTCGTAGTTCTATAGCCTAAAAGGAGACTGAATGCAGTTGCAGTGCATTGGTCTACTCCAGGGCCTGTTTTAAGAAACAGTTACCACTGCTCTAAACTCAGAAAATTTGTGGACATCCACGCAAAAGAAAAGCAAAAAAGGTCGTCCGGAAAATTTATCACTGCACATTTTGTGTATCACTGCACGTTAAAACAGGCCCTGGCCTACTCTTATTTTAGTTTTCGGCTGTATTCTGCAGACTCTCCAGGGGCGCTCCATGGCGTAGAATGCTAAAACTGGAAGAGGCCTCGTGAAGCTTAATTGGACAGAATAATTTCGTAATCAAGTTGCGCCTTGTCATTTAACACTGAGCCGAGGCATGAGAATTTTCCGATCTACCTGATTTTTTGATCATCTGTCGAGACAGTCGTGATATGCAATAGGTCTAGTTGTTTAGTAGATATCCGAGGAGGAGGAGGAGGAGATAGAATAAACATAGGTCCTATATAGCAAGTCAATATTGGGACGCTGTAAAGAAACCTAAGAGATAAACAGGAAAATCAAACTAATTTGGTAAATTGGATGAAAAGTATAATAAATAATGTTTCAAATTATACCTAAATTCATTAATGTTGATGATATATGATAGTTTTTTTGGTAATGAATTCCATATTCTAGTACCAAAGTAATTGATCGTGAATAACCTGGTATTGGTAGTAGCAAAAGGAATAGAGAAGCTATCACTATTTCTTATATCGTCAACATGTACATTTTTTACCAGTTTTTAGTTTTAGTAGAATTTATACAAAGACTATTTTTAATAGCCAAACTTTTAATCTTCAATAATTATAATACCTCATGTCTAGTGTCATATCTTCTACCTGGTATAACCAAATATATATCATCTGCATATTTTATTAACAAATTAAAATAATTTAAGATTTTAAGTCTCCATCTGCTATCACATATGCTGCTAGTCCAATTCTTGATCCGTGATTTACACCAGCATTGATATTTGTAGTAGTGGAACTACGTAAATTAAATCTTGATAAATGATTTCTACTCCTAAAGAGGTCTACAAGCCATTTATTACTTAACATAAGCTAAAGCCAGTTTAAAGTAAACCAGAAAACAGGGAAAAGTAATCACATTGGAAACAATGACATATAGACTGGCTTTCAAATAACCAAGGAACAAACTAGTGTGCCAGTCTGCCAGACAATTAGTAAGTTATAAGATGATTGTTACATGACAATGGTGGCAACAGATCTCCTAATCCATTGCTATAGGTCAGTACAGACTATTAAAACGCCATATGCAACAAAAAATTGTGAAAAGTGGGGATAACATCAGTGCATATTTATGCAAAGTATGCGGGAAAAACGGCTGAATACGCAGACAATGAATCTTTTTCAAATATGTGATTGCATATGCGATCGCATAGTAGCATTAAACGCACAGCCCTAGGAAGTGTGTCTGTTACTTTCCACATATGTCACAGTGAAGTTTATATTTATGCCAGCAATCCCAATAGGGCCAATACTATATCAAACTACTCAAACAAAAGAATGTAAAATTATGACAAATGTAAAAATCATTTATACGACATATACATTAATTATCAAGTATTACAAGGAAAGTCATCAAATAATAAACCCTACATATAAAACACAACTCTGCACATTATATTTGTGTGATCAAAAAACAAAGAAATAAGTCATGATAGAATTAAATCGGGTAAAATGCTATTTATTGCAAATTCTGCCTGCAAAATAGAATACTTCAATGACAACATGAATCCAAACGAGGGACAAAATTGTTGCAGAAAATAGTTTCAAATTCCATTTTGAATACAATTTAATATCGATAGCCTTATATTGACTGAAAAGCAAAATGTTCATATTCACTGTCAAAAAAGCTGAAATTTAATTAGGAAAAAAATTATGACATCGTCTGAAATATTCATAGTACATGAAGCAAACATAGACAAACATAGCACTGTTCTTAAGGACAACTAAATATTCACGCATCCAGTGTTTTATCCTGACTCCAGGCCTTGGGGGGGATTGAGTTTTTTTTTTTTTTTTTGGGAGCAAGGATCGACTTGGTTGGAGGGGATAAGACAAAGTTCAATGCAAAATTTGTGTAAGTGCTGGGATTTTTTTTTTTGGGGGGGCATTTTGAGTTTTTTTTTGGGGGGAGGGAATCTCCCCTCCTAACAAGCTTGTATAAAACACTGCACACGTCTCAACCACAACATTCGTAGTGAAACAGCAGTCTTAGAACAATTAAACTAAACATGTCACTTCCCATAGAAATTGACCTTGCATCAATAATTTGACCTTGTGTCGGTAAGAATCCATGGTACCATATCCTCTTATGTTCACTGTTATGGAGCACTATGAACAGAATCCTCAATACGCTTGAAATGACCAAACCATCGCAAACTGCTTCTGGTGACAGACTCCTTTCCTAGTTGTTTGCTCAGGTCATTGTTGGAAAATCTCCCTTTCAAAAATTCATTAAATGCAGTTTTCTGGCAAGGCAAATCACTTGAAGAATCACCTTCAACTGAGTGAAGAGAACAATGCATGAGAAAATGGGTTTCCCTAACAAAGATTTTACCACAAAATCCACATCCAAAAGGCTTAACTGCAAAAGGACTGTTTGTTAGCTTCTCCATAAACTTCCTGGAAGTAGAGATGCCAGCATAATTTTTTTTAATAACGTGTTTAAGATCAACTTCAGATTTGGATCTCTTAGACATTTCACAATTCTCTAGCTTTTGTTCAGTGTGTGTTCTTTGATGACTTTGCACTTTGCACATATGAATTCTTTCATGAGCTCTAAGACGGTCTACCTGTCTGTATGCTTTCATGCATATTTTACAAACATATGGCTTGTCTTCTATATGAACTTTTTCATGACTTTTAAGATTTCTTAACTTTCTGAAAACTTTCATGCATGTTTTGCAGATATAAGGCTTTTCTCCAGAATGAATTCTTTCATGCAACTTAAGATCTTCTCTTTCTCTGAATGCTTTTGTGCATGTTTTACAAACATACGGTCTTTCCCCAGTGTGAATCATTTTATGGCGGTTTAAATTTTCTGACCGACTGAATGACTTTGTGCATAATTTACAAATATATGGTTTTTCTCCAGTATGAATTCTTTCGTGAGCTCTAAGAGAGCTTAAAAGACTGAAAGCTCGCATGCATATTTTGCAAACAAAAGGTTTCTCTCCTGTATGAATCCTCTTGTGAATATTAAGAGAGACTATTTGACTGAATGCCTTTGTGCATATTTTACAAACATATGGCATTTCTCCTGTATGAATTCTTTCATGACGCTTAAGACCTCCTCTTAGTCTGAATGCTTTAGCACACATTTTACAAACATACGGCTTTTCGCCAGTATGAATTCTTTTATGAGCTCTAAGGCTATTTGAATGACTAAATGCTTTTGTGCATATTTCACAAACATACGGCTTTTCTCCAGAATGAATTCTTTCATGACACTTAAGACCTTCTCTTTGACTGAATGCTTTTGTGCAAATTTTACAAACATATGGCTTCTCTCCATTATGAACAATTTGATGACGTTTAAGATTGCTTAAATGGTTGAATGTTTTCATGCACTTAATACAAATAAAAGGTTTATCTCCAGTATGAGTTCTTTCATGGTCTTTAAGATTGCCCAATTGACGAAATGCCTTTTTGCATATTTTACAAACATATGGCTTTTCACCTCTATGAATTCTTTCATGACATTCTAGATTGCTCGATTGGCTGAAAGATTTTCTGCATATTTTGCAAACAAACAACTTCTCCTCTGTATGAATCCTTTCGTGACATTTAAGAGCTCCGCTTCGACTGAATGCTTTTGTGCATATTTTACAAACATACGGCTTTTCGCCGGTATGAATTATTTCATGACATTTAAGATTTCTTAATTGGCTGAAAAATTTTCTGCATATTTTGCAAACATACAACTTCTCCCCTGTATGAGTCCTTTCATGACACTTAAGCTCTCCACCTCGTCTGAATGCTTTTGTGCATATTTTACAAACATACGGCTTTTCGCCAGTATGAATTCTTTCATGACATTTAAGACTTGATAACTGACTAAATGCTTTTGTACATATTCTACAAACATATGACTTATCCCTAGAATGAATTTCTCCATGACGCTTAAGATCTCCTCTTAGTCTGAATGCTTTAGCGCAAATTTTACAAACATACGGCTTTTCGCCGGTATGAATTCTTTCATGCACTCTAAGACCTGCTAACTGACTAAATGCTTTTGTGCATATTCTACAAACATACGACTTATCTCCAGAATGAATTTCTCCATGACGCTTAAGAACTCCTCTTAGTCTGAATGCTTTTGTGCATATTTTACAAACATACGGCTTTTCACCAGTATGAATTCTTTCGTGAATTTTAAGAGAATGTAATGCACTGAACTCTTTCTTACACATTTGGCAAATATATGGCTTCTCTCTTTCGTGATTTCTTTCATGAACTTCAATGGTATGTATATGGGGGATTGATTTGATGCATGTGTTTGAATTAAGCACTGAAGTTGAACCCAGCATATTTAAAAAATAAATTGGAAATACTCTATAACAAAATACTTTGGTTATTTATATCACAATGGTGAAGTGCTTTGCTAATTTTTTTTAGCAAAATGTAGTGCTCATTGATGGAATCCACAGAAGTTAATCCTATTCTGGTAGAAAAACTTCCTCTGATTTCTTGAATGCTCTGAAAAAATGTCACAAAATGTATATGTCATTTAAAATCAAGTATATTAAAAAAATGGGGCTAGTGCAGGGATGGCGAACCTTTTGTTGACCGCGTGCCAATAAATACAATTTCAAGAAGATAAATTTTACCGCGTGCCAAGTAGCTGTACTAGCTGCGATACTAGTATAGTTAACACATGACACAAAAGGCCTTATCCTGATTTTTGATCATTCCATATCGTTGAGTCCACCACTACTGGAATTCTCTGCCACTTCCTTCTTCGTCTAGCTTTAGCTTCTTCGGCATTGAAAACGACATTTTAAATATAAGCGTTTACTAGTTAAATTTTATATTTAATAGTTTTCGAAATCAACAACATGGCAGACGTGAGTAAGCGAGATCTCGTTATAATACGCACGAGCTACTGCATACCGTACGTTAATGAAATAAGTAAGCAAGTCAGTAAATCACACATAGGCTATGTTTGTAATACAATTAATATAATATTTCATTGATTTACATCAGAAAAAAATAAATTATCCGTCTCACGTGCCACTTTGGGCACGCGTGCCATGGGTTCGCCACCCCTGGGCTAGGGAGATGAGAGAGGTAGCATCTTTCCACTGATACTATAGATTGGGACTGGTCCTCATCACTCTTAGGGATAAGTGATGCAAAATACTTAGTATCTCCTTCTGCCAAAACTTTCCGTGCATGATGAAGCAAAACACGTATCTACACTGGGAAGTCAAAAAACATCCCGGGCAGTAGCAACAGCACTCGCCAGTACTATCCTGGGGCTATATGCGATTGACGCAAGGAAGGATGTAGCCTCTAGTCTGGCCGTGAAACTGTAACATAGCCACACGTGTGGATCAGGGAGAAAGAAAACTCCAATGAACATTCAAAGAAGGATTTGCCTTCAGACAACTGAACAATAAGTTTGTAATAGAACAGCACAGTTCTCCTGAGCACTTGAAGGCAACCTATGAGAAGACAAGTCTAAACAAATTAAATCGAGGAAGGCAAGAGGAAACCACCTCGACTACATTCCCTTGAAAAGGTCCATGAAATGAAATTCTAAACTGATAACCATAACGACGTAAACGAGACTCACAGATTAAACTTGGGGAGTGTGGTGCCTGACAGGGGAGGTAACACGTCCTCCTCGGTTGCAATCCAGCAAAATCCTTCAACACAGCAGCAAAAGCGGAAACAAATGAAAGAGAGAATAAGAGCAGGTACTTGGAATGCAAGAATATTAAACAGACCTGGAAAACTGTGCAATGTAATAAGATAGATGAGTAAGGCTAACATGTCAATATTGGGTAGAAGTGAGGGAAGGTGGAAAGAAGGAGACTTTCTAAGTGAAGATGTATGAATAATATATACAGAAGCAATATAAGGACAAAGAGGGGTAGCAATTCTCATGAAGAAAGATGCAGCAGGGATGGTGAAAAACATACAGATGTTTGAAAACAAAATAATCACTGTGGCTCTAAATGCAGACCCAGCAGATGTTACCATTGTACAGGTATACATGCCTACTACGGCCCGTGAGGATGAATAAATAGAAAGAGTATATCAACAACTACACGAAGTGCTACAAAAAGTAAAAGGAACCGAATACTCAATCATCATGGGAGACTGGAATGCTGTAGTGGGAGAAGGATAGGCAGAAGACTGTATAGGCAAACATGGTCTAGGAAGCAGAAACAACAGAGGTAGCAGATTAATAGAATTACTAGAAAGATGCTCGCTTCGCTCGCGCTCCCTTCGCTCGCGTGCAGGATAATACTAATGTCTATCCACATCGCGCAATGTGAAGCATATCAATGAATCAAATCAATCAAATCAATCAAATCAATTTTATTTTCTCAACATTTCAAGAGTAGACAGCTTAACTATAGTATAAACCATGAATAACTGTATACTGTATATTTGAACAGAAATATGTTGAATAATTTTTCAACATCAAATTTGTGCAAATAACAAAAATGTAATAATCTAGTAATAATATATATATATATATATATATATATATATATATATATATATATATATATATATATATATATATATATATATATATATATATATATATATATATATATAATGTAATCTTAGTCTTAGAAACAAGGAACATATCTATCTCCAATATGCTTCAACTAATACTAGATTATTCACTATTAAATTTTTGCTGGACCTAGAGTCAGGAACAGTCTTCCTTTAGAAATAAAAAAAATTTGAATCAATTAACTACTTTTAAGCAATATTGAAAAAACTATATAATAACACTTCAAACTTAAGTTTTCTTAACATAGAACATAGAAAGAGGCAGGACACAGAGAGGAATGGAAACAGTGGAACCCTAATCCTGTCAAAGGACAGAGAACATGATGATGATGAAATTCTCTCTTAAATTGCCAAATTTCATGCTGATATCTTTAGTATTTGCTGAAATATGGCGATTACATCAGAAACATTCCCAGGTATATGGCCTAAACATTTGAATGAAATCACTACACACGTGGCCGAGATATTAAAGGTCAAACAGGGGCCACTTTTTACTTTTACACCCTGTATATAACACGGACATTAACGTCTTTATCATAAATGAGTCTGTTTAGTTGACTTGGATAGCTAATTTATTTCGTTCAAAATGGAAACAATATTCATATTATAAATCACGAAAACTTACTTGCAACAATTAGAAAATGATGAAATTCATCCAAAGTAACGTTTAATTATCTAATCGATCGTGCAAAATGGCACCGAATAATATATTCTCTTTCATGAAACGGGAACTGGAATTATTAAATGAAATAGTGTTTTCTTTATCTCGTGATTTCAAACTGTCAGAGACTCAGAGTCCACGGCAAGTTGTCCAAGGTCCACAAACAGGTCTTGAAACAGGTCTAGAAAAGATTTTATGAAAAGATTTTATAAAAAGATTTTATAAAAAAAACACATACGACAGGTTACATTGCTAGTAAAAATGAAGAGAAGGCACCTTCAATCAACTGCCGCCATCTTTAAATCAGAATATAGTAATTGAAAATAAGTTTATTGAATACAAGAGCGGCTGTGCTAATTTTGGTTCCAGTGTAGTTCTGTTATATGTAGGTGGCGAAAACAAAATTAAAATCTACATATCAACACGTTATTGTCGATTGGCATAACTCCGGCTTCATTTGGCAATCTAATTTGCGACATCCTTTTAGGCTGTCATTGAATCAGATTTCTGGGTAACTGTGTAAAGGATAAGATTGGCGAAGCTAAATTTATACTAGATCATTAAGATTATTGCAGCTTTAAACTAGCAATGAAAGGCAAACAAATCAAAATGTCTTTTTTCAATCCAGTTCCTCTCTTCCCTTGCGAATATTCTGTTCGGCGCCATTTTTGTATTATTGACAAGATTTTTCGTATTTCATTCAAAATCTTAGTTTTTCAAACAGCTCTTAATTTTCACTATTAGCGATTTTTTGTGTAAGATTTTTTAATCGGCTTCAATATTAGATATACTAATAATTATGAACTTGTTAGCACCAGTTCTAATACTTGCTAATTTTCATGTTTTGATGCTTCTTAAATATTTTAATGCATATTCCTGTTCATCTCTGCATTTGGTGACCCTAAGGATTTTTTGTTAATTTTCTTTTGGGTAGACGTGAGCGCGAGCGGCGTAACCGAAAGTAGTCTGTAAACACTGAAGAAGTTCCGTTGAAAGCCCCGTAATATATAATATAATATAATATAATATAATATAATATAATATAATATAATATAATATAATAAGGTTTAAAGTGGTTCAGTAGGGACTGCCCTGTGTGAGAATCACTGTTGTTCCCGTCCAATTTAATATCATAAACTACTGTGGTTTATTTTGAGACAATAGAATATAGATCATTGATATAGGGCATATATTCAATACATACCTATATTTTGGTAAAAATCTAGTAAAGCTATGGGGAAAAGCTGCGGAACGGAAGACTTTTTTTTCGCTTGTCAACCTATTTCCAGTAAAAGTGTAGTAAAATCAGGGATAAAATTCCTTTTTGTCAGCTTTTTTAGCAAAGTTTATTGATTTTTCATTCTATTTTCATCCCCCACCCCCGCCCAACTTCCTATGAATTCATTTCATCCCCTCACCAAGAAATCCTGGAACCGCCACTGACTATGTTCATCACCAGGGCCTTCAAGTCTTCATTTTCAATGAATAAGGTGGTGTCCTCTGCATATCTTATGTTGTTTATGTCGTATCCTCCTATATTAACTTCAGGTAATCCATTTAGGTCTTCTGATAATAAGTATTCAGTATGGAGAATAAATTGGATGGGTGACAGTGAGTGTGCATCCCTGTCTTACTCCTCTTCAAATTTTAAAATATTTTGTTTCTTCTGATTTAGTCCTGACAGAAGCTTTTTCACTCCAGTACATATGTTATATCAGCTTTCTTTCCAAGTCTGGTATTCCTGCTGGTTTAATGACTTACCTTAATTTGTTTTGTTTCACTCTATCAAAAGTCTATGAAGCATATGTAGCTATCTGTTTTTCATGTCTAGATTTCTTTCGCACATAGTTCATACTTGTATGATAGCTTATCTTGTGCCTTTGCCTTTTCTAAATCCGGTTTCATTTTCAGCAATGAGTTTTTCTAATACACGAGTTTTTCTTATACACATTACTGAGATTAATAGTTTTGTCATTTTAGACTTCACTAATGTTAATAATTTTTGAACAAATATAGCGTATATTTATCTAAACAATTAATTGCAATTTGAGTCTATATAACATTGTTTACAATGACATTGATTCTGTATCATTTAATTTTTCGTCTTTACTCTTAAAGCGCATCAGAATATTGTGGCGAATTTTTATTTTTAAAGCTTGATACGCTCGCGTTATAGCGAAATCAGTCGCTACGCGGCGCCACGATTCATTATTCTCGCTCAACGTTCGTCCTCTTCGTAACTTTCCCCGTTCGAAGAATTTGTACTCGAACGCACGCTCATAATTAACTCCACCTGGAAAACTAACGGAAAATCCTTCTTTCCGTCGCACTGCACTAACCTGATCGAATCGCCAAAGGCTGGAACTCGCCATGCACACACCTCGCGTTAACCAACTCAGACTATGGCCATTTCCTTGCATTGGCGCTTCCTCGTTTGTTCGGTAGGCGTCGCCTTTAACTGATTTACACGGAATGAATAGGCCCCAAAGAAGAATGTTCCTTCGGATTCGAACCCTCACCCTACGGAGGACTATTCGACCACTATTATGTGACAAAATGTCGCCGGTAACTATGTATATAGTGCTCACTAGGTGGCACTACGCGTTACGAAACAGCAACGAATTGGAGATTCGCAATTTACACTCCTTTTCTTAGCAAGCTCCGGAGTTCTTATCTCCTGCCTCTTCCAATATTAAGGGCCGATCGTGCTAGGCTATTGCCCAGCGTCCGGAACGATCGTTTTCTGGTGAGCCTTGCAAACTCTCCAGTCCCAGGTTAAGGCCTGTGGCATTACATACACGGCTGCGGCCTCTCGGTGCCCTTGCGAGGTCACTCATTCAGCATACATACACGGCTGCGGCCCCTCGGTGCCCTTGCGAGGTCACCCATTCAGCATACATTACACAGCTGCGGCTTTTCTGTGTCCTTGCGAGGACACTCACTGACTTCGGTCAATACTTGTGACAGGTAGTCGCCGTAAAACTCTTGTTTTGCGTTAGGTCGACTATTTAAAGGTCATGACATTGCTCTCTGAATCTTTACGTATTGTTTATTAACATTGTTTAGTGCTTAAAGGTCATTGTAGAAAAGTCGTAACATGTCTTTTGCAGGTCAAGGACGCTCTCGACCTTGATTCGGACTAGTCAATAAGCCGGATGCGACCTCTGGACGCGCGTTCTGTTCGAATCGTTAGTTGAAGGTTAAACTCGTTATTGACACTTGTATTCGACCTCTAGAATAAGACGTAAAGAATTAAGGCTGCATTTCTTAGGTTTCGGTTCTTCATCGTCATTCGATATTAATTTCGCCTTGAAGTTGATTACTTGAAGGTCACACCCATAACCTTAACCTCTGCTTAATCGTTCACAGTGGATGTCGTACTGACTAGCGATGCATTATTCCAGTGTTAGTTATTTTAACCTTCAAATGCCCTCCTCTAATATCGAGCACTCTAATGTGTTGTTATTTGGATGTTGACTGATATAGAGTTAAGTCTTTGTTTTGTCGATTGCCTTACCTGACGTTGCCTCCTTGTCCTCCGTGATCACTCATGATCATTTGTATTTGTCCTTCGCCGAGGTTACTTGCATAATCGTTGAAAGTCGTGTTCTTGATTAAGTTCGTCAGTAAATGACCTTCTTATTGTTATGTTTATAATAAAGTTAAGTTCTTAAATTAAAAGGTCGTTCTGTCATTCACAAGCACGGGCTGTCTCAGACCGGGACGGGGGCCCAAGTTTAACGCACGATTTCCCTCTTTGTCCTTAACCTTTAAACAGGGGTCAATTAGCGGATTTCGCTACAATTGGTACCAGAAGTGGGGTCCAGTGCTTGTGAATTTTTTGTGTACTAGTTCAAGGTGACATTGAAACTAGTGTCACCTTCTATTGTCCTCTAACATTTGTTTTGCTGACATTCATTTGTGTGAACTTGTTAATAACATTGAACTATAATCATCTGCATTATGGAGTCTCGAAGGTCAGCCACGAGATACAACCTGTTGGACACTGACGACGGTTTCTTCGCTGGAAGTCTCCTCAAAGAAGAACCGCTGAGTTCGTCCTCGACCTTGGAACCTCCGACGATCGATCGCATATCGACCTTCGAGAGGATGCATCCGCTGGACTCGCCGATCGATGAGACGCCAGAGTCCTCTGGCAAACATCTTCGTGCGACCTTACCTCGCACGGATCGACCTTCAGCCAAACGACAGTTCATGAAGCCTGGCAAGTTCGATGGTACAGGCTCCTTGGAATCATTTCTACGTCAATTCGAAGTGTGCGCCGAGCATAATCAGTGGACGACGAAGGAGAAGACAGACTTTCTCCAATGCTCGCTGGAGAGGTCAGCTGTCCAGCTCCTCTGGGACTTTGGGTCACGCGCGGACTTTGCTTACGAGGACTTAGTAGAACGTTTGCGACAAAGGTACGGCCTTGAATCGCAGGCTGAAACGTTTCGTACACAGCTAAGGTGTAGACGACAGAAGGACAGGGAAAGTTTGGCGGACTTGTTACACGACATTCGAAGGCTGGTGACCTTGGCCTATCCAGCTCCAGCTAGCGAGACGACCGAGGCCATAGCTCGCGACGCATTCTTAGATGCCATGCGTGATTTTGACCTCTCGTTGAAAGTGCGTGAGAGAGAGCCAAAGTCCTTGGACGAGACCTTCAGGACAGCCGTTCGCCTCGAGACTTACAAGAAGTCCTTCGATACGCAGGACGCTCGAGACAATACACGACGTGAACCCAGACGCCAAGTACGTTCTACCAGACAGGACGACGCGGTGGCAGAACTCACCGCTCAAATGAAAGACTTCATGGAAGTCCAGAGGAGGAATCAACAGCAATGGATGAAATCTATGGAGGAGAAGTTGGTGGCAAGGTCAAACCCTTTCGAGAGCCGACGTCCGACTGCAGAGGTCGGCAACCAAGGACGCAGACGTGACCTTGTCATGCCCTTGGCAACACAGCAAGTTGGGGGCACAACCATGAGCGACCCTCCAGAAGCAGGTCATCGTACTGTACGCTGCTACAATTGCCAGCGTCAAGGTCACTTAAGCAAAAACTGTCGCCAACCTCGCCGTCAAGAACGAAGTGGAGTATCCGTTAATTTTAATACGACCTCTAGATCGACTGGAGCAAGCGGACTGCGGTCATTGTATGTGCGGTGCCGTATAAACGGTCAAGGTTGTTTATGTCTTTTGGACACAGGGTCAGAGGTGAATTTGGTACCTGCTTCCGTAGCAGAAGGGTTGTCACTAGATCACTCAGCTCGCGAACTGTACGCTGCGAACGGTAGTGATATCAACGTATTGGGCGAAGTAACAACCGAGGTCAAATTCAACGATCGCTGCAAGAGGAAGGTCACCTTCATCGTCTCCGAGCAAGTGAACGAGGTCATGCTCGGAATGGAATTCCTCACGACCTTCAAGTGTGGGTTAAGTTTTGCGAAGAAGAAGCTCTTCATTGGGCGTAGCCAACTGCCCTTGATCAGACGAGACGGTGTTGGGTGGTGTCGACGTGTACAGGTGTCAAGTCGCATCGAGATCCCACCACTCGCTCAACTTGACGTGCCCTCTAAAATCTTGTGGAGAGGTGAAAATCCTAAGCAATCTAACACATGGATGCTCGAACACAAAGAACTACGACCCGGAGTCCACACCGCTCGCGTCCTGCTCGCGGAAGGAAACACAGACTCCGTGGTGCGGTTGGTGAACACGAGAGAGGAACCGACTGTCATTGACGAAAACGAAGTCCTTGGGATCCTACAACCGGTAGAGGTCATTGAACGTCAACCGAACTGCGAAGAGACAGTCAAGACTGCCTTGGATCAAGCCGTGAATACTTTGCTCTCCACAGTGGAAGAAAGTCTCCCCGAAGATACTAGGGCACAGCTTGAGGCACTCGTGCGCGAGTTTCGCGACGTTTTCTCTTTAGAAAAGAATGACCTTGGTCATTGCACGATCACGAAGCATCGCATCGATACGGGGTCAGCGAGACCAGTGCGGTAACCTCTACGACCTCAACCAAGGGCGTACCGAGAGGTGATCGACAGTGAGGTAGATCAAATGTTGAGTGGAGGTTTAATCGAACCCGCCCAAAGCGAGTGGGCCTCCAACGTTGTACTAGCGAAGAAGAAGGACGGGACCTTGAGATTCTGTCTAGATTATCGTTCATTGAATGCAGTCACTAAGGGAGACGCCTATCCCCTACCTAAGATTAATGATTGCTTGGATGCCCTCAGTGGCGCTCGTTGGTTTAGCACGCTAGACTTAAAGAGTGGCTACCATGAAATAGCTATGGACTCGACGGACGCAGATAAGACTGCTTTCGTTACTAGAAGAGGTTCATTTCGTTGGAAGCGCATGCCGATGGGACTGTCCGGGGCCACGGCGACCTTCCAAAGGACAATGGTTTTAGTGCTCAGTGGGTTAAATTTCAGTATGTGTCTTGTGTACTTGGACGATGTTATCGTGTTCGGCGACTCAACAGAACAGCATCTCCTACGTTTGCGAGAAGTCTTCGAGCGGTTGCGGAACGCTCGCCTCAAGCTCAAGGTCGAAAAATGTCGGTTGATGAACCGTAAGGTTAATTTTTTGGGACATGTAATTTCCGACGAAGGAGTTGCTATGGACGAGGGAAAGATCGAAAGGGTCATGTCTTGGCCCGCCCCCACTAACTTGAAGGAGCTGCGTGCCTTTCTAGGACTCTGCTCCTATTATCGCCGTTTCATCTCCAACTTCGCCGGTATAACTGACAAGGCCAACTGGGATACCGCTGGGGACTTCTGACCGTGTGGTCTCTAGGGCGCTATACTATCTATGTCCGCTCGCCAGCTGCTACTTTCAACGAATTCTGTTATAATGACTAGACCACGCGGTTTAAAGGCCTAGCGCTCGGCTATTTATCAATTTTATCCATTGGCGTAGGCCTATCCACGGGGGCCCTGCCCCCACTCGGATCGGGACTGGTCGTGATATTCATACAAAACAGGCAGTGGCGTAAACGTGGCGTCAACATGGGGGGGGGGGGAATTCGTTCATAAAGTCAGGTCAGACCCCCTTTTCATCCACAACAATTCTTGAGCAAAAAGGTAATCCACAATGAGTGATTTTACCAGATTTTACCATAAGGCACAAAATAGGGGGGGGGGTAATTGATACTCTGTCCCCTCTTACTACTTACTAATTATTGGGGGACCGCCCCCCCCCGTGTTTTACGCCCATGAAAACATGTGAATAGTTGGGGATAGGCCTAAGCGGTGGTATTTGATGGAAGAAAACGCACCAGACAGCAGACTCTAGAGCGCTTGAGACGGCGACCTTTTTTGCTCGTCAAGACTTTTTAGCTGAAAAATGTTTAAATGCCCCAATTCTGAAATCCTGGTTAGGCCACTGATTTTATCGACCTCCCTTCATAAGTGTCTGCGCTTTTCGTTGAAACCAGGGTTTAATCTAAGACGTTTCCGGGGGAGGGAATTGCCCTTCCTCATTAATTATGTCAACAATTTTGGGGCAATTTTTGACCCCCGCCTTGTCAACAACTGTCAAATTTCAGTTACCCCTATAATTATGTCAAAAACTTTTGACCCCCTCAAGATCAATTACAGGTGCCAATAACAAGGTTATAATTTTTTTGCTGTGATGACCATTTTTATCATTTTCTTTTTTGCTCATCCAGTGTCAAAATGTGGTGGTGATTACCTTTTTTGCCATGCTTTTTCCATTGTAATAAGTAGTTTCGTGAAATTTCCTATTTTTTGATTGTTTCTAAAAAGTGAAATTGTTGACGTCAACTTCTCTTGACCCCCGTCAACAACTGTCAAACTTTTTCAAACCCCCCTAAATTATTGACGTAATTAATGGACAGCCCCTAAGACATCTGGCGTGAACTGCCTCCGGGGATTGTGATGTATCCTAGGTATAGAATCCAATACTCGCTGTCGTAGTTCTATAGCCTAAATAGCCTAAAAGGAGGCTGAATGCAGTTGCAGTGCATTGGTCTACTCCAGGGCCTGTTTTAAGAAACAGTTACCACGTCTGCTCTAAACTCAGAAAATTTGTGGACATCCACGCAAAAAAACAAAAACGGTCGTCCGAAAAATTTATCACTGCACAAAGCACAGCGATCGATTGCATTTTATCACTGCACATTTTGTGTATCACTGCACGTTAAAACAGGCCCTGGCCTACTCTTATTTTAGTTTTCGGCTGTATTCAGCAGACTCTCCAGGGACGCTCCATGGCGTAGAATGCTGAAACTGGAAGAGGCCTTGTGAAGCTTAATTGGACGGAATTTCGTAATCAAGTTGCGCCTTGTCATTTAACACTGAGCCGAGACACGAGAATTTTCCGATCTACCTGATTTTTTGATCATCTGTCGAGACTGTCGTGATATGCAATAGGCCTAGTTGTTTAGTAGATATCCGAGGAGGAGGAGGAGGAGGAGGAGAAGGAGGAGACAGAATAAACATATATAGCAAGTCAATATTGGGACGCTCTAAAGAAACCTAACATATAAACAGGAAAATCAAACTAATTTGGTAAATTGGATGAAAAGTATAATAAATAATGTTTCAAATTATACCTAAATTCATTAATGTTGATGATATATGATAGTTTTTTTGGTAATGAATTCCATATTCTAGTACCAAAGTAATTGATTGTGAATAACCTGGTATTTGTAGTAGCAAAAGGAATAGAGAAGCTATCACTATTTCTTATATCGTCAACATGTACATTTTTTACCAGTTTTTAGTTTTAGTAGAATTTATACAATGACTATTTTTAATAGCCCAACTTTTATTCTTCAATAATTATAATTCTTCATTTCTAGTGCCATATCTTCTACCTGGCAGGCCTATAACCAAATATATATCAACTGCATGTCTTATTAACAAATTAAAATCATTTCAGATTTTAAGTCTCCATCTGCTATCCCATACTTATCATCTTTCAGATCTGGCCTTAAAACACATCTCTTTGACTTGGCATATCCCCCTTAGATTGCTCTCCCGCCGTTTCGGACAGATCTTCTGGCTTGACCTGGCTCTAATGCTATTTGGATTTGGTGCGCCATCAGCTGATGCCCTGGGCATTATGATAGTGGCGCTATAGAAGTTGATTGATTGATTGTTGTTAGTCCAATTCTTGATCCATGAATTACAACAGCATTGATATTTTTTATTAGTGGAACTACGTACATTAAATCTTGATAAATGATTTCTACTCTTAAAAGTCTACAAGCCATTTATTAGTTAACATAAGCTAAAGCCAGTTCAAAGTACATCAGAAAACAGGCAAAAGTAATCACATTGGAAACAATGCCATATAGACTGGCTTTAAAATAACCAAGGAACAAACTAGTGTGCCAGTCTGCCAGACAGTTAGTAAGTTATAAGATGACTGTTACATGACAATGGTGGCAACAGATCTCCTAATCCATTGCTATAGGTCAGTACAGTACAGACTATTAAAATGCCATATGCAACAAAAAATAGTGAAAAATGGGGATTACATCAGTGCATATTTATGCAAAGTATGTGGGAAAAACGGCTGAATACGCAGACAATGAATCTTTTTCATATATGTGATTGCATATGCGATCGTATAGTACTGTTAGCATTAAACTCACAGCCCTAGGAAGTGTGTCTGTTACTTTCCACATATGTCACAGTGAAGCTTATATTTATGCCAGCAATCCCAATAGGGCCAATACTATATCAAACTACTCAAACAAAAGAATGTAAAATTATGACAAATGTAAAAATCATTTATACGACATATACATTAATTATCAAGTATTACAAGGAAAGTCATCAAATAATAAACCCTACATATAAAACACAACTCTGTACATTATATATGTGTGATCAAAAAAACAAAGAAATAGTCATGATAGAATTAAATCAGGTAAAATGTTATTTATTGCAAATTCTGCCTGCAAAATGGAATACTTCAATGACAACATGAAATCAAACGAGGGACAAAATTGTTGCAGAAGAATAGTTTCAAATTCCATTTTGAATACAATTTAATATTGATAGCCTTATATTGACCGAAAAGCAAAATGTTCATATTCACTGTCAAAAAAGCTGAAATTTAATTAGAACAAAAATTATGACATCGTCTGAAATATCCATAGTACATGAAGCAAACATAGACAAACATAGCACTGTTCTTAAGGACAACTAAATATTCACGCATCCAGTGTTTTATCCAGACTCCAGGCCTTGGGGGGATTGAGGCTTTTTTTGGGGGGAAGGAAAGCAAGGATCGACTTGGTTGGAGGGGATAAGACAAAGTTCAATGCAAAATTTGTGTAAGTGCTGGGATTTTTTTTGGGGAGGGGGCATTTTGAGTTTTTTTTTTTTTTTTTGGGAATCTCCCTCCTAACAAGCTTGTATAAAACACTGCACACGTCTCAACCACAACATTCGTAGTGAAACAGCAGTCTTAGAACAATTAAACTAAACATGTAACTTCCCATAGAAATTGACCATGCATCAATAATTTGACCTTGTGTCGGAAAGAATCCATGGTACCATATCCTCTTATGTTCACTGTTATGGAGCACTATGAACAGAATCATCAATACGCTTGAAATGACCAAACCATCGCAAACTGCTTCTGGTGACAGACTCCTTTCCTAGTTGTTTGCTCAGGTCATTGTTGGAAAATCTCCCTTTCAAAAATTCATTAAATGCAGTTTTCTGGCAAGGCATATGACTTGAAGAATCACCTTCAACTGCGTGAAGAGAACAATGCATGAGAAAATGGGTTTCCCTAACAAAGATTTTACCACAAAATCCACATCCAAAAGGCTTAACTGCAAAAGGACTGTTTGTTAACTTCTCCATAAACCTCCTGGAATTAGAGATGCCAGCAGAATTTTTTTTAATAACAACGTGTTTAAGATCAACTTCAGATTTGGATCTCTTAGACATTTCACAATTCTCTAGCTTTTGTTCAGTGTGTGTTCTTTGATGACTTTGCTCTTTGCCCATATGAATTCTTTCATGAGCTCTAAGACGGTCTACCTGTCTGTATGCTTTCATGCATATTTTACAAACATATGGCTTTTCTCCTATATGAACTTTTTCATGACTTTTAAGATTTCCTAACTTTCTGAAGGCTTTCATGCATATTTTGCAAATATAAGGCTTTTCTCCAGAATGAATTCTTTCATGCAACTTAAGATCTCCTCTTTCTCTGAATGCTTTTGTGCATATTTTACAAGCATGCGGTCTTTCCCCAGTGTGTATCATTTTATGGCGGTTTAAATTTCCCAATTCATTGAATGATTTACTGCATATTTTACAAATATATGGTTTTTCTCCAGTGTGAATTCTTTCATGAGCTCTAAGATATCTTAAAAGACTGAAATCTCGCATGCATATTTTGCAAACAAAAGGTTTCTCTCCTGTATGAATCCTCTTATGACTATTAAGAGAGACTATTTGACGGAATGCCTTTGTGCATATTTTACAAACATATGGCATTTCTCCTGTATGAATTCTTTCATGACATTTAAGATCTCTTCTTAGTCTGAATGCTTTAGCACATATTTTACAAACATATGGCTTTTCGCCAGTATGAATACTCTTATGAGCTCTAAGGCTATTTGAATGACTAAATGCTTTTGTGCATATTCTACAGACATACGGCTTATCTCCAGAATGAATTCTTTCATGACATTTAAGACCTTCTCTTTGACTGAATGCTGTTGAGCATATTTTACAAATATATGGCTTCTCTCCATTATGAACAATTTGATGACGTTTAAGATTGCTTAATTGGCTGAATGTTTTCATGCACTTAATACAAATAAAAGGTTTATCTCCAGTATGAGTTCTTTCATGGTCTTTAAGATTGCCCCATTGACGAAATGCCTTTTTGCATATTTTACAAACATATGGCTTTTCGCCAGTATGAATTCTTTTATGAGCTCTAAGGCTATTTGAATGACTAAATGCCTTTGTGCATATTTTACAAACATATGGCTTTTCACCTTTATGAATTCTTTCATGACATTCAAGATTGCTCGATTGGCTGAAAGATTTTCTGCATATTTTGCAAACAAACAACTTCTTCCCTGTATGAATCCTTTCGTGACACTTAAGAGCTCCACTTCGACTGAATGCTTTTGTGCATATTTTACAAAAATACGGCTTTTCGCCGGTATGAATTCTTTCATGACATTTAAGATTTCGTAATTGGCTGAAAAATTTTCTGCATATTTTGCAAACATACAACTTCTCTCCTGTATGAACTCTTTCATGGCACTTAAGCTCTCCGCCTTGTCTGAATGCTTTTGTGCATATTTTACAAACATACGGCTTTTCGCCGGTATGAATTCTTTCATGGCGTTTAAGATTTGATAACTGACTAAATGCTTTTGTGCATATTCTACAAACATATGACTTATCTCTAGAATGAATTTCTCCATGACGCCTAAGAACTCCTCTTAGTCTGAATGCTTTTGCGCATATTTTACAAACATACGGCTTTTCACCAGCATGAATTCTTTCATGAATTTTAAGAAAGTGTAATAGACTGAACTCTTTCTTGCACATTTGGCAAATATATGGCTTCTCTCTTTCATGAATTCTTTCATGAACTTTAATTGCATGTATATGGTGGATTGATTTGATGCATGTATTTGAATTATGCACTGAAGTTGAACCCAGCATATTTCAAAAATAAATTGGAAATACTCTATAACAAAATACTTTGGTTATTTATATCACAATGGAGAAGTGCTTTGATACAAATTTTGGCAAAATACAGTTCTCATTGATGGAATCCACAGAAGTTAATGCTATTCTGTTTGAGAAAATTCTCTGATTTCTTGAATGCTCTGAAAAATGCCACAACAATTAATTATATGTCATTTAAAATCAAGTATATTAAAAAATGGGGCAAGGGAGATGAAAGAGAGGTAGCAACTTTCCCCTGATACTATAGATTGGGACTGGTCCATATCACTCCTAGGGAAAAGTGATGCAAAATACTTAGCATCTCCTTGTGCTAAAACTTTCCGTGCATGATGAAGACTCACAGCCTTTCTGAGGTGCTTCTGACAAGCAAAACACATATCTACACTGGGAAGCCAAAAAACATCCCGGTCAGTGGCAACAGCACTCGCCAGTACTATCCTGGGGCTGTATGTGATTGACGCAGGCAAGGATGTAGCATCTAGTCTGGCCGTGAAACTGTAACATAGCCACAAGTGTGGATCAGGGAGAAAGAAAACTCCAATGAACATTCAAAGAAGGATTTGCCTTCAGACAACTGAACAATAAGTTTGTAATAGAACAGGATAGTTCTCCTGAGCCCTTGAAGGCAACCTATGAGAAGACAAGTCTAAACAAATTAAATCGAGGAAGGCAAGAGGAAACCACCCTTGACTACATTCCCTTGAAAAGGTCGATGAAATGAAATTCTGAACTGATAACGATAACGATGTAAATGAGACTCACAGATTAAACTCGAGGAGTGCCGAATCCGGCAGGGGAGGTAACACGGTCTCCTCGGTCGTAATCCAACAAAATCCTTGAACATAGCAGCAAAAACAGAAAGAAATGAAAGAGAGAATAAGAGTAAGCTGGGCTTTTTTTCAGTGGGAACGCATGGGAACGGCGTTCCCACACCTTTTTTGCCAGATTGTATATATAATTATGGATATGTTATAATGCGTTTAGGAACGTACAGGTACGCGTTCCCACACCTGTTTTGTTGATGAGCAAAAAGGATGAGTTCCCAAACTTTTTTCCTAGAAAAAAAGCCCTGAGAGTAAGTACTTGGAATGTAAGAAAATTAAACAGACCTGGAAAATTGTACAATGTAATAAGAGAGACGAGGAAGCCTAACACGTCAATATTGGGTTTAAGTGAGGGAAGGAGGAAAGAAGGAGACTTTATAAGTGAAGATGTATGAATAATATATATACAGGAGCAATAGAAGAACAAGAAGGGTAGCAATTCTCGTGAAGAAAGATGCAGCAAGAATGGTGAAAAACATACAGATGTTTGAAAACAGAACAGTTGCTGTCACTCTAAATGCAGGATATTACCATTATATAACACGGACATTCACGTCTATGTCATAAAGGAGTCTCTTTAATTGACTTGGATAGCTAATTTATTTCGTTCAAAATGGAAACAATATTCATATTATAAATCACGAAAACATACTTGCAACAATTAGAAAAGAATGAAATTCATCAAAAGTAACGTTTAATTATCTAATCCACCGTGCAAAATGGCGCCGAATAATATATTCTCTTTCTTGAAACGGGAACTGGAATTATTAAATGAAATAGTGTTTTCTTTATCTCGTGATTTCAATCTGTCAGAGACTCAGAGTCCACGGCAAGTTGTCCAGGGTCGAAAAACAGGTCTTGAAACAGGTCTTGAAAAGATTTTATAAAAAACGCATTCAACAGGTTACAATGCTAGTAAAAATAAAGAGAAGGCACCTTCAATCAACTGCCGCCATCTTTAAATCAGAATATTATAGTAATTGAAAATAAGTTTATTGAATACAAGAGCGGCTGTGCTAATTTTGGTTCCAGTGTAGTTCTGTTATATGTAGGTGGCGAAAACAAAATTAAAATCTACATATCAACACGTTATTGTCGATTGGCATAACTTCGGCTTCATTTGCCAATCTAATTTCCGACATCCTTTAGACTATCATTGAATCAGATTCTGGAGTAACTGTGTAAAGGATAAGATTGACGAAGCTAAATTTATAGTAGAGCATTAAGATTATTGCAGGTTTATACTAGCAATGAAAGGCACACAAATAAAAATTCAAAATGTCTTTTTTCAATCCAGTTCCTCTCTTCTCTTGCGAATATTCTGTTCGGCGCCATTTTATGTTAACGAAAATTTTTTTCGTATTTCGTATTTTAGTCAAAATCTTAGTTTTTCAAACTGCTCTTAATTTTCACTATTAGCGATCTTTTGTGTAATATTTTTTAATCGGCTTCAATATCAGATATACTATTAATTATGTACTTTTTAGCACCAGTTCTAATACTTGCTAATTTTCATGTTTTGATGCTCCTTAAATATTTTAATGCATGTTTCTGTTCATCTCTGCATTTGGTGACCCTAAGGATTTTTTGTTAATTTCTTTTGGGTAGACGTGAGCGCGAGCGGCGTAACCGAAAGTAGTCCGTAAACACTGAAGAAGTTCCGTTGAAAGCTCCGTAATATATAATATATAATATAATATAATATAATATAATATAATAAGGTTTAAAGTGGTTCAGTAGGGACTGCCCTGTGTGAGAATCACTGTTGTTCCCGTCAATCTAATATCTTAAACTACTGTGGTTTATTTTGAGACAATGAAATATAGAACATTGATATAGGGCATATATTCAACAATACCTATATTTTGGTAAAAGTCTAGTAAAGCTATGGGGAAAAGCTGCGAAGACCTTTTTTCGCTTGTCAGCCTATTTTTCAGTAAAAGTGTAGTAAAATCAGGATAAAATTCCCTTTTTCAGGATTTTTGGCAAAGTTTATTGATTTTTCATTCTGTTTTATCCCCCCCCAACTTCCTATGAATTCATTTCATCCCCTCACCAAGAAATCCTGGAACCGCCACTGACTATGTTCATCACCGGGGCCTTCAAGTCTTCATTTTCAATTAATAAGGTGGTGTTCTCTGCATATCTTATGTTATTTATGTCGTAGCCTCCTATTTTAACTCCAGGTAATCCATTTAAGTCTTCTGATAATAAGTATTCAGTATGGAGAATAAATTGGATGGGTGACAGTGAGTGTGCATCCCTGTCTTGCTTCTCTTCATATTTTAAAATATTTTGTTTCTTCTGATTTAGGCCTGACACAAGCTTCTTCCAGTACATATGTTATATCAGCTTTCTTTCCAAGTCTGGTATCCCTGCTGGTTTAATGTCTTACCTTAATTTGTTTTGTTCACTCTATCAAAAGTCTATGAAGCATATGTAGCTATCTGTTTTTCATGTCTAGATTTTTACGCACATAGTTCATACTTGTATGATAGCTTAACTTGTGCCTTTGCCTTTTCTAAATCCGGTTTCATTTTCAGCAATGAGTTTTTCTAATACATGAGTTTTTCTTATACATGTTACTGAGATTAATAGTTTTGTCATTTTAGACTTCACTAATGTTAATAATTTTCGAACAAATATAGCATATATTTATCTAAACAATTAATTGCAATTTGAGTCTATATAACATTGTTTACAATGACATTGATTCTGTATCGTTTAATTTTTTGTCTTTACTCTTAAAGCGTATCAGAATATCTTACATGTTTATAGAATTTGTATTTGAAGGAAGCAATCATGAAAGAAGATGACGTTTTTCAAGCAGACAATTTTCATAATAAACTTTTTGAATGAAAACTTTGTATTTTTGAAAATTTTTCAACTACAGTCAGTGAGTCAAAGGAACATTCGACATGCAGGGAATGGCTGTATTACATAACTGTAATATATGTGGCAAAACATTTGCTTTTATAAGTCAACTTAAAACTCATGAAATAATCCATACTGGTGAGAAACCTTATGCTTGCAAGTTGTGTGGCAAGGCATACAGTCAGAAAAGTTATCTTAATATTCATGAAAAAAAGTCATACCGGTGAGAAACCTTATGCTTGCAAATTGTGTGGCAAAGCATACAGTCAGAAAAGTTATCTTAAAATTCATGAAAGAAGTCATACTGGTGAGAAACCTTATGCTTGCAAATTTTGTGACAAGGCATACAGTCAGAAAAGTTATCTTAAAATTCATGAAAGAAGTCATACTGGTGAGAAACCTTATGCTTGCAAATTTTGTGGCAAGGCATACAGTCAGAAAAGTTGTCTTAAAATTCATGAAAGAAGTCATACTGGTGAGAAACCATATGTTTGCAAATTGTGTGGGGAGGCATTCAGTCAAACATGTGATCTTAAAGTTCATGAAAGCATTCATACTGGAGCAAAGCCGTACGTTTGCAATACCTGCAGAAAAGAATTCAGTCGATTAAGTGACCTTAAACGACATGAAATAATTCATACAGGAGAAAAGCCATATAATTGTAAAATGTGCACGAAATCATTCAGTTACTTATATTCTCTTAAACTTCATGAAAGAGTTCATACTAAAAGTAAGCCATACGTCTGTAATACATGCAGAAAAGAATTCAGTCAGTGTTGTAGCCTTAAACGACATGAAAGAATTCATACAGGCGAAAAGCCTTTTGTTGGTAAAACATGCAATAAAGCATTCAGTCATTCAAACAGTCTTAAAGGTCATGAAAGAATTCATTCAGGAGAAAAGCCATATGTTTGTAAAATATACACAAAGCATCTTAAAAATATTGATGGTGGAGAAAAATCTGTTGGCATGATCTGGAACACACAAGAAAAGAAATCTCTTTTTGCAGTTACACCATTTGGATGTGGAGTTTGTGATGAAATATTTGTAGAAGAAACCCTGTTTCTTAAGTATTGTTCTCTTCACTTTGGTGATTGTGATTTATCTGAAGATTTGACATTACTTTCTGATTGTCATGGAATTGTTTCCAATGAAACATTAAAAGGATTCGCCATCGGGGAACTGAGCAGTAAGCTTAAAAAAGAGTCTAATGCAGATGAAGGAAGAGAGAACAGTTTGAGATGGTTTGGACAAACTCAGGGTCAGATGATTAACTAATCTGTTAAAATGTATTGCATAGATATGTATATATGTTACAGTTAGTAGGTATTGATGTTTTTTCATTGACATTTAAATTGGAATATTTGTCAGTTATATATTATATATATATATATATATATATATATATATATATATATATATATATATATATATATATATACATTGGTAAAGTAAAAGGTAGGTCCCGTGACTGAGTCCGGCGTTGGGTTCCGCGCTTATCTCCGCCTGGGCAATCAGCGGCGTGGTGGAATAAACCATTAATCTGGGGTAGGTTGCCATTACTTTCCCCAGACCCACGCTACCTCGCAGCTTAACACTGCTCCTCAGTTTACCACCGCCCTCTAGCGAGTAAGGCTGAGTCAACCTTAGGGCTCCTGCGGGAATTGAACCCGCGACCTCTTGCTCCATCGTCCAACGTTGTTACCACTCTGCTATCTTCCCGCCCTTTATATTTATATATACATTGGAACACATATTAATTTGAAAGTTTTAATTGGCTAATTTGTTTTGAGTACAGTACTTTGCTGGTTTCTGTTCTTTACATTAAATTATGTCATTATGTAATATAATGTAACAAAATATTTGTATAGCTCCTCTTCTGAAGAATCACTCAGAAGTGCTCCCGCTGCAATTACTGCAAATTGACAAAGAGATAAGTTTTAAGTCGTTTCAAAAAGTGGGCCATAGCTAGGATTAAGAGTTGCTAAGCCACACATACTGGTGTCAAGAGCATTCCAAAGGATAGGGCCAAATTATTCAAAATCACATTTCAGGAACAAGGAGGTTTGTGCTTCGGGTATCCTGAGGAGATCACTGGTTGTGGGCTGAAGACATATGGCCAACCAGGGATAGAGCTAAGAGGATGGAGTAACTCTGAAAGGTAAGATGGAGTGGCACCATAAAGCAGAGATGTAGCAAGTACACAATGCTTCAAGTACAAGTACAAGTACAAGTACCTGGCCTCCGAGTACAAGTACAAGTACAAGTACTTGCATTTCAAAAATTCCGAGTACAAGTACAAGTACAAGTACCTGGCCTCCGAGTACAAGTACAAGTACCTGGCCTCCGAGTACAAGTACCTGGCCTCCGAGTACAAGTACAAGTACCTGGCCTCCAAGTACTAGTACAACATTTTTGACATTGACATTTTTCCGCTGATATTTTGTCCCCATGACATTTTCTACATGACATTTTGTCCGTGACATTTTGTCCTCGGACAGTTTGTCCGGCCACGAATAAAATTGACACTATTAGCATCTAAATATCATCACAGTTGCACTAAAAAATAGAGATGATAGTCTTGCATCGGTCATATTAACCCTATGCGGTCTCGCGATCAAGCCAGTTTGGCTAAATACGCGTTTAATTGGTGCGCCAGAAGCAGGCACACTGAAGTCTCTAATGGTTGCATTATACAGCCTGTTGAACTCCTTTCTATTAACTTCACTGTTCCAAAATACAATGGTATCAGTGGCTTAATCATAAATATCGTTGAGTTCCAGGTACTTGGCCATCTGTGAGGATGTGCTTGTCATTAGCCTAAAGAAACAGCATTACTGGTACCATTGAAGTACATGTAGCCAGAGATGTAGCAAGTACACAGAGCCTCAAGTACAAGTACAAGTACAAGTACCTGGCCTCCGAGTACAAGTACAAGTACAAGTACTTCCATTCCTAAAACTCCGAGTACAAGTACAAGTACAAGTACCTGGCCTCCGAGTACAAGTACAAGTACAAGTACTAAAAATTTGTACTCGAGTACAACTCGAGTACAAGTACAAGTACCAAGTACTACATCTCTGCCATAAAGAGAGAGTGCAACCGCTCTCAACACACGAAAACTAAATTCGAGCCAGATAATGCAGCCTGTGTAGAACAGACATCATATGTTCACTAATGTGATCATGTCTTGTGACACCAGCAATCACCCTGGCTGCCGAACGAAAAACCATCTGGAGTTAATTAATCCCGAGTTGAGACCAATTTTATATACTTCGTTTTTAAAGAAATTTTCACTGGGTGCCTTGTTGTTTGTTGGGTCTTGTCTTGGCAGTAAACTGACAGGACTGAAATGTCTTTTACACGCTAATATGATTGCAGTTTAATAGATACAAGAGTTAATACATTTTGATCCTTTGCCCTAAAATTAAGTCATGTGGACCAAACAACTGAATCCTCTTCCTCCTATGTATAAATACTTCCATAGAAAATCAATGTACTGAAATTCAGAGACAGTTCACTAATCTCATAAGTCTATTGATGGGGTGCCTATAGCAGCAAAACTGAGCATGACCACATTAAGTTTATGTTCTGAGAATTGTAATGGTTATCTGTTGAACACAGAAATATCGGCTATGATTTGCCTAACGATTGTTAGTCAATGTAGTCTGTGTAGTGCCAATAGACCGTTTGAAACTGAAACATACAATTAAGTAACTATATAACACTCATTCAGCCAGATTATTTGATACACTGGTCAGTGTGTCTACATCGGGATGGGCAAACTATGACCTGCGGGCCACATGCGGATCGCCAAACGGGGTCTGCCAGCATGTTATAAAATCAAGCATTATGTCTTGAAAAATTCCAAAGATAGTTTGGTCACTTTATGATAGCAAATACATTTATTTGGACTAATATACCGGTACAGGGTGGCCAAGAGGGGGAGTGGCAGGGGGACAAATTCACAGGGGGCCAGTGACATGTAGCGGTCCAGGCTGGTAATGTATTAACATAATGAATCCTGAAAATAACTGACAAGCAAAAAAGTCAAAATGACATTTTCACACAGAGGCCAGACGACTGTAGGGGCTGGGCCGGTCAAGTATTAACATCCTGAAAGCGACTGAGAAGCAAAAAAGGCCTTCATCAATTTTTCACACTTTTACGGACTCGTGACTGCCTTTTTGCAACAGGGGCCCGGATTTTCTCTTGGGAGGGGGCTGCTAACATACAAGGCTCTGTCTACTGTCTACCAATAGACAAAAGGCTTAATTTGTCCTGTGATCTAATTAGTCCTACAACCTGCCACCTGGTGTTAGCATTTGACATTCAGGGACTATTAATTTATTTGTGAAACAGAAGTACATAAGCTTAATTCAGCACTGATGACACTCTCAGAACATTAATGACATTTGGGCAGTATATTTAAATTCCCAATTCTCGTACAGTATGCATACAAGTGGCAGAAAGTGACATAATTTGAAATTATTTTATGGAAACCAGACACTTTATTTTAAAATCATTGAAAATGGCTATTAAATATTTGATAAATGAGCAACAATTTAATATAATGCTACTCTGTTATAGACCAAATAAACAATAAGACTGCTATAAGTTGCCTATGATGATGATCAGTGTTTATTCTAGGCCCTTTTTTGGGGGGATTTCCCCCCAAAGTTTGAAAATCCCCCCATATTTCTATATGTTGCATTGGGGATGGAAATATCCCCCCCCCCCCAAAGTGTGACGAGAGAGGAGTTAATTTAGGAGAGGGGAAAACATAAGGATATAAGTATATGACCATATTCAGAAGAGAATTAGGGTATGTTGAGTAGATGTGATGACCTTTTTTTTTGCTCGTCAAGGTTTTTGGGCAGAGAAACCGTCTCCCCCCAAACATTTCAAACTCCCCCCAATGTCAAGGTGGCTAGAATAAACACTGGATGATGATGATGAACGTCAGCATCTCAATAATAAGTAAGTAAGTAAGTAAGTAAAATCTCGTAAACTTCTACAGCGCCCCGGAAAGCAGCACAGCAGTAGCTGCTTATTCTTATGCGCTTAATCTTTCTTGAAATAGCTATAGCCAAGGTGGTTTGTCGGCCGGGCAAGGGTCAGTGTATCTATGAGGCGGCGGGTCATGTTGTTATTGCTATGGGGGAAATGACTTTTCGAATAGGAAGGTTTTAAGTTTAGACCTGAAGGTTTGAGGAGACAGTGAAGGAATTAAAGGAAATGAGGATTCGGAGCTTATTGTTTGACCATGTCGTAGGCTACGGAGGGAGGCTGGAATTGAGTTCCAAAGTTCTGGTGCGGCGTATGAGAAAGCGCGGTTGCAGATTTTGAGTGATGACTGATTTAACGGGCGTGAAAGTGTGAGATGAGATGATGATCGTGTAGGTCGGGGAGGCTGAGGCGTTAAGAGTTTACGAAGGTAAAAACCGGTTTTGACGAATGAAGTGAACTGTAAGTAATCGTTATTATCTTGTACTGTATACGTTCGGATATTTTAAGCCAGTGTAGTGTCTTCAGTATGGGTGAAATATGGCAGAACTTTGGTGATTTGGTTACTGCTCGGGCTAGTGCATTTTGAATTGATTGTAATTTGTTGATGGAGGTTTTTGGGAGGTTATAGTAAAGGGAGTTGCAGTAATCCAGTTTGGAATGGACTATTGAAGTGGCGATTGTGGATGCAGTTTTGGTGTCAAGGCAAGGACGGAGGCGACGTAGATCACGAATATGGGCATAGCAGGATTTCGATAGTTGGGAGATCTGTGATTCTAAATTTAGGGATGAATCAATTTTGAAACCAAGATTTTTTGCAGTTGGAGCAGGGGTTATTGTGGTATCTGGAGTCAGGACTAGCTTGGGACTGTCAATTTTTTTAACTTGTTGGGGTAGACCTATTAAGAGGAATTCAGTCTTGGATGGATTAAGAGCAAGGAGGTTAGATGACATCCATGACAAAATAGATGAGAATGCTGATTCAAGCAAAGTAATAATCATATTAATCATATTAGCTCTGTATGTGCGGTCCGCCTAATGTTGTATTAGGTTTCATGCGGCCCTTTAAGGAAAAAGTTTGCCAACTTCGGCCTGTAACACTACTTAAGATAGGTTCAAACTGAACAATGACCAGGACAACACTGGTTCTGCCAGTGATGCTGCCTGTGATGATTTGCTACCATTGGTAAATGACACATTGTCTTTTGAGCTGAAAAATGTTGAAATGCCCCAAATCTGAAATCCTGGTTAGGCCACTGATTTTATCGACCTTCCTTCATAAGTGTCTGCGCTTTTCGTTGAAACCAGGGTTTAATCTAGGACGTTTCCCTTCCCCATTAATTATGTCAACAATTATGGGGCAATTTTTGACCCCCGCCCTTGTCAACAATTGTCACATTTTAGTTACCCCTATAATTATGTCAAAACTTTTGACCCCCCCCCCAAGATCAATTACAGGTCCCAATAACAAGGTTATTATTTTTTGCTGTGATGACCATTTTTATCATTTTTCTCTTTTTTGCTCGAGTGTCAAAATGTAGTGGTGATTACCTTTTTTGCCATGCTTTTTTCCATTGTAATAATTAGTGTTTCGTGAAATTTCCTGTTTTTTGATTGTTTCTAAAAAGTGAAACTGTTGACGTCAACTTCTCTTGACCCCGGCTGTCAACAACTGTCAAACTTTTTCAAACCCCCCTAAATTATTAACGTAATTAATGGACAGCCCCTAAGACATCTGGCGTGAAGTGCCTCCGGAGCTTGTGATGTATCCTTGGTATAGAATCCAATACTCACTGTCGTAGTTCTATAGCCTAAAAGGAGGCTGAATGCAGTTGCAGTGTATAAGGTCTACTCCAGGGCCTGCTTTAAATTACCACGTCTGCTCTAAACTCAGAAAATTTGTGGACATCTATGCAAAAAAAGTCGTCCGGAAAATTTATCACTGCACAAAGCACAGCGAATTGCATTTTATCACTGCCCATTTTGTGTATGACTGCACGTTAAAACAGGTCCTGGTCTACTCTTATTTTCGTTTTCGGCTGTATTCCGCAGACTCTCCAGGGGCGCTCCATGGCGTATAGAATGCTGAAACTGGAAGAGGCCTTGTGAAGCTTGGACAGAATAATTTCGTAATCAAGTTGCGACTTGTCATTTATCACACTGAGCCGAGACACGAGAATTTTCCGATCTACCTGATTTTTTGATCATCTCTCGTGATATGCAATAGGCCTAGTTGTTTAGTAGATATCCGAGGAGGAGGAGGAGACAGAATAAACATAGGCCCTACATGTATATAGCAAGTCAATATTGGAACGCTGTAAAGAAACCTAACAGATAGACAGGAAAATCAAACTAATTTGGTAAATTGGATGAAAAGTATAATAAATAATGTTTCAAATTATACCTAAATTCATTAATGTTGATGATATATGATAGTTTTTTTGGTAATGAATTCCATATTCTAGTACCAAAGTAATTGATTGTGAATAACCTGGTATTGGTAGTAGCAAAAGGAATAGAGAAGCTATCACTATTTCTTATATCGTCAACATGTACGTTTTTTTACCAGATTTTAGTTTTAGTAGAATTTATACAAAGACTATTTTTAATAGCCAAACTTTTAATCTTCAATAATTATAATACCTCATGTCTAGTGTCATATCTTCTACCTGGTATAACCAAATATGTATCATCTGCATATTTTATTAACAAATAAAAATCATTTCAGATTTTAAGTCTCCATCTGCTATCACATATGTTGCTAGTCCAATTCTTGATCCGTGATTTACACCAGCATTGTTATTTTTAGTAGTGGAACTATGTAGGACAATAGGACTACCGGTACATTAAATCTTGATAAATGATTTCTACTCTTAAAGGTCTACAAGCCACCTATTAGTTAACGTAAGCTAAAGTCAGTTTAAAGTACATCAGAAAACAGGCAAAAGTAATCACATTGGAAACAATGCCATATAGACTGGCTTTAAAATAACCAAGGAACAAACTAGTGTGCCAGTCTGCCAGACAATTAGTAAGTTATAAGATGACTGTTCATGACAATGGTGGCAACAGATTTCCTAATCCATTGCTATAGGTCAGTACAGAATATTAAAACGCTATATGCAACAAAAATAGTGAAAAGTGGGGATAACATCACTGCATATTTATGCAAAATATGCGGGAAAAACGGCTGAATATGCAGACAATGAATCTTTTTCAAATATGTGATTGCATATGCGATCGCATAGTAGCATTAAACGCACAGCCCTAGGAAGTGTGTTTGTTACGGTCCACATATGTCACAGTGATACTTATATTTCAATCCCAATACTATATCAAAATATTCAAACAAAGGAATGTAAAATTATGACAAATGTAAAAATCATTTATATGACATATATATTAATTATCAGGTATTACAAGGAAAGCCATCATATAATAAACCCTACATATAAAACACAACTCTGCACATTATATTTGTGTGATCAACAAATAAAGCAATAATTCATGATAGAATTAAATCGGGTAAAATGTTATTTATTGCAAGTTCTGCCTGCAAAATAGAATACTTCAATGACAACATGAAACAAAACGAGGGACAAAATTGCTGCAGAAGAATAGTTTCAAATTCCATTTTCAATACAATTTAACATCAATAGCCTTATATTGACTGAAAAGCAAAATGTTCAAATTCACTTTGTCAAAAAAGCTGAAATTTAATTAGAAAACTTTCAAATTTATGACCGTCTGAAATATCCACTGTACCTGAAGCAAACATAGACAAACATAGCACTGTTCTTAAGGACAACTAAATACTCGCACATCTCAACCACAATATTCATAATGAAACAGCAGTCTTAGAACAATTAAACTAAACATGTCACTTCCCATAGAAATTGACCTTGCATCAATAATTTGACCTTGTGTCGGTAAGAATCCATAGTATCATATCCTCTTATGTTCACTGTTATGGAGCACTATGAACAGAATCCTCAATACGCTTGAAATGACCAAACCATCGCAAACTGCTTCTGGTGACAGACTCCTTTCCTAGTCGTTTGCTCAGGTCATTGTTGGAAAATCTCCCTTTCAAAAATTCATTAAATGCAGTTTTCTGGCAAGGCAAATCACTTGAAGAATCACCTTCAACTGCGTGAAGAGAACAATGCATGAGAAAATGGGTTTCCCTAACAAAGATTTTACCACAAAATCCACAACCAAAAGGCTTAACTGCAAAAGGACTGTTTGTTAGCTTCTCCATAAACTTCCTGGAAGTATAGATGCCAGCAGAATTTTTTTTAATAACAACGTGTTTAAGATCAACTTCAGATTTGGATATCTTAGACATTTCACAATTCTCTAGCTTTTGTTCAGTGTGTGTTCTTTGATGACTTTGCACTTTGCCCATATGAATTCTTTCATGAACTCTAAGACAGCCTACCTGTCTGTATGCTTTCATGCATATTTTACAAACATATGGCTTGTCTTCTATATGAACTTTTTCATGACTTTTAAGATTTCTTAACTTTCTGAAAACTTTCATGCATGTTTTGCAAATATAAGGCTTTTCTCCAGAATGAATTCTTTCATGCAACTTAAGATCTTCTCTTTCTCTGAATGCTTTTGTGCATGTTTTACAAACATACGGTCTTTCCCCAGTGTGAATCATTTTATGGCGGTTTAAATTTCCTGACCGACTGAATGACTTTGTGCATATTTTACAAATATATGGTTTTTCTCCAGTGTGAATTCTTTCATGAGCTCTAAGAGAGCTTAAAAGACTGAAAGTTTGCATGCATATTTTGCTAACAAAAGGTTTCTCTCCTGTATGAATCCTCTTGTGAATATTAAGAGAGACTATTTGACTGAATGCCTTTGTGCATATTTTACAAACATATGGCATTTCTCCTGTATGAATTCTTTCATGACATTTAAGACCTCCTCCTTGTCTGAATGCTTTAGCACACATTTTACAAACATACGGCTTTTCGCCAGTATGAATTCTTTTATGAGCTCTAAGGCTCTTTGAATGACTAAATGCTTTTGTGCATATACTACAAACATACGGCTTTTCTCCAGAATGAATTCTTTCATGACACTTAAGACCTTCTCTTTCTCTGAATGCTGTTGAGCATATTTTACAAATATACGGCTTCTCTCCATTATGAACAATTTGATGACGTTTAAGATTGCTTAAATGGTTGAATGTTTTCATGCACTTAATACAAATAAAAGGTTTATCTCCAGTATGAGTTCTTTCATGGTTTTTAAGATTGCCCAATTTACGAAATGCCTTTTTGCATATTTTACAAACATATGGCTTTTCACCTCTATGAATTCTTTCATGAGATTCAAGATTGCTCGAATGGCTGAAAGATTTTCTGCATATTTTGCAAACAAACAACTTCTCCCCTGTATGAATGCTTTCGTGACCCTTAAGAGCTCCACTTCGACTGAATGCTTTTGTGCATATTTTACAAATATACGGCTTTTCGCCAGTATGAATTCTTTCATGACATTTAAGACTTGATAACTGACTAAATGCTTTTGTACATATTCTACAAACATATGACTTATCCCTAGAATGAATTTCTCCATGACGCTTAAGATCTCCTCTTAGTCTGAATGCTTTTGCGCATATTTTACAAACATACGGCTTTTCACCAGTATGAATTCTTTCATGAATTTTAAGAGAGTGTAATAGACTGAACTCTTTCTTGCACATTTGGCAAATATATGGCTTCTCTCTTTCGTGATTTCTTTCATGAACTTCAATGGTATGTATATGGGGGATTGATTTGATGCATGTGTTTGAATTAAGCACTGAAGTTGAACCCAGCATATTTCAAAAATAAATTTGAAATACTCTATAAGAAAATACTTTGGTTATTTATATCACAATGGAGAACTGCTTTGCTAGAAATTTTGGCAAAATACAGTGCTCATTGATGGAATCCACAGAAGTTAATCCTATTCTGGTAGAAAAACTTTCTCTGATTTCTTGAATGCTCTGAAAAAAGCCAAAACAATTAATTATATGTCATTTAAAATCAAGTATATTAAAAAATGGGGCAAGGGAGATGCGAGAGAGGTAGCAACTTTCCCCTGATACTATAGATTGGGACTGGTCCACATCACTCCTAGGGATAAGTGATGCAAAATACTTAGCATCTCTTTGTGCTAAAACTTTCCATGCATGATGAAGAATCACAGCCTTCCTGAGGTGCTTCTGGGAAGTCAAAAAACATCCCGGTCAGTGGCAACAGCACTCGCCAGTACTATCCTGGGGCTGTATGTGATTGACGCAGGCAAGGATGTAGCATCTAGTCTGGCCGTGAAACTGTAACATAGCCACAAGTGTGGATCAGGGAGAAAGAAAACTCCAATGAACATTCAAAGAAGGATTTGCCTTCAGATAACTGAACAATAAGTTTGTAATAGAACAGGATAGTTCTCCTGAGCCCTTGAAGGCAACCTATGATAAGACAAGTCTAAACAAATTAAATCGAGGAAGGCAAGAGGAAACCACCCTCGACTACATTCCCTTGAAAAGGTCCATGAAATGAAATTCTGAAATGATAACGATAACGATGTAAATGAGACTCACAGATTAAACTCGGGGAGTGCCGAATCCGGCAGGGGAGGTAACACGGTCTCCTCGGTCGTAATCCAACAAATCCTTGAACATAGCAGCAAAAACAGAAAGAAATGAAAGAGAGAATAAGAGTAAGTACTTGGAATGTAAGAAAATTACACAGACCTGGAAAATTGTACAATGTAATAAGAGAGACGAGGAAGCCTAACACGTCAATATTGGGTTTAAGTGAGGGAAGGTGGAAAGAAGGAGACTTTATAATAATAATAATAATAATAATAATGTGATTTTAAGTGGTTTAGGAGGCTAAGTAAGCCTGTGTGAAAACCACTGATGTAACCATCTGCATTCAATAACCTAGTTTATCTAGATAGCCTTTGAATCCGTTCACTGTTTCAACTGTCACTCCCACCTCGTCCAAACTGTTCCATTTGTCCACAACCCTTGCACTAAAAAAGTTTTTCTTTCTTGGACCAACCCTCTGCTTAAACATTTTGCACTTGTGGCCTCTTGTGCTGCTATAGTGTGCCAATGTAAAGAATCGATCGTATGGCACATCTACTTTCCCAGTCATTATTTTGTATGTTTCTATCAAATCCCCTCTTTCTCTTCTCCTTTCTAATGTTGTCAGTCCACAATATTGAAGTCTTTTTTAGTAGCTTAAATTATGGCACCCATTGACCATCTTCGTTGCTCGTCTTTGCACTTTTTCTAAAAGTTCTATATCTTTTTTCAAGAATGGATTCCAAGCCTGAACACAGTATTCCAGATGAGGCCTTACTAATGACTTATAAAGTTTAATGAATATCTCTTTGTCACGACTCACAATTGTCCTTTTCACCATTCCCAACATTTGGTTTCCCTTTTTTGCTGCCTCCATGCATTGGTGAGATGGATTCATACTTCTATGGGTGATTATCCCCAAGTCTCTTTCTTTTTCTGTTGTGGTTAGAACCTTCCCCCCTAAAGAATATTCATTACCATTATTAGACTTCCCAACATGCATTACAGAACATTTATCAATATTGAAAAGCATCTGCCAGTCCACAGACCACTGAAACAATTTCCTTAGATCTTCTTGTAAAATTTTTGCATCATCCTCCGAGTCTATATTTCTGCATAGCTTTGTGTCATCGGCAAACTTTGAAATTTTGGACAGTAATCCTTCATCGATATCATTTATATATATTATAAAAAGCAATGGCCCAAGCACTGAGCCCTGAGGCACTCCACTGATAACTCTTGCCCATTGCGAATGGCCTCCCCTAATGCCAACCTTCTGTCTTCTTCCCTTCAACCAATTTTCAATCCATCTGAGAATATTGCCCCTTATTCCACAGGACTTCAGTTTGGCAGCCAGCCTTATATGGGGTACTTTATCAAACGCTTTGGCAAAATCTAAATATATTATGTCTACTCCCTTGCCCTTGTCTAGCTTATCAAAAACCTCCTCCAGAAAGTCCAACAGGTTGGTCAGGCATGAACGCCCCTTTGTAAATCCATGCTGACTATCTTTAACAATTTTATGCCTAGTCAAATGTTCCAAAAATGCTTTCTTTCAGTATTTTTCCATAACTTTACCGATTACAGATGTTAGGCTCACTGGTCTGTAATTGCTTGGTTCACTTCGTTTTCCTTCTGAACAGTGGGCTGACTAATGCGTCTCTCCAGTCTTGCAGTACTACTCCAGTTCTGAGTGATTCATTGATTATCAAAGCAATTGCATGTCCTATTTCATTTCAACCTCAGAAAGAAACTTTGGATGTAAGCCATCTAATCCTGGGCTCTTGTCTGTCTTTAAATTGGTCAAAACCTTGATAACACATTCTTTTGTACACACTATATCTGTTAGCATTTCTTCTTCATTTCCATCAAACACAATTTTGGCTTCTGGCATAGTATTTGTATTTTCCTCTGTAAATACTGAACAAAAATAGTTATTTAGAATCTGTGCAGTTTCTACATCGTCTGTTATTGCACATCCTGCGCTGTCCAAGAGGGGACCGACTGTGTCCTTTCGTCTCAACTTTCTATTACAATATTTGTAGAAACTTTTACTGTTCTGTTTTATATTTTTTGCTAATCTACCTTCAAAATTTGCAATAGCCATCTTGTTAGTAACTGCTGATGCTTTTCTTTTCTGAGTGTACTGTTCCTCCAAGATCTTAAGTCTGTGCTGATTCTGCTCATTTCCTTTACTTGCTAATCTGAGTTTACTTAGTTTCCTCCACGCTTTGTTTTTCGCCCTTCTTTTTCGTTGCACTTCTCTTGTTATCCAAGGAAGTTTATAAGTGAACATGTATGAATAATATATACAGGAGCAATAGAAGAACAAGGAGGGTAGCAATTCTCGTGAAGAAAGATGCAGCAAGAATGGTGAAAAACATACAGATGTTTGAAAACAGAACAGTTGCTGTCACTCTAAATGCAGGATATTACCATTATATAACACGGACATTCACTTCTATGTCATAAAGGAGTCTCTTCAATTGACTTGGATAGCTAATTTATTTCGTTCAAAATGGAAACAATATTCATATTATAAATCACGAAAACTTACTTGCAATAATTAGAAAATGATGAAATTCATCAAAAGTAACGTTTAATTATCTAATCGATCGTGCAAAATGGCGCCGAATAATATATTCTCTTTCTTGACACGGGAACTGGAATTATTAAATGAAATAGCGTTTTTTTATCTCGTGATTTCAATCTGTCAGAGACTCAGAGTCCACGGCAAGTTGTCCAGGGTCCAAAAATAGGTCTTGAAACAGGTCTTGAAAAGAGTTTATAAAAAACGCATTCAACAGGTTACAATGCTAGTAAAAATAAAGAGAAGGCACCTTCAATCAACTGCCGCCATCTTTAAATCAGAATATTATAGTAATTCAAATCAAATGGTCTTTTATTTTCACAATACATACACAAATGATACAGATAGTGTAACGAAATTGTAGATATGATTATATTAGTTTAAAAGCATAAGGGTAAGTAGTATGTTTAAGTACTCGCTAGGAGGCGCTTATGGTAGCTTAAGTAAAGGAATAAAGAGTATGTCGATAATAATAATATTAAGGACCTTTTAGTAATAATAATCGTATGATAAATAAGTAAAGAGCCTAGAGAGATTGTGCGTAGAGTTATAAGTAGAAGGCTTTAGTTAGTGGGAAGTTATAGCTGATGGACGATTGGAGGCTTAGCACACCACTGTATTTAGTGTAGAGAATATCATAAGTATTGACTTTTACAGTGAGCGTGGCCGATGAGCCAGACGTACAGGGGGCCGATGAGCCAGACGGACAGAGACAGATAGAGTCAGACAGACATAGTCTGAGAGATACATGATAGGTAGGCTACAGGAGTCGGGATTAGCCAATCAGAATTGAGTAAGCGAAGGAGGGTAGGAGCCGGTGAGGTCGGTTCAGAGTATATAAGCCGGAGCGGAGATCTGGACGGGACAGAGTAGTTGAGCTGTCGAAGGAGAAGGTTGTCTCATGTGGATAGGTTGGTAGAGTACATGAGTACATTTAGATAGGTTGGTAAAGTACTGGAGTACATGAAGAGAATACATGTACATGAGGTTGGCATTTGAGTATAGTTTGGAGATAAGTACATTTGGAAACCAGTACACGTAGGAAATCGAGTACATGTAGGAAGAGAGTACATATATGAGTTTGGATCAAGTCTTAGCCACAAAGCTAAGAGACCATATACGTGCCTAGAGTTAGCACCGTGTAGAGAGATTGGATTTAGGCATCCTGGGTACTAGAGTAAAGGGTTCGATCTCTACTACATGAGTGTAGCACACGCAGGGGTGAAGGCACCTGTTGAGTCGCCACAGAATTGCGATTCATGGTAAGGCGTGTCGTTACATAACTGATAACCGAGAAGTGGGGTATTGATTTGTTTAACACTCAGACTTAGGAAGGTACTCTGAAAGTACATTTTTGGTACTTACTTTTGGAGGAAAGTCGTCTCCAATAGTACATGACATCTTGAGTTTGGAATTAAGCTGGTGTACTGAGTTTGGAATTAAGCTGGTGTACTGAGCTAAGGACTTCGTGTCAGACATCTGACATTAGTGTGGAACTCAGCAAAGCGAGTAAGTAGCGCGAGTACACGACATATTCGTACTCTGTTCAAAGGAAGTACATAAGTTAAGTTGAGATTTGGACTGAGTCTGGAGTACTTAGTACATTGAGTACAGGACTCGACATAAGAAACATGGCTGAAGCTATGCAGTCAGAGTCGTATGGTCTTATAGGTCTGGCAGATGAGGGTCCTGAGTTGGTGACGAGTTTGACAAAGGAACGGAAGCACAGGAGAAGAGCCGTTGATCATAGACCTGACGAGGACAGTATTTGTGAACTTGCACAGAGTCAAAGGCAGGATACGAATGTTCAACGGGAGATAGAAGATTTTGATCTCACGAATTTGTTCGAACCAGAAGTGACAATTGCTGGCGCTCGACCAAAGACAAGAACAGAGGGATCTTTAAGTTACTGGTTGCAAAGAGCTGCAATGGTAAAAGACGAACAGGTGTCTAAAGGGAGACAGAGGTACTCAGAGTCAGTACATCGTACGCGAGGATGCTGTTGTGATAGTCAGAAAAAGACCCCGATGAAACCTAACAAGTTTGATGGGGCTATGCCCTTAGAAACTTTTCTGCGTCAGTTTGAGGTATGTGCGAAGTACAATGGGTGGTCGGAAAAGGACAAAGGAGCGTTCCTACAATGTTCGCTTGAGAAAGGACCAGCTCAGTTATTGTGGGACTTTGGAGCGAAGGACCACGTAACTTATCGAGAGTTAGTCGAACGGTTGAGAGAAAGGTACGGGTTGGAGGCTCAGCAAGAGACATTTAGGACACAGTTGAGATGTCGGCGTCAGCATGGGAAAGAGAGTTTTGCAGACTTATTGCATGACATTCGTAAGTTGGTAGCATTGGCGTTCCCAGGTCCGACGAATGACACAACTGAGATCTTAGCTCGCGATGCGTACCTTGAGGCATTATCAGACAGGGAATTATCATTGAAAGTACGGGAACGAGAACCACGATCTCTTGACGAAGCCTACAGGATAACTTTGAGGTTGGACAGTTACAAGAAGGCGACAGAGGACGAGTACACGACTCGTAGAAAATGCGCAGAACCTTACAAACAGGTGAGAAGTACTGTTGAAGACGATATGATAGAACGAGTGAAACAGCAGGTGACTGATTTCTTGGCTGAACAAAGGACTAAGCAAGAAAAGTGGCAGATCGACTTGGAAGAAAAGTTGCTTAAGAAGACGACATGTACATCGCCAGGAACAACAGGAAGGGTGTCGACAGATAGAAGTACATGGGTAAGAAGGCCCAGTACCTGTAGAGGTGACGGTGTAAAGGGACGGTCGACAAACAATTGGAAGAGGAATGTACAGTGTTTCAAATGTCAGGGTGTAGGACATTTGGCTAAAGAATGTCGGAGGTGCGAGGATACATCACCAAAGAGATTCTTAGCGAATAATAGTCAGGATGATACAAGAACGGAATCTCCTAGAGAGTCTGTAAGCCATAATGTACTAACAACCGCAGGACAGAGAGATAAAGGAAGATCTGTGTACATAACTGGAGTCATAGAAGGACGTGAATATCAGTTTTTAGTTGATACGGGATCAGAAGTGAATTTGATACCTGAAAGCATGACAAGAGACATGGTCATAGAGGATACGACCGAGAAGTTGTTAGCAGCCAATGGGAGCGAAATTGAGCTGATTGGTGAAGTGAAGGTAGATGTAAGATTTAGTTGGGGTTGCAGACAGCAAGTAACATTTCTAGTGTCTAAAGACGTAAAGGAGATCATGTTAGGAATGGAATTTTTGGTAGACAACGATTGTCAAGTGAATTTCGTTACTGGGGAAGTACGCATAGGACGCAAGAAAGTATCATCGACAATCCAGAGTCGTACTTCACAATGTAGTCGTATGTGGTTGAAGATACAAAACCCGAGTGAGAGTAAGGATGTTAGAAAGGACAAGGCAAAGGCTAAGTCCGGGGTGCATGCGATACAGGAAGTTTTGGAACAGTCAGAAGGAGTTCAAGTAAGAAGGTCGAATTTGAACGAGACATCTGCAGTCTTATGTCGGAATGACGGACTTGGTGAAGTACAACCGGTCACGACAGATCCGAAGTCTGGAAGAAATGAAAACAGACGGATAAGAAGAGTGAAAGAGAATTCAAAGACAGTCACGAAGAGGCGTAAAGACGAATACGACTTGGGAATACATCAGAAAGAAGTCAGAGAAAGAGATGAAGTACGCGTGTTCACACCCCGAAGACGAAGGAATCGTTACCAGGAATGGCAGAAGTTCTACGAAAGACCTTTCATTGGTTTGAATCAGAATGGACTTCTCGAGCATCGAGTACAAAAGAAATCGACAGGAAGAACATTCGTCTGCGTCGAACGAGAACCAGAACAAGAAGTACAAGGAGAAGACAAAGTCGTCAACGACGAAGGAAGTAACATCGTCGCTGAAAGACCAACGGAGCCGATCGCAGGAGTTGCAGATGAACATCAGGACGTTGTCGCTCAAAGAACTCCAAGGATTCCAAGATCACGACCGAGAGAAAGACTCAGAAGACCTGCAAGATACGATGATTAAAGAAGAAGTTTCATGTTTTGTTTTAATGTAATTCATGTAAAATAAAGATTTTGTGTTTAAGAAGGACATTCGTTATTGTTGTGCATAGTACATTCTAGTTGATTGCTTATATTGCGAATGTTCTTGTATTTGACATTGATTGCTTATGTTACAGACATTATTATAAAGGTATTTAGTTAAAAGACATTGTATTAATGGTATAAGTGCATTAGTTCGAATGTATAGTCGATATTGTCATTAGTTAAGTCAATGATTATGTACATGTAAAGCATTAGTACATTATAGTTGCCACACACACGGGTAGTGGGTCCGTTAGGTAAGAATGAGGACATTCTACAAAATAAGTCCGGGGTAATGTAACGAAATTGTAGATATGATTATATTAGTTTAAAAGCATAAGGGTAAGTAGTATGTTTAACTACTAGGAGGCGCTTATGGTAGCTTAAGTAAAGGAATAAAGAGTATGTCGATAATAATAATATTAAGGACCTTTTAGTAATAATAATCGTATGATAAATAAGTAAAGAGCCTAGAGAGATTGTGCGTAGAGTTATAAGTAGAAGGCTTTAGTTAGTGGGAAGTTATAGCTGATGGACGATTGGAGGCTTAGCACACCACTGTATTTAGTGTAGAGAATATCATAAGTATTGACTTTTACAGTGAGCGTGGCCGATGAGCCAGACGTACAGGGGCCGATGAGCCAGACGGACAGAGACAGATAGAGTCAGACAGACATAGTCTGAGAGATACATGATAGGTAGGCTACAGGAGTCGGGATTAGCCAATCAGAATTGAGTAAGCGAAGGAGGGTAGGAGCCGGTGAGGTCGGTTCAGAGTATATAAGCCGGAGCGGAGATCTGGACGGGACAGAGTAGTTGAGCTGTCGAAGGAGAAGGTTGTCTCATGTGGATAGGTTGGTAGAGTACATGAGTACATTTAGATAGGTTGGTAAAGTACTGGAGTACATGAAGAGAATACATGTACATGAGGTTGGCATTTGAGTATAGTTTGGAGATAAGTACATTTGGAAACCAGTACACGTAGGAAATCGAGTACATGTAGGAAGAGAGTACATATATGAGTTTGGATCAAGTCTTAGCCACAAAGCTAAGAGACCATATACGTGCCTAGAGTTAGCACCGTGTAGAGAGATTGGATTTAGGCATCCTGGGTACTAGAGTAAAGGGTTCGATCTCTACTACATGAGTGTAGCACACGCAGGGGTGAAGGCACCTGTTGAGTCGCCACAGAATTGCGATTCATGGTAAGGCGTGTCGTTACAATAGTAATATGTCAGGATACATACCTAGTATATTTAATGCAAATTTTAAAAAATTTGACTTTAACTAACTTATATAAGTACCAAAAAAAAATGAAAAGAAGCAACAATTGCATAAATAATTTCTTAGTGACATTGTATGTGAAAATAAGGATTACCTAAGGAATCATAGATCCCGAAAGGTGGTAATCCTAGACAGAATGAGTATAATTAAACTAAATACTAGCAAGTGAGGACAACATTTTAATAGAAAGGTGGAACTAGTTAACTAAATGATCAATAAAGATTAATAATAATTGGCTAAATGAGGTAAATAAATTAGCTTAAACTGTTGGAAGACTTGAGTAAAGACAGGTAGCTGATACTTATTAAATAACAGATTGATACTACTCAATTACTGATTGGTTTTGTAGAAGAAATTTCTTAAGAAAATTGAAATTGAAAAATTGAAAATAAGTTTATTGAATACAAGAGCGGCTGTGCTAATTTTGGTTCCAGTGTAGTTCTGTTATCTGTAGGTGTTATCTGTAGGTGGCGAAAACAAAATTATAATCTACATATCAACACGTTATTGTCGATTGGCATAACTTCGGCTTCATTTGCCAATCTAATTTGCGACATCATTTTAGGCTATCATTGAATCAGATTCATGGGTAACTGTGTAAAGGATAAGATTGACGAAGCTAAATTTATACTAGAGCATTAAGATTATTGCAGTTTTAAACTAGCAATGAAAGGCACACAAATCAAAATGTCTTTTTTCAATCCAGTTCCTCTCTTCTCTTGCGAATATTTTGTTCGGCGCCATTTTGTGTTATCGAAAAATTTTTTCGTATTTCATATTTTAGTCAAAATCTTAGTTTTTCAAACTGCTCTTAATTTTCACTAGTAGCGATTTTTTGTGTAAGATTTTTTAATCGGCTTCAATATCAGATATACTATTAATTATGTACTTTTTAGCACCAGTTCTAATACTTGCTAATTTTCATGTTTTGATGCTCCTAAATATTTTAATGCATGTTTTTTTCATCTCTGCATTTGGTGACCCTAAGGATTTTTGTTAATTTCTTTTGGGTAGACGTGAAAGAGAGGCGTAACTGAAAGTAGTCCGTAAACACTGAAGAAGTTCCGTTGAAAGCTCCGTAATATATAATGTAATATAATATAATATAATATAATATAATATAATATAATATAATATAATATAATATAATATAATAAGGTTTAAAGTGGTTCAGTAGGGACTGCCCTGTGTGAGAATCACTGTTGTTCCTGTCCAATCTAATATCTTAAACTACTGTGGTTTATTTTGAGACAATGAAATATAGAACATTGATATAGGGCATATATTCAACAATACCTATATTTTGGTAAAAGTCTAGTAAAGCTATGGGGAAAAGCTGCGGAAGACTTTTTTTCGCTTGTCAGCCTATTTTTCAGTAAAAGTGTAGTAAAATAAGGGATAAAATTCCCTTTTTTCAGGATTTTTGGCAAATTTTATTGATTTTTCATTCTATTTTTATCCCCCACCCCTGCCCAACTTCCTATGAATTCATTCCATCCCCTCACCAAGAAATCCTGGAACCGCCACTGACTATGTTCATCACCAGGGCCTTCAAGTCTTCATTTTCAATGAATAAGGTGGTGTCCTCTGCATATCTTATGTTGTTTATGTCGTATCCTCCTATATTAACTTCAGTTAATCCATTTAGGTCTTCTGATAATAAGTATTCAGTATGGAGAATAAATTGGATGGGTGACGGTGTGCATCCCTGTCTTACTCCTCTTCAAATTTTAAAATATTTTGTTTCTTCTGATTTAGTCCTGACAGAAGCTTTTTCACTCCAGTACATATGTTATATCAGCTTTCTTTCCAAGTCTGGTATCCCTGCTGGTTTAATGACTTACCTTAATTTGTTTTGCTTCACTCTATCAAAAGTCTATGAAGCATATGTAGCTATCTGTTTTTCATGTCTAGATTTCTTTCGCACATAGTTCATACTTGTATGATAGCTTATCTTGTGCCTTTGCCTTTTCTAAATCTGGTTTCATTTTCAGCAATGAGTTTTTCTAATACACGAGTTTTTCTTATACATATTACTGAGATTAATAGTTTTGTCATTTTAGACTTCACTAATGTTAATAATTTTTGAACAAATATAGCATATATTTATCTAAACAATTAATTGCAATTTGAGTCTATATAACATTGTTTACAATGACATTGATTCTGTATCATTTAATTTTTCGTCTTTACTCTTAAAGCGCATCAGAATATCTTACATGTTTACAGAATTTGTATTTGAAGGAAGCAATCATGAAAGAAGATGACGTTTTTCAAGCAGACGATTTTCATAATAAACTTTGTGAATGAAAACTTTGTATTTTTGAACATTTTTCAACTACACTCAGTGAGACAAAGGAACTTTCGACATGACTGCATTGCATAACTGTAATATATGTGGCAAAACATTTGCTTTCATAAGTAAACTTAAAACTCATGAAATAATCCATACTGGTGAGAAACCTTATGTTTGCAAATTATGTGGCAAGGCATACAGTCAGAAAGGTTATCTTAATATTCATGAAAGAAGTCATACTGGTGAGAAACCTTATGTTTGCAAATTGTGTGGCAAGGCATACAGTCAGAACAGTTATCTTAAAATTCATGAAAGAAGTCATACTGGTGAGAAACCTTATGCTTGCAAATTTTGTGGCAAGGCATACAGTCAGAAAAGTTATCTTAAAATTCATGAAAGAAGTCATACTGGTGAGAAACCATGTTTGCAAATTGTGTGGGGAGGCATTCAGTCAAACATGTGATCTTAAAGTTCATGAAAGCATTCATACTGGAGCAAAGCCGTACGTTTGCAATACCTGCAGAAAAGAATTCAGTCGATTAAGTGTCCTTAAACGACATGAAATAATTCATACAGGAGAAAAGCCATATAATTGTAAAATGTGCACGAAATCATTCAGTTACTTATATTCTCTTAAAATTCATGAAAGAGTTCATACTGAAAGTAAGCCATACGTCTGTAATACATGCAGAAAAGAATTCAGTCAGTGTTGTAGCCTTAAACGACATGAAAGAATTCATACAGGCGAAAAGCCTTTTGTTGGTAAAACATGCACAAAGCATTCAGTCATTCAAACAGTCTTAAAGGTCATGAAAGAATTCATTCAGGAGAAAAGCCATATGTTTGTAAAATATACACAAAGCATCTTAAAAATATTGATGGTGGAGAAAATCTGTTGGCATGATCTGGAACACACAAGAAAAGAAATCTCTTTTTGCAGTTAAACCATTTGGATGTGGAGTTTGTGATGAAATATTTGTAGAAGAAACCTTGTTTCTAAGCATTGTCTCTTCACTTTGGTGATTGTGATTTATCTGAAGATTTGACATTACTTTCTGATTGTCATGGAGTTCTTTCCAATGAAAAATTAGAAGGAGCTGCCATCAGAGAACTGAGCAATAAGCTTAAAAAGAGTCTAATGCAGATGAAGTGAGAGAGAACAGTTTGAGATGGTTTGGACAAACTCAGGTCAGATGATTAACTAATCTGTTAAAATATATTGCATACATATGTATATATGTTACAATTAGTTAGGTATTGATGTTTTTCATTGACATTTAAATTGGAATATTTGTTAGTTGTCTTATTAATGTTTTACTATTACATTATATATATATATATATATATATATATATATATATATATATATATATATATATATATATATATATATCATCATCATCATCATAGTTGCTTTCTGCCAGCTCATTAGCGGCAATAGCTAGACACAAAACTTTTCCATTTATCTTTTCCGTTGCTAATCTCATTCCATCTATTATTGTCATTTGATATCTTTCAAAGTCTTCTTTGATGTTATCCATCCACTTTTTCCTGGGTCTTCCTCTTTTTCCTTCTTTGTATGTGTAGAGTGCTTTATATGGGGAGTCTGTTACTGTTCATTCTATTTACATGTCCATACCATCTAAGTCTTCTTCTTCTGATTTTATCTATTATTGTCTCTTTCATTCCCAGTCTTTTCCTGATGTCTTCATTTCTTATTCTTTGTAATTTACTTTACTCCAATATCTTTCTCAAACAACTCATTTCTGCCACCAATAGTCTGTTTTCATCTGCTCTTTTTTAATATCCACGTTTCTGATCCATAAAGCATTTGTGGAACAATGATAGTGTTGTATATTTGAATTTTTGTGTTGATCTTTATTTCTTTAGCATTCCAAATATGTCTAAGTCTTCCCATTGTCTGTAATCCTTTTGCTGCTCTCTTTTTAATATCTTGTTCGTGTCTTCCATCGCTTGATATTTCTCCTCCCACATATGTGAAATTCTTAACTTTTTCGATGTTATTTCCTTCTACTGATATGTGTATCATTTTCTCTTTTTTGTTGACTGCCATGACTTTAGTTTTTGCTGGATTAATCCGAGTCCAAATCTTCTGCTTGTTTGATTTACTTGGTCTGTAAGCCTTTCTAAACCTCTAGCACTCCGCTAGTAAGCTTACATCGTCTGCAAATTTAAGGTTTGATATATTTTCTCCACTACAATTCACTCCAATGTTTAGATTCTCAGTTGCTATTTTAAAGATTACTTAGAATTATTATAAAGAGAGATGGAGATAGCACGCATCCCTGTCTATTCCCGACTTCTGTTTTAAAACATTCTGATAGGTCTTTATCAACTTTTACTGCACTTTCCATTTTCTTGTATATTGCTTGTATTAGATTTATTAGTTTCTCTTCTATACCAATGTTTCTCATAGCCTGCCATAAGCTCTCTCGTGCCATACTGAGTCAAAAGCCTGTTTGTAGTCGATGAAATTGATGTATACAGTTTTATTTGCCTCTGTGTATTTTTCTATCAGTTGTCTTAAGGTAAAGAGTTGGTCTATGGTACTTCTTCCAGGTCTGAATCCTGCTTGTTCTTCTCCCATTATCTTTCTATATAACTACTGATTCTTTTTGTATAATCTTTGTGAAGACTTTTCCTGGTATGCTGAGCAGAGTTATTCCTCTATAGTTATCGTGATAATTCTTTGTCTCCTTTTCCTTTGTATATTGGTATGATAATTCCTTTGTCCAGTCATCTGGCACTGTCTCGTTGTAGTAGATCTTATTAATTAGTTCATACAGGGTGTCTGTAAGTGTTTCTCCTCCTGCTTTCACTAGTTCAGTTGTTATATTATCAATGCCAGGGGCTTTATTTCGCTTGAGTTCTTTCACTGCTTGTTGTACTTCCTCTTTCAAGATGTTGGATGAAGTCTCCTGAATATTCGTGCTTGGTATTTCTTGGAGCACTGTTGAGTCTGTCTCATTTTGGTGTGTATATAGTTCTTGTAATACTCTCTCCATCTGTCTGTTATTTCCATGTTATTTGTTAAGATTCTCCTGTTTTTTATCTTTTATTATTGCTCCTTTCATGTTATAGTCGTCACTTAGTTTTTTGATTCCTTTATACATTTCCTGAATTCTGTTGGCACTGTAGTTGTTTTGTATTTCTTTGCAAGTGTTTTGTAGCCAATTCTCTTTATCTCTTTTTAATTTTCTTTTATTTCTCTAGTAATCCAGTTTATTTGATGCTTATCTGTTCCTTCTATTCTAATTTCCTTCTTTGCTTACACAGTTGTACTACTTGGGCTAACCCATTCTTTTTGAGGTTTGTTATCTTTTTTCCCAATTACCTCCATTGCTGTTTTATGTACTGCTTCTTTCATTTTATTCCAGTGACTCTCAACCGTGTCATTTGATTCTATGCTTGCTATTTTCGTCAGAATCCTTGTTCGTATATTCTTCTTGTTTCCTCATCTTCTAATTTGGCAACATCAAATACTATTCTGTTTTGTTTTCTCTTTCCACCTGTAGTCTCATTCTAATCTTGGCCATTACTAGTTTGTGATCAGACCCAATTGCGGCTGCACATGTTTTCACATCCAATACATTTGATTTCCATCGTTTGCTAATTATGATATAGTCTATTAGATTTTTTGTTTGCTGTCTGGTGATAACCATGTCCACTTCTTGTCTTCCCTCTTTTCAAAGCATGTGTTCATTATTGTAAGTTTATTTGCTGTGCAGAAGTTTAATAATCGTTCTCCTCTCTCATTTTTGTTGTCCTGTTCCCCATTTTCCAATGGTTCCTTTCCATGTTTCATAGTCTACTCCAACTTTAGCATTCCAGTCTCCTGTTATAATTATTATATCATGCTTTGGGATTGCACTTATTGTAGGTTGTAATAGGTTATAAAAGTTGTCTATCATCTCTTCTGAGCTATCGGATGTGGGAGCATACACTTGAATTATTGTCATTTTGCCAAACTTTGTTAAAAATCTTGCTGTTATTATCCTTGATGATATTGTATTGTATCCTATAAGAGATCTTGTTGCTTTCTCTGTCATCAGTATGGCTACTCCTTCTTGTGAGCTGTTATCGTCTTTACCTGAACATATGATCTTGTATTTTAATTCACAACTGATGTTGTAAACTCTCCTTTTCCTTTCCATCTTGTTTCTGATATTCCCAGTATGTCCCACTGATACTTTTTCATTTCTTGTACAAGTATATTTAAACCTCCCGTGTATTTCAGTGTTCTTACATTCCAGGTGCCTACTCCTATGCACTCTTTTGATCCTAGTCTTGATTTTGGTTTAGATTGGCACTCAGTATCTAACTTATCTCTGGTTGTCCTAGTGCCCAAACAACCAGCGCGGACCTTGGTGATCCGGGCGACGCCCGAGCCGGCATCATTCTTCTTTATTGCTCTATTCATGTGTTTGTTTTCTGTCCTTCCATGACCTCTTATTCACCGTGCACTGGTCAGGATTTCACGGTATATCGAGGTGACCGAAATATCCTGTTAGCTTGGACATCCGCTCTCAGCAGCCTCGCTTGCGCCAAGATCTTCCGCTGGGTTGAATTCCACCGTTGTCTTCTGGTATTGCAGTTCTAGGGTCATTAAAGGTGTTACACCCATGCCCCCAGATTTTCTGGACAGAGCCTTGTTGATGTCAATCATCTGTAGTTTCTGTCTAGTACTGGGTAGTGCTGCTGCCCACTCCCAGGACCTGTTTTTCACTGGTCAAGTCTAGATCCGCCGTGTTTTGTTATTGACAGTGACACTCGAGTAGGATGTGATTCTTCATCACGCACGGACGGTCCTGACAATAGGATACATATGCATCTTTCTTGCCCTGGGAGTGGTGAGGACCAGTGTCCGTACATACGTACAGACAAAGGTACTACCTCTCCCACTCCCTTGCCACCTATATATATATATATAGTATATATATATATATATATATATATATATATATATATATATATATATATATATATATATATATATATATATATATATATATATATATATATATATATATATATATATATATATATATATATATATATATATATATATATATATATATATATATATATATATATATATATTGAACACATATTAATTTGAAAGTTTTAATTGGCTAATTTGTTTTGAGTACAGTACTTTGCTGGTTTCTGTTCTTTACATTAAATTATGTCATTATGTAATATAATGTAACAAAATATTTGTATAGCTCCTCTTCTGAAGAATCACTCAGAAGTGCTCCCGCTGCAATTACTGCAAATTGACAAAGAGATAAGTTTTAAGTCGTTTCAAAAAGTGGGCCATAGCTAGGATTAAGAGTTGCTAAGCCACACATACTGGTGTCAAGAGCATTCCAAAGGACATAGGGCCAACTGTTTCAAAACCACATTTCAGGAACAAGGAGGTTTGTGCTTCGGGCATCCTGAGATCACTGGTTGTGGGCTGAAGATATATGGCCAACCAGGGATAGAGCTAAGAGGATGGAGTAGCACTAAAAGGTAAGATGGAGTGGCACCATAAAGAGAGAGTGCAACCGCTCTCAACACACAAAAACTAAATTCGAGCCGGATAATGCAGCCTGTGTAGAACAGACATCATATGTTCACTAATGTGATCATGTCTTGTGACACCAGCAATCACCCTGGCTGCCGAACGAAAAACCATCTGGAGTTAATTAATCCCGAGTTGAGACCAATTTTATATTCTTCGTTTTAAAAGAAATTTTCACTGGGTGCCTTGTTGTTTGCTGGGTCTTGTCTTGGCAGTAAACTGACAGGACCGAAATGTCTTTTACACGTTAATATGATTGCAGTTTAATAGATACAAGAGTTAATACATTTTGATACTTTGTCCTAAAATTAAGTCATGTGGACCAACCAACTGAATCCTCTTCCTATGTATAAATACTTCCACAGAAAATCTATGCACTGAAATTCAGAAACAGTTTGCTAATCTCATAACTCTATTGACGGGGTGCCTATAGCAGCAAAACTGAGCATGATCACATTAAGTCTATGTTCTGAGAATTGTAATGGTTATCTGTTGAACACAGAAGTTGACAGAACTATCAGCTATGATTTGCCTAACGATTGTTAGTCAGTGTAGTCTGTGTAGCGCCAATAGACCGTTTGAAACATACAATCAAGTACCTATACGACATTAATTCAGCCAGGTTATTTGATACACTAGTCAGTGTGTCCAGGTCGGGATGGGCAAACTATGACCTGCGGGCCACATGCGGACCGCCAAGCAGTTTTGTGGAGTCTGCCAGCACGTTATGAATCAAGCATTATTTATTGAAAAATTCCAAAGATAGTTTGGTCACTTTATGATAGCAAATACATTTATTTGGACTAACATACCGGTACAGGGCGGCCGAGAGGGGGAGTGGCAGGGGGACAAATTCACAGAGGGCCAGTGACCTGTAGGGGTCCGGGCTGGTGATGTATTAACATAATGAATCCCGAAAACAACTGACAAGCAAAAAAGTCAACATGACATTTTCACACAGAGGCCCAGCGACTGTAGGGGCTGGGCCGGTCATGTATTAACATCATGAAAACGACTGACAAACAAAAAAAGGCCTTCATCATTTTTTCACACTTTTTACGGGCTCGTGACTGCCTTTCTGCAACAGGGGCCTGGATTTTCTCTTGGGGGCCTGCTAATATACAAGGCTCTGTCTACCAATAGACAAAAGGCTTAATTTGTCCTGTGATCTAATTAGTCCTACAAGCTGCCACCTGGTGTTAGCATTTGACACTCAGGGGCTATTAATTTATTTGTGAAACAGAAGTACATAAGCTTAATTCAGCACTGATGTCACTCTCAGAACATTAATGACATTTGGGCAATATATTTAAATTCCCAATTCTTGTACAGTATGCATACAAGTGGCAGAAAGTGAGATAATTTGAAATTATTTTATGGAAACCAGACACTTTATTTTATTTTAAAATCATAGAAAATGGCTATTAAATATTTGATATATGAGCAACAATTTAATATAATGCTACTCTGCTATAGACTAAATAAACGAAAATCCTGCTAAAAGTTGCCTATGATGATGATGATGAACGTCAGCATCTCAATAACAATCATATTAATCATATTAGCTCTGTATGTGCGGCCTGCCTAATGTATTAGGTTTCATGCGGTCTTTAAGGAAAAAAGTTTGCAACTTCTGCTAGAAAATCTCAGGCCTGAAACACTACTTAAGATAGGTTCAAACTGAACAATGACCAGGACAACACTGGTGCTGCCAGTGATGCTGCCAGTGATGCTTTGCTGCCATTGGTAAATGACAAGATTGGTCAGTTTACCCCTGCCAGCCTCTGTTCTTCATTAGCTGCCAGGCCTGATAGTCATTTTTCAGTAATCATGAACAGAAATATTCCAGTCTTTGTGAATGTCACTGGGAAAATCGAACTTCCTGATTCAATCAATCAATAAACCAATCAATCAGTCAATCAATCAATCTGGATGCAAAGTCTAAGTAACTGCCCACACTTCCTGGACATGACCAATGCCTGAAGATGGCAGGCAGTGACACAGACAATCAATGCCTCTTGTGCAACTACACTTATGATTTTCAATCAACAATATGGCAGATGATTGACTTGTTCATCGTATGTTCAATCATTCGATCTTTCTTTCGGAAGGATCACGCTGAACACAACAGCTGCCTCTGATAAAACAAAACATATTTTCGTGATAAGTTTCCTTATTTTAAATATTATTTTAAATAAAAACACGGTCCCAACAAATATATTATTGGAGGCGGAGGGGTGTAGTTGTTGAGAAATGTAGCAGTGGAGGGATGTAGTGGTGGGGGAAGTAGCAGGAGGGGGGATGCAGTTGGGCAGTGGGGGAAAGATTTCCCCCTACAAATCGTGCCCTGGTGTGTAGCCAATCCTCCACATTTTAAGGGTCTCCAAACAACCAGTTTTAAACAGTCCTTGTTAGCCAGCTTATATCTCATTGGAAATGAAAAGTTGTGACCAGTTGACATGTCATACTGCTTGACAGTGCTTGTGAAGCAACATCTGCAAACTTGCTTACTTATTTTTGTGCTATGGGCATATTGGGCATATCAGGTCTCTTTGCTGGAAACAACTGACTGTTGGGGAGCCAGATTTTGGTCTTGCTGGCCCCGTCACTTCATCAGCCAAGGGCCCCTAATGTCATTTAGCACAGGGTCGCTGAATAATCTAATCTAGCTCTGCATTTCACATTTAAAAAATCCAGCAAAATGAAAACTTTGAAAATAAAAAATTAAATTAAAAACCAACCTAGGCAATATTTTCTGATCTGGGCAGAATTGGAACTCGATTCTAAAAGTTGCGAAAGCTGACGGATTGATTCGACATCTCGCCATGCCAAAAAATCAAAATGCCATTTCACGGCCATGTAACTGAAACAAAAATCACAAAAAAATTGGCAAATCTACAAAAGGTTCCATTTAAAAGTGCAGCGCTAGTCACTTGCACAGTGCAAAAAGCAATAGTACCGGTACTTCCCTAAATCCAAGCATGGGTGCCCACACATTGGGGGAAGTGGGGCAAATGCCCCCCACGGAAAATGCAAATACCAATATTTCACATTGAAATTTGAAAAACTTGCTAAAATATTAACCATGACCATTGTGTTAACATGTTCTTTGCCCCTCCTGGAAAAATTTATGTGATGTAACTGCGACCATTGTGTTTTGCCCCCCTGGAAAATTTTCTGCGGACGCTCATGAATCCAAGTAAGTACAGTGAAACAGTGTAACCATGAAAGTAAGTGGGGTAAGAAACAATACTAACTCATTTTAAATCCAAGTGGGTGCGATGAAACAGTGTAACAAAGGAAAGAACTGGAAACATGAAACCACACTAACTCACTGGTGAGCCAGAAATAGTCAGGAATAAGACTCAAGCAAATTAAGGTATTTAATTCTTAATACATTACCTGATCTAAACTAATTATCAACTTCTATAGCACCGCTTGATAATGCATATAAGCATCGGTCAATGGCATGCCAAATCCTAACCGCAAAAGATCCTCATCAAATCCAGGAAATTGGAGCGGATAACCAGATGACAGCCTGTTGGCAGGATAAATCAAAAAGAAAGGATAACCAACACCACACTATGTGTGTTCTGAATCTCAGCATAACAGAATTTTACCTGTTTGCCAGCATGTCATCTATCCAGTTGACTTTCCTCAGCAGGTCCTCGATAGCCGATCGTAATGACCCGGCAATCAACCCACCATCATCAAATTCAGGGAGACACAGCCTACGATAGTCGTCCATACATTTCTCGACACACTCCTCAATCTTTTGCTGGCAAGACTTTAAAACCAACCTACACAAAATCGGTACATAATGTCCTTATAACAGAAAAGCTATCCTCGTGCTACATAATTACTACTCTTAGCAGGTGCGAGAGGTATATGAGCCATGTCGTCGCTTCAATTATTCCAAATAAGTAATAGATTGAAAAAATTGACTGGAATCACGTCAAACGCCATATGACTAAATAAGTGAATGGAAATACTGCATTGAAATACATACATAAATAATTTACGCACCTAAAATGGAGGATTACCAAAATAGTTTCATAACATCTGCGCCCTACTAACTAACGAGCTTCTGTAGCGCCATTACGGCAATAAAACACAGTATATAAAAAGTATTAAAACACAGCATTACACTTTAGTTCTCAGGATGTCCAGCTGAGCAGATATCTGTTCGACCAGATCCACTTCGATCAGTTCCTCCTCTGCACAGGTGTTGCCGCCGTCGTCTAGCCCAGAAGGGGCTCGAACCGGTCTCAATAGTCCCACCAGAGCCTCGATGGTACCGAGGACCGCGAGTCCTTCGTCCTTTGCCTCATTCCAGTCGCCGAAATACCGCTTTTCCACCCGGTCAAAGGCCTTTTCCAACAAACGACCGACAGCCCTCAGCGATTTTTCCGTCATTTATCATTAAAATCAATAAAAACTAAGAAAAAAGCTGAAGAAAATTTGATCTATATTCTGTAGAAGTAAAGTCAGTAAGTAAGTCAATAACACCTTTATAATAAAGTGTTAAAAAAATATCATATACATTTATTTAGCGCTAATTTTTCCGCAGTAGCTACCAGGGTAGGCAAAACTAGTTTTTGAGAAATAAAATTTAGGTTTTTAGGGTTTAATGTCTGTCATGTCAACACTTATCAGGACTGGAAGAAACTAGGTTATCATCCTCAATAATAATACTTTGGGACTGTCCATTAATTACGTCAACAATTTAGGGGAGGGGTTTGAAAAAGTTTGACAGTTGTTGACAGGGGGGTGGAGGTCAAGAGAAGTTGACGTCAACAATTTCACTTTGTACAAATAATCAAAAAATAGGAAATTTCATGGAATACTACTTATTACAATGGAAAAGCATGGCAAAAGGTCATCACCACCACATTTTGACACTGATGAGCAAAATGAGAAAACATGGACCTTCCATTGATCTTGGGGTGGGGTCATAAGTTTTTGACGAAATTATGGGGGTAACTGAACGTTGACAGTTGTTGACAAGAGGGGAGGGGATCAAAAATTGTAAAAAAATTGTTGACATAATTAATGGACTGTGACTACATTTGCTGTGACTACTGCCCCACCTGGATCTACAATCTTGAATATTGTCTACCATGGACTATGGAATATGGGTTTTAACCCATATTCAGAGCTTGTTAATAATAAGCTGGTGCACTGCACTCAAGCTTTCGGGTAGCACTATAGCTTTCGTTTTACTTATTTAAATACGTGGGGTTAGGGTTAAGGTTTAAAAAAATAAAATTTAGGTCTGTAGGTTTTAATGTTTGACATGTCAACACCTATAGACTCTTCTCTATATTAATTCTTGTCATGTGTCAATACCTACAAATCCTTCTCTAGTGGCCTTCACTCTTCTTCTTGTTCATCTTTCCTTTTTGTGCTTCTCTTAGTAGGTTTGATTCTTCTCTTAGAACATGCCCTATCTACTTCTTTTGTCTAGTACGAACAGTGTTTATTAGGCTTTACTACTCTTCTATCCTCTTCCAGACTTTTTCGTTGGTCAATTTTTCCGTCCAGCTGCTTTTTTCAATTCTTCACCAGATCCACTTTTCAAATGCCTCTAGTCTCTTTATGTGTCCACACTGTCTTCCTTCCGGAGCGTCAAAGTTTCTGACCCATAGAGTGCCACTGGTCAGATCAGTGTTTTGACCAATCATTTTTCAGATTTCAGTCAAAATGCCTTCTCAGTAGTTCTCTTCTGTTCGTAAAGCTTTCTTTCCTCATGGCAAAATCTTCTCCTTATTTCTTTATGACACTTGGCATTTGAATCGAGCAGGCTTCCAAGATAACAAGGTTCTTCTACCTGTTCCAGTGTTTTATCCAGGCTGGTTAGGGGGGAGATTCCCCCCCCCCCCAAACCTCGAAATTTTCCCCCAAAATCCCAGCAAGTTTGCATTGAACCGTGTCTTTTCCTCCAACCAAGTCGATTCCCACCCCTCCCGAGAAAGCCTCAATTTCCCAAAGACCTGGAGTCTGGATAAAACACTGACCTGTTCTATATCCACTCCATAAATGACTATTTCATTTCTCCACTGTGTCTGCTGATTTTCATTGCCTTTGTCTTCTTTAAATTGATTTCATTATTACTGTGAAATAACATGGCTAGTGTCTCAGCTGTCCAAACACTGAAGACCTGCTACAAGTCTAGTAAAATATATCTAATAATCAAAATAAATAATGTCTAATTCAAGTGAGACATTAGCATAAGCTACTCCAACACATATAGCACCAACTTTTATTTTCACGTTTCACATAAGGTCATTGTTTTTATATTAGCAGTTTATATGAAACATTAACACAAAATGTCACATTACATCAAAGTAAAGAAGATTGTACTGTTTTACACGTATCACATAGCATAGTGGCATACTTCTATAGTGAAAGCAATCGGATACTCAGTACAGAATTAGGTCCTATTTGGTATCCTTAGCTGTCACAAAACGACGCAAAAATGTCAACTTCTGCTTTCATCACCATGACAAATGGATAAGGTGCAGTTCAAAAAGATAGATTATGATATCCATGAAATTTCTGCTCACAATCTTCAATCCTGTACTGTTGGCGTTTGACTGTTTGATGATGAATCTTCTGAGAATCTGTAGTTGAATCTAAGATGACTTTCGCTCAATACATCATCGATTTCACCGATTTGCTAAAACACAAACAAAAATTGGATTATATTACATGAGCTAAACACATCTTGAAAAAATCCCAACAGATCCCGTGACTATGGCATAGTAACAACAGTGTGATCCTGAATTCTAATCTAATTGAACCATAAACTTCTATAGCGCTATTTCACAATGCACAGAAGCATCAGACATAATATCAATATCATCCAAGGTGAAGGTCTTATCTAATAAGATATTTATGCAAATTAACTAACTGAAACTTAACTTATAATATTTGAGAACCAGAACAGTGGGAGTAGAGATGATTAAAAGTTGCCACCCCAACACCCCCACTTGCCAAATCCTGGAGCCACCACTGGTTCCAACTAGTGAGTTTGGGGGGTTCCTCTAATGGGGCCGTGGACAGAGCCACAGACGAAACATTTAGGAAAATATTGGATTCAAGACTTGAACTTTAGAGCATGTTACATCACAGCATATAAGATATTCTCAGGGTCACAAGTTACCATCCCAAATGGGGGCCCACCCCGTGTCCCCTCGTGGCCATGGAATAGGGTGGAATGGTGGGGAGAAGGGGAGTTAGTAAGCAATGACCAGGAATACTCCCTTCCCCCTCCCCCCGCAAAGACAACACTGACAAAGACTAAGGCAAACCAGTCATTGGTTCGCTAAAATATAGACTCCAGACCTGACATCCTGAAGCTTTGCAAAGATCGACAATGTTCTCATTATGCTGCTGCAACTGTTCCTTGCTCAAGTCAAGAACAAATCTACAGTGACAACAATCAATCAATCAATCATACAAACAATCAACTATAAAATAGGTAAATACAGATATATTCTACTACACACACCTCCAAATTGGACTTTAAAAGAGAATCCCATAAAACCTTATTATTATTATTATTATTATTATTATTATTATTATTATTAGTAGTAGTAGTAGTAGTAGTAGTAGTAGTAGTAGTAGTAGTAGTAGTAGCAGTAGTAGTATTACAGTATAATTATTACTATCATTACTACTACTACTGAATTCTACTACTATTACTGTACTACTACCACCACCTCCACCTGTGCCACCACCACAATCATCACAGTCATCATTGTCAACATCATAATCATCATAATCATAATCATCTTCATGTCATTGTCATCGTCATCGTCGTCATCATCATCATCATCTTTAAACCTTATTATTATTTTAAAAAAGCAAGAAAGTCGCTGTGTGTCAGTGGCAGTGTTCATGTTCCACAGTCCGCACTAGAGTAAAGTCTTGAGACGCACTGGGCTTATAGACTAGAAAGGCAATGGATAATTTTCCTGGAGGCATTTGAACTTGATAGTTATTGAGGAATATTTATTACAACTTAATTGCTAACTTGGCGCCCCACTGTATTAAAAGTATGAATTTAACTCTTGAAGAACTTATATGAAACTGAAACATGTAAAAATTTTCATCAATAGAGAAATCCAATAATGTTAGAGCCATTGAGCAGCCTTTAAATTTTAAGTTTAAAAATCTGAATAACACACAGAGAACTTCTATCACAGCACATAACAAAATAGGAGGGTACCACAGTACAAATTAAGAACTTCAGTTTTTGAGGGGCACCCATATATAGTTTTAAATGGCTCATTATTTTTTGTGGCATTTCAAAGGCTCTAGAAAAAAATTGAGACAGAATATGATGACAATTCTAGTACGGTTTGACACAACAACGATGGGTACACAAGAATATGTGGGTTTAATTCGTTTCATCACTCTTCTCAATTTTTGCATATCTATGGCCTACTGTAGCCCAAGCAGGGTATCAATTTTATAATATTTCTGTGGTCTATAAAACCTGTAATAAAAGAAACCAGCTCTCTTAAGCGCCATCTTATCTCTCGATTGATTTTTAGACATTTGACAGAGAATAGATTTCTGAAAGACTTTGTATAGTGTCGTTTCAAAAGGCTCATTATTTTTCGTGGCATTTTGAAAGCTCTAGAAAAAATTGAGACAGAATATATTGACAATTCTAGTACGGTTTGACACAGCAAAGATGGGGACACAAGAATATGTGGTTTTAATTCGTTTCATCACTCTTCTGAATTTTTGCATATCTATAGCCTACCGTACTGTAGCACAAACAGGGTATCAATTTTATAATATTTCTGGGGTCTGATGCTGCGATACAAGTGATTCGGGCACTTGTTCTATCCAGGGTCTACCAATGCAATGGAGTCCTCCTCGGCTTTCCCGAGAGCCAGCCAAGCCGCCTCCAGTCAGTGCTCAATGCATCCTCTCGCTTGATCTGTGGAGCCCGCTGGAACGATCACATGACACCGTTGTTTAGAGACAAGCTTCACTGGCTTGGGGTTCGAGAATGCATTACCTACAAGCGATGCCTGATTACATATCGGGCCCTGAACGACACCACCTGTCCTGATTACATATCAACACTCGTATGTAGGGCAACGACGAACGACAGACGCGCGGAACTTCGATCCAGAGGTCGGACACTGTTGATCGTCCCTCCGCCTTCAAAGACTGCCGTGTTCGGTGACAGATCGGTCACGCGGGGAAACCCAGCCCCGTGGAACTCGTTGCCAAGCGATGTTATTAATGCGAAGTCCGTCGGCTGTTTTGAGAAGCTCCTAAAGACACACTTATTTAACATCTCTTATAAGTGACTCCTTTGTAAAGCGCTCTTGACTTTAGCTCCAGTTATGTTACTGCGCTATATAAATTGTCGTAGATAATAATAATAAACAATAATTTGGCATTTACATTACCTTGGTGTTTCAATTATTAAGTGTGCAGAATCAGCGCATAGCTGCGTCAGATTCGGTGTTAGAAGATGTGACACGCTACAAGCAAAATAAAATAAAATAAAACAAAATAAAAGCTAAAGTTCGGTCAAAAACCATTTAGAAATTTTAAAAACTAACAACTATTGGCAAAAAACATAGAAGGAAATCACATCATCAACATGCGAAATATGCACTGATGTCTACCTGCAAGACAAGTAAATTATCTTGAAGAGCCGCTGAAACTTCGACTTTTTCAGTAGATCTGGGACCGAGTTGAGCGAAAGCAGGTAGATTCCAGTGTTTTCCATTGCATACTTGTCTATAGTAGGACACAAAAATCAGGTTTGCTAGAATATTTGTACAGTATTACATAAGAAAATTGGCAGATAAATAACTATGTAAAGTATTGTAATAATGGACTTACATAGTGCCTTTTATAGTTCTACTCAGAGACCCTCCCGGCTCATGCACCGGTATTTCCAACACTACCACTACAACTACTACTACCACTACTACCACTACTATTAACACAACTTTTACTAATACCACTACCACTACTACTACTACTACTACTACTACTACTACTACTACTACTACTACTACTACTACTACTACTACTACTGACTACTACTACTACTACTACTACTAATACTACTACTACTACTACCGGTACTACTACTACTACTACTACTACTACTACTACTACTACTACTACTACTACTGCTGCTACTACCACTTCCTCAACTCTCAAGGTAAATCCATCATCTTTTACCATGTTCTTTTCCATCTTCTGTTGCATTTATCTTCATTTCATTCAGCACTTCAGAGATATCTTCTGCAACATGCTCTTTTGCCATCTCCTTGTCATTTTCGTCGATGGTTTCTGTGGTTGACTGCGGAGAGTATTTCCTTCTATGGAGGATTTCATGCAGCATAGATATCATGTTATACTCGGCAACATCTTCGCTTGTCTAGACACAGGAACAACAGTGTAAATGTCAGTAGTCATAAATGGAAAAATAGTTTCAGTAAGGCAGTAAGTAGGTAAGTCAGTCAGTCAGTCAGTAAATCAGTCAGTCAGTCTGCCAACAGAAGGGTCAATAAATGAGCAGAGAACTGTAATGTGTCCCAGTTGAGTGCAAACGTTGAAGAGGGCTCAAACGAGTGAATGGATCCAATGAGATGTAGCAATATGACAGAAATAGACGTCTCTTTATGCATTTAAAATTTAGCTTGAATCCACATAGGTTAAGGCATGGGATTGGGTTAGTAAAGCATTTGTTGTATGATGTTTTCTACCTTTAGTAGGCTTAGTTCGTAATATTTAACTGAGTAGTCAGTTACTAGAGTACTGCAATTGCAAAATGTCAGTCAGTTTTGGAAAGCAACATGTGCGTTAAAACCGAACTTAACGCGCAATTGAAAAAATTAATGTCTTCCCAGCTCCAATAAAGAGACATCAATTTCTGTAATTGGAACAAAATTTCATTAGAATGCACTCACTCTTTCTTTTGAACACTGTTCGGCGTTTTAACAATAATTATAATAATATTAACTAGTGAACTACTTTAATACTACTACTACTACTACTACTACTACTACTACTACTACTACTACTACTACTACCACTACCACTACCACTACCACTACCACTACCACTACCACTACCACTACCACTACTACTACTACTACTACTACTACTACTACTACTACTACTACTACTATTAACACAACTTTTACTAATACCACTACCACTACCAATACTACTACTACTACTACTACTACTACTACTACTGCTGCTGCTGCTACTACAACTATTACTACTGCTGCTGCTGCTACTACTACTACTGCTGCTGCTGCTGGTACTACTACTACTACTACTTCTATAATAAGCAACAAAGAAAAGTTAAATATAAAAATCATACAAGCATAACACAGCATAAAAGTGGGTGGAAATAAGGAGAAAAGCATGCCTTGGTGTAGACGTTATTCGTCATTTTGAAGAAGCTCTTCTCTTCGCTTTCTATGCCGAACGCAACATACGGTCCAACCCTGATGTCACCAAAGTATCCTCTTCTGGCGATTGTCGTTCCCATCTTAAGAAATTAAAAGAATTTTATGAAGAAATTAAATTTTATATCTGGCAATATGATGATGAAAATAGATACACAGCGTCACAAAACCTATACAGAAATCAAAGAAGAGAAAAGACGCAGAGAGAGGAATGGAAACAATGGAGACCTGCAGTGGCGGTTCCATCATGTTGAGGACTGGGGATGCATCCCCTACCAGGGTTCCGGATGACCTTTTTTGCTTGTCAGCCTATTTTCTGGTGAGTTTAAAAAAATTAGTGAAAAATACTGCAAAAGACCTTCTTTTTCTTGCTTGTTGGCCTTTTTTGGCAAGGTTTTTTAATATTTAGTGAGCAAAACACTACTAACAATGACCCTTTTTCTCTTTTTTTCTTGTTGTTCTTCTTCACTTTGCATCCCCCCACCAATTTCCAAACAAATTTGTTCATCCCCCCACCAAGAATTCCTGGAACCGCCACTCAAGCCCTGAACCTGTCCCAGGACAGAGAACATGATGATGATCTGGCATTAATACAGCAATGCAAAAGCAAAATAATCTGTACTATAATCTTTACATTACTGAAAGACTCAAAAAGAAAGAGCCTAGTGCAAGTACAGTCAGAATTTGAGTCATCAGGTATTTCCACAAATACATGCAGTACTTCCTGATGAATTGTGTTGAATCTGGCAGAAAAATGAATTAATTATTGAAACTGCAAGCATTCAGTTCTGTTGTAAGCACAGTTCAAGTGTTCAATAATTAACCTACCAACTAGTCCAATATTACTACTACTACTACTACTACTACTACTACTACTACTACTACTACTTTGACTACTACAACCGATATCACTATAACTGTGACAATAACAAAAACTACTACTATCACTATTACTATTACTACTACTACTACTACTACTTTGACTACTACTACTGCTAATAGTAGTAGTAGTAGTAGTAGTAGTAGTAGTAGTAGTAGTAGTAGTAGCACCACTACTACTACTACTACTACTACTAAAACTACTACAAATTTCCAACAAATTCAATAATTAATGCACCAACCACCGGTAGTCCAATATTACTACTACTACTACTACTACTACTACTTTGACTACTACAACTGCTATAACTATAACTGTGACAATAACAAAACTACTACTATCACTATTACTATTACTACTACTACTATTACTACTAATAATACTAATACTACTAGTACTACTACTAAAACTACTACAAATACTACTACTACCAATAATAATAGTACTAATAATGATGATAATGATAGTGGTGATAACTCACATGTTTGACTATCATTCCGGAAGCCAGTGTTTTGTTTGAAGTGTTATAAGACGCATCTCGTATTTCATAAGCAATGCCTTTGTGGCGCCATCTCAGATAGTTACGACTGTTCATGACACTGGCCTAGAACAAAAGGTCACAAACGATAAACTGAAAAGTAGATTTCCGTTTCAGCCAGCAACGTCACAGATACGGGGCCAGTGGATTGTGTAGCGTTCCTGTTTGACCGAGAAGCGATACCACTGTCACTCGTTTTGTCACTGCCCTCTAGTGAGTGAAGGTGGATACAACCTTTGGGCTACAGGGGGCATTGAACACATGGCGCTTGGATCATCATGCCAATGTTATAATATATAATAATGTGATTTTAAGTGGTTTAGGAGGCTAAGTAAGCCTGTGTGAAAACCACTGATGTAACAATCTGCAGTCAATAACTTAGTTTTCCGAGATAGCCTTTGAATCCGTTTACTGTTTCAACTGTCGCTCCCACCTCGTCCAAACTGTTCCATTTGTCCACAACCCTTGCACTAAAAAATCTTTTCTTTCTTGGACCAACCCTCTGCTTAAACAATTTGCAAGTGTGGCCTATTGTGCTGTTATAGTGTGCCAAAGTAAAGGAACTTAGGTCTGAGCATAAAAATTACCCGCAAATCAATCAATCAGTCAATCAACAAAGCAATCGATCAACCAATAAGCTTCTATAGCGCTACTATGATGTTTTGCAATATGTTTTGTTAGATCAAAAATTAACTATTTTGGAAGGCAGAATTATTACAGATAAATAGTTCTCTTATCCTTCTTTTCCACTTAGTATCTCTCTGCTAGCTTTGATATTTTAAAATTATGCATATTCATTGGCATGCGTCTGGGCGACTATTCATTATTGAAATCCAATAGTATTGCTCTTTATTTTGATAACAAAAAACTATTGATTGATTGATTGATTGATTGATTGATTGATTGACTGACTGACTGATTGATTATCTTTGATAAAACCTTCTCTCCTAAAGTTTTGATTTCTTCATAATAGGACGTGGTGGGATACCTTTCTGTCGACAAGTCGCATATGGAAGTCCCAGTCGAAGACATTCGGAATGGCATCGTACCGCACACCCAGGTACTGGCGAAGGCGACCGTCCCTAGATATACAACACTAACAACAATGCATACTTTCTCCAAAGATACATAGATATATAACACGAAACACGTCACATTTTTCCTAAATAGACATAATGCACACAAATTATCGTGTATTTCCTCCACAGATATAAAAACAGAAGACACGATGCATTTCCCACATACGCACATTTATTTCCATAGATATATAACACAGTTGACATCACATATTCTCCATATATTTATAACATAGAATACATCAGGTTTTTCCTCCATAGATATTCAACACAGATGATATAAGATATTTCCTTCATAGATACAGATGTAAACACAGAAGATATCACAAGCTATCTCTATAGATATCTAGCAAAGAAGACAACACAGTTCATCTATAAAAGATGATGATGATGATGACGACGACGACGACGATGATGATGATGATGATGATGATGATGATGATGATGATGATGACAGTTAATGCTAACCAATGTTTTGTGATGTCAAAGAGGCTTTGATCCGGATTTCGCCAGAATTTAAAAATTCCTTCGAGTAGGTCACGCTCTTTGAACTAAAACATCGTTAAAACCTGCATTCAGAGGAAACAAGCTGCTGACACAGAAAGAAATTTGTTGACAAATGCTCTGCGGCAGTCTCAAATGATGAGAACGATGAAGATCATGACGATGATTAATTATGATGATTATTAAGATGATGAAGAACATGGATAATGATGGTGGATGATGACAATGATGATGGTGGCTATGGATGATAACAAAGATGATGATGAAAATGAATGAAGATGATAATTATGATGATCAATATAATGCTGATCATCCTTCTGCTGCTGCTGATGATGATGATGTTGAATGATGATGTTGAGACATGGTAACAATAAAGCTGCTGATAACAACATTTCAACATGAATTTATTCAATATGTCAAATTTGCATATCTCATATTCTTTTTAAAATGCATACTTTGAGATTAGATAAGTTGAATATTGGAGCTTTTTCCTCTAAGTAATCAAAATTTGTCACCATTCTGAAACACACAAACAATTTATTAATCAAATTTATCAAATAGTGTAAAAAACACTCTAAATATTCAATACTTCATTCAAGCAGCCTCAAATTTCACTAGTCAAATTAAATATAAATATAAATAAACTCATTTAAAATAGTAATTATATAGTCTGATTTTTTAGATTTAATTTCTGCTGTAAAAGTGATAATATGCAAAAATTTAGTCTAAACTTTTTTCTATTTAAATTTAAATCTTACACAATGAAAGAAATCAATTAAGAGCACAGTTTAGTTACTTTAAGCATAATAATAATAATAGTATAATAATAATAAATATTATTATTATTATTATTATTACTACTAGTAATAATTAGATAAGGCACATGGTATCTAATTTACGTACCGTATAAACTCATTGGACATTTCTTCAACATATTCCATTGTCTGTTGTCGAACAAGAGAATTTCCATGAATTTCCAAAAATAATTCTGCTTTATCTAGACAACAGAAACAAATGTACATGTATGCAGATGTAGATATACAAGATAAGGGTTAGGTTTAAGGTAAGGGGGCTAGAGTTAAGTTTGCTCATACAAAAGGCATCATTTTCAAAATACATTTTTGTTAACCAATGTTTCATTTAGATAACAACCTCTGTTTCCAACAATCTACTTCAATCTAATCATCAACTTCTATAGCACTATTTTGTAAAGCATGGATGCATCAGCCAGTGACACACCAAATCCAAATCGTAAAAGATCCAAGTTGAATCCAGGATATCAGGCAGGACAACCAGATTATTGTCTATACTGTAGTGGATAAGCCAGGTGAAAAGATGGGGGTTATCAGTTATTAACTCACCTTGAAGACCAAATCGGTGTTGAGGCTCTAATGCAAGACAGGTGAGAAGCATGTGACGGGCGTAGAGCTCGAGACTGGATTCAACAACGTAAAACTAAAACACCAGATGCCAAATGTCATTTACTGCACAAAATACAAAACAATACAAAAACAATATAAAAATACATAGAAACACAAAAATACAAACAAATTTCTCAAGCAAAAAGTCTGAAAAATTAACATGTCTTCATCTAAAATATCCTATTTTAAACATTAATCAGTAGGTAAGCAGCATAATGCAATACAAAATGAGGCCCGGAAAATTGTTGACCGCAGGGTCTCTGGAATGACCCCTGGAAAGTGCTGATACAAGGGCCTTAGAGTTATTGACACAAGGGGCCCTGGAATTGTTTACCATATGGGTCCAGAAAATTGACTAGAACAGGGGCCCATTGGATATAGTTAGAGCATTGCTACTCAAGTGTGAACTTGTTTTGATACATTACGACAAATTACTAAACAGTAATAGATTTGGGAGTTCGGAGCCCATCATGTTTCATTTACTCTCAATGGACCTTTAAATTTCCCATGCCACCAATATGCATAATTCACCCCTAACATAACAACCATTTAGGGTCTTTGACACAACATTAGTAACAATAGCTGTAAATACCAAAATAGATTGAGAAACATATTCCATTAGTACACAACAAAGAATTAAATATAAAATTAAATTAAGAGAGGGGAAAAAATTCACATTGAGTTTCCTCGCAGGATGCCGATACGAATGCGCAATTGTCTTGATCATGTGTCGACAGTCTCCAGCGCCAACCATCAAAATATTAATTTCGTCTGAATTCATCAACCAATCAATCAATTAATCAATCAATCAATCAAGCAACTTTTTTGGCACCTCAATCATAATGCTTAGAGCAAAAGATCAGCAGAAGATCTCTGCATGTGCAGAAAAACTGCTACTGCTACTACTACTGCTGCCATTACTAGCACTATAGCACTACCACTACAACTACCAAAAGTGTGTGGAAAGCAGTTAAGCAGGCTAAAAGCATTCAAACTGAGGTATGTATGACTTTGAAGCTTTTCATTATTGTCCTGGAGAAATTTACAGTCATGCTCACTAATAATATTAACAACTTAATACACTTACTACAACTTAATACTAGATTATATCGGTGTGCTCTCATTTGATTTGAGTTTACTTTTTTCACTCTATAATTCAAATCTAACCTCTATTGTCTCTCACACAATTACCTTTGCTTTGTTACGATATTCACCTGTGATATTCACCAGTGTTTATTCTAGGCCCTTTTTTGGGGGGGGGGGATTTCCCACCCAAATTTGAAAAATCCCCCCCCCCAATTTCTATATGTTGCATTGGGGGATGGAAATTGCCCCCAAAAAGTATGACAAGTGTGAGGAGAGGGTTTTTTATTTAGGAGAGGGGAAAAACATGATATGATGACCTTTTTTGTGTCGGGATGACCTTTTTTTTGCTCGTCAAGGTTTTTGGGCAGACAAACCTTCTCCCCCCAAACATTTCAAACTCCCCCCCAATGTCAAGGTGGCTAGAATAAACACTGGATATTCACTGACTCTTCCAAGCTAACACTGGCTGGCATCATTCATCTAGTGCTGAGCTTGTGAGTTGCTGCATGAGCCAAAGTGCAACAAGGCTCTATAATTTCTACATCCTTTTAACTACAATGGCCTGCTATACTGTACCTTGGCTACACTCTGAAACTAAGACAGTTTTCGGATGCGTTTTGTCCAGTAATCAATCTTTAGTACTATCAAATCTACAGTCTAATTCTCTTTCCTTTTTCATAGTCTGCCTTGCTGCTTCCCCACTCCAACTCTGACTGATCTCTAGTATAGTATAGTATAGTATAGTATAGTATACTGGACTATTTATATAGCGCCGTAAGCATAGCATAACCAAAAACAAGGGCGCTTTACAGAGAGTATGACTCCCTAAACAGATGGCCTTTTAGTCTGCTTTTGAAAATGGGCCGAGCTTTAATCCTCCTTATTTCAGGTGGGATGGTATTCCACTTGAGTGGTCCGCCTCGGGAGAAGGCGCGATCACCGAGGGTTGGAATCTCTAGAATTGATCTTGCCCGGCTGACCACTTAACTTTGACTTTAGCTATACCAACTGTAGATTAAACGCCTAGGAATAATAAGCAACAACGATGACTGCTTTCAAAAACGCCATATAAATTAACAAGATTTTACTTACTACCATCACTACTGTTCAACAGGTAGACGTGAGCAATGTAAACAGAAATAGTGAATACATAGACAAACTTTACTGGCTCCGGATTCCGGAGCGTATAGCCTTTAAACGTTGCTGGTTTACATTTGGGACGTTAAATGACCCTTTCTGCCCCGAGTACTTAACGGCTCTTGTCTGTAAGCCCAAGTCGTCTGATCGGCGCTCGCAGCTTCGATCAAGCAGCCGTTCTCAATTGGTGGTTCCACCCCGCTCACGACAGCAAAATTTGGGGATCGGTCTGTTTCGAGGCAACCCTTTGCTTTGGAACTCCCTGCCGGCGGACGTGACTAGGGCGACATTTCCTGAACTGTTCACTAGGAACCTTAAAACATATTTATTTAACATCTCCTATTAGGGACATTTGTAAAGCGCTCTTGACTTTAGCCTTCGCTATGCGTATTGCGCTATATTAAATTGTCAGAATTAATAATAATTAATAATAATAGAACCTTTCAGCCATGGCTAGCTAAAAGCACGTGTTTTGAAAGTTTCTATGTAGCTCCTTTATTGCAAAATGTTTTCCTTGTATGTGACGACCCTAGCCATGGGGCACTATAGACACATGGTTTGCTTGAGCGTGTTTGTGTGTTGGCATGCATGCTACGATGCGTACACTTATACACTGGTACTTCAGTTACAGCACACAGACTGATATGTTGTTTACATTAACGCCACTTTCACTCAGATCCACCACTACTACTACTAAGAATAAGCAGCTACTACGATACCTGCTTTCAAATGTGCTACAGAAATTTACGAGATTTTACTTAATAATACTACCACTACTACGATCACTACCGACAAACAACAACAACTACCACCACCACTACTACTACTACGATACCTGCTTTCAAAAGCACTACAGAAATGTACGAATTTTACTTAATAATACTACCACTACTACGATCACTACCGACAAACAACAACAACTACCACCACCACTACTACTACTACGATACCTGCTTTCAAAAGCACTACAGAAATGTACGAATTTTACTTAATAATACTACCACTACTACGATCACTACCGACAAACAACAACAACCACGACCACGGCCACCGCTGCCGCCGCCACCTAAACTGTAGGATTGCCTAATACTGTGTGTTGTGTATGCAGTGGTAGTAAAACCGCAAGTAAGCACGAATTTCAAACAAAGACGCTACATAAATGTCGGTTTACTTTTTTGAGAATTTTTGCAATAAACTAGTATAAAACCTTCACTGAAGTCCAGATCGCACTGAAGGTCAACGGCCGGCGAGAATCCCCACCAGCAAATAGCGCCAAAGGAGTCCATTGTTTTCGAATGTAGTCGAATTTATTTACTTTCCTGAAACTTCGATAAAATAAAATGCAAATTCTTCGAAGATTTTGTAACCAACGACGCCGGAAGCGACGACCGAACATGTCGAAATGTTATAGCGCAATCTTTTTTCAGTCAATCACCTTCTATGGCGCCACTATCGTAATGCCAAATCCAAATTGAATTAGATTCGGGTCAAGCCGGAAAGATCAATCGAGCAGCGGGCAGCAATCTAAGGTAAATGAGTCAAGTCAAACAGGTACGTTTTGAGACCGGATCTCAAAGATGATAGTGCTATAGTCATACGAAGGGATATTGGTTTTGAATTCCAGAGCTTAGGGCCACACTCTGAGAAACAACTAGTGCCAATGACAGTATGAGAATGAAGAACAGCAGACAGTGGCGTAGCGAGGGTTTCCGGCGCAATTCCAATTGTCATGATTTGATAGACAAATTTGTATCACTTAATTAATTCTCTGAAGTGTATGTTTTGATGCATACAAACTTCCTATATTGAAATGTCTATACTTCTGAAACTGAAGCTTGGCTGACCCAGTTACCCAGCGCAGTGGCGTATTTACCATTGGGCCATTTGGGCCATGCCCCCTCTTGGTCTTGGCCTAACCTGTCCTCAGACCCTGACAAGCAAAAAAAGGTCGTCAACATTTTTCCAAAGTTGTAACTTGTCAGGTCGAAAGTGTCTTGCCCCCTGAAAAACAGTGAAATGACGTATCTGGCTGCCCCCCTTACCAAAATTCTAAATACGCCACTGACCCAGTGTAGATTCACGGAGCCGGATGAAGCCGGAGCGCGAGCTACAGCTGGTACGCCTTGCACAAGGCCACCTATATATACTGTACATATTCTTCTCGGTGGCTCCGTGTACCGGTAGATTCAGCGGTGGTAGGCGGACTCGCCTGCCCGCCTACCTCATCCTCGTTCGGTGGCCCCGATGCATGGCGATCATACTGCACAGCCTGTACGACTGTACGTCTCTTGGCGATAGCTGATCAATATAATCGATGCAATAATACAGCTGTATCTAGGCCATACCCATTTCACGCTTTCTCGTAGCCTACACCTCATGTCAAAGCGTCGCAGTTTTAAACATAGACAGTTATTTTGACGAAATCTGGACACACAAAAGGACCAATTACAATTCACCTGCAGCCGGCGCTGCACGTGAGTTTATGGTTAATGTCGTTCAACCCTTATTCTTTTCGGATGTTGTTCAGGTAAAAATCGATAGGATAATTACATTTTCAGTCTAATGTGCTGACGTTTCAGGAAGGCCTAAGCAGGCACGCCCGAAGTGGGGGTGCAGAGGGTGCAGCTGCAGCCCCTGGAAAAATGTAGGGGGTGCAGTGCACCCTCTGGAAAGTAGATGGTCTGCACCCTGTCTGCACCCCTTCCCTAAATTGTTGACGTAATTAATGGACAGCCCAAATCGATCTCTAACAAGACGAAGTAAGTTTCAAAAATGCGGTTGAATTTGCACAAATCCTATGCATTATTAGCATTATGGAATGACGGGGGTTGTCATGGTGGAGGCGTTCTAACATTAGCGTCGCCACGGGGGGAATGGGGGCAATTGCTCCCCCCAACCTGCCCCAGACCACCTACCAGATTCGCGCAAATCCGGTGAGTAAGTTTTCTGTGGAGTGGGTGAGGGATGGGTAAGGACACGATAGCCCTTTGCCCCCCCAACCAAAAATTCCTGGCGACGCCCCTGATGATGATGATGATGATGATGATGATGATGATGATGATGATGATGATGATGATGATGACCATAAACATGACCAATTCTGAAAATATACATCCTATCAAGTATATTCAACAACTAGGAATTTTCAGAATTGCTTATGTTTATGGTCATCGGACATTTTCTCATTTCAAGCCAATGCCTGCCGGACGGAGGACACGAAGCCTAAAAAGAGGACGTGTACTCTTTTTGCCGGACGCCTGGCAACCCTACTTATATGGGCAATCCGCCACTGCAATTATTTAATCAGGCAATTGCAAATCTTAGTCAACAAATTAAAATTAAACCTGAATCAGTAGCCTACTCTTAGGACCATCAGTGTGCAGAGGCGTCATTGAAGTGTGGCCCCAAGGAAATGAAAATATTGATTTATAATGTATTAATGTGCAACAAAAACAAAAACAAAAACAGGGACGTCATCTGCGTTGGGGGTAAAAAGGTCAGCAGCCCCTAAAGCCCCGTAAAAAGGGCTGACAAGCAAAAAAGGTCGTCAACTTTTTGTGACTCGTAAACTCGTGCTTGATGTCAAGCGAGCAACTTGAAGGTAAGTAATCGTAAAAAGGAATGACGAGCAAAAAAAGGTTTACAAAATTTCTCGCCCCCCCCCCCAAGAAAAGTGTGAAATGACGCCACTGTCAGTGTGGTTTATGTTGGTGAGATATCTTGAGGAAGTAATCCCTTAACGGTCCCTCTGAAACCGCTTGGTGGTCCCCTATGGGACCGAGGACCCCAGTTTGAAAACCACTGCGCTAGACACTGGCAAAATAGGAACTTTTGGTGCTCATACATCAATGATTTTAGGCATGGGCGTATTTAGAAGGGCTTAAAGGGGTACGCTGAAATTTAATAAGTTCGAAAAATAACTTTTATTCTATGTACTGCAAGCAAAAAAAAGTTGTCACCCTCTCAAACGTGGTGACAAACAAAAAAGGTTAACGTCCGTCTTTAAGTGCAACCAAAGGGAAGAACGAAAGACCAAAGCCCAAAAACCAAAGGGGTACGCTATGGCTCAGGAGCGTACCCCCTAAATACGCCACTGATTTTAGGCACATAAGCGGGCCACGGCGTCAGTCAAAAATTCAAATATATAATTATAGGCCTAGAAGTTTCTGATCCGGGTTCTCATGATTAAAATTCGATTCGATACAAAGGAATCTAAATGTTTAGAACATTATAAAAGTTTTGTAATATTATTCATAGCTTTCAAAAACCGAATTCTAAAGCTATAAAGGCAGTCAGTCATTATGCTAAACATTGAGGCCTATCGAGCCGATTTCTGAGAGCTGCGACAGTGTTTTATCCAGACCCCAGGACTTTGGGGGTAAACTGACATGACTGGAGGGGGAGGGGAAGATGCACACTTCAATGCAAAAATGTGTGTCACTGCTGAAATATTTTTTGGGGGAGGGTTGAGGTTTGGGGCGGGGTATCCCCTAACAGGCCTGGATAAAACACTGACTGCAGTGTTTAATCTAGACTCTGGACTCCAGGGGGGAACTGACAAGACCGGGGGAAGTCAGCTAGGGGGCTGCTGTTAGTTGATGTAGTATGCCAAAATTTCCGGGGGAATTTGAAATATCCGGGGGAAAAAGGACAATTCCCCGGAAACGGCCTAGATTAAACCCTGACTGACTGGGAATAGGATTGTAGGGAAACGTGGACAAGGGAGAGTGCTTTTTTATGTGCTGGGAATTATGGGTCAACATGAAGACGAACTTTTTAAAACGAATTCACAGTGTAAGATAGTGGGCCCGCTCGATTATCTGGGGGGATTGAACGTAAATTTCCGCTGGTCAGGGACGAGGTAAAAAATTATCCACCAAACACCGCATACACTGGAGATGGAAAATTTGTGGGGGGGGGCGGCAGTGATCCGAACCCGCCGGTTTTCATCTAAGAAACGTCCACTGTTGTAGGATAGACGGTGATTCTTCGAATGCTATATCATCTTCGACTGTCTGTACTTATTCCTAAGTCACTAAGCTGCCATGCAGCTGCGTTCTGAAAATTAAGTTTTATTACGTCAGCTGCTCTTCTCTAAACCTCAGGAAAAGGGCAAAAGACCAACAACACACACACACACAGATATATATATATATATATATATATATATATATATATATATATATATATATATATATATATATACTGTCTATAACAAGTACTGTATTAGTGACTTAGCCTGTGTATGCATGTGTGTGTATGTGTGTGCATTATTGTGTGTGTGTGTGTGTGTGTGTGTGTGCGCGCGCTAAATTGTTTTGCAGCAAGTAACAGAAAATACAGCCTACGTGTGATATGTCTGTCTGTCTGCTTGTATGTATGTATGTCTGTACGCATGTCTGTCTGTGTATGATAATTATAGAATGACGGCTGGAGAGATACTAAACCCACGAATCGCAGTCGTCTGTAGATTTATCTTCTAGGAGCTACTGCATGTATTCTTGGACGTTCATTAGCGGTTCAATGGTTACTGTATATATATATAGCCTAGCATGGGGATTTTCGGCTATTATTTTAGTCTTCATGCAGGATTATCATAGACCTGCGTAGGCCTTTAGTCCTATAGGCCAATTGCACTACGTTGCGGTGGCGCAGCCAGGGCTTCAGAATAGGGGACACCCCATGCAGTAGCCGCAAAAAGAATTTCTTAGCATCGGGTTCAAATCTTTACACTTGGACGAACTTTTCGGACTGTCCGACAACGTATGGACAGTCGGTCTAAAGGTCTAAAGTTTTGTCATTAGTTTTACGAGTAGGCTATCTCAACCGACCCAAGTGAGAATAAGGGGACCAGGCCCCTTGCGGGTCCTCGTGGCAACGCTGGTGCTTGGCTGCATTTGGGGGCGTAGCCAGGGTTCCGGAATTTGGGGGCATCGACAAAAAACTCCTCAAGGAGACCTTCGCACATTCACGAATTTGATTTCTTGGAGGGGAGGAAGGTAGTATAAATATATTATATATTGTATACAGGGTTGCGCAAAAAACCGGACTACTAACTTTCAGGTTTGCATTTAATATAGTTGGTTTTTTGCGCCACCCTGTATATTATATTATATATATATATATATATATATATATATATATATATATATATATATATATATATATATATATTAGGACCTGTATTATATATATATGCTGATTTTGGGGTATCTATCTATGCCGATAAAGCTCAAATTGTCATATTGCGGTATTATAGTAGTGGCCAAGATCTACACTTGTTCTAATTCCACACATTAATTGTCAATAGGTCTTGTTTCTAGAGTTGGGGGTCCGCCACATAGCAAAGACAAGCCAAGGAGGTCCGTGACTTGTAAAAGTTTGAAAACTTCTGCTCTGCACATGCAAGAAAGGTTTAAAAAAGGAAGACGCAGGCCCAGAAAAGATGGATAGACAACATAAAAGAAGATCTCAAAGAAAGACAACTGACAATTGTAGAAGGAAGAAAACGAACATCGGACAAAACGACCTGTAAATGTTTTCTGACTAGCTATTGCCACTAATGAGTTGACAAAGAGCAATTATACGCATGATGATGATGATCGATGATGATGATGATGATGATGATGATGATGATGATGATGATGATGATGATGATGATGATGATGATGATAACACACCCTAACAGAGTTGAGAGTTCTTGTTAGTAAGTTACAAATTAGGAGCTATTAATATTTTCAGTTGTGTAAGTTTCACCTGAATAGTATAATTAAATCATCATAAAGTTGACTGCGCAATTATAATCACGATCTGGCAAAGTTTAGGGCAGAGATGAGTTAGTATAAGTCAGTGTTTTATCCAGGCCCGTTAGGGAGGAAATTTCCGCTCTCTCTCCATAAAAATCAAACTCAAAATACTTCCCACCAAAAAACCCCAGCACTGAAAATATGTTTGCATTAAACTGTGTTTCTTCCCCTCCAGCCAAGTTAATTCTCTCAAAGGCGTGGAGTCTGGATAAAACACTGATATAAGTTTATTCCGTATTGTTGATAGCGTAGCCCGGATTAACTGTGCGCACGTGGTTATCTCTCGGGTTTCATAAGCTACAAATTAGACTTTATGCTTAGATTGGCCCTAATTCTCCAAACATACTAACGGTGATATTTTGAGTTTGATAATTGTGATAGACTACAAAGTGATATATGTCTGATTGGCAGAAATAAACACTAGTATCGTCTTCGTATATGGACAAGATGAGAATATTGATCACAAAAAAACAAAATTGGAATTATCTAACGATATCCATCGTCATATTCTATGGCAAGTATACATTTCAATATCTAATGAACTGCCATACGCATCATTTAAGCAAGATGTCTACTCACATTGTTATACAGTAGCAATTAAACGTCGCTGAATTTCTTTATATTTAGTGAATACTTTACTTCCTAAAACAATACAAAATAGTTCTTGCATTTAGGAGGTACTACTAATTACTCAGGCAGCGAATTATTCTAAATTATTATTCTCTGCAGATACAATTTTCCGCCGGTGGAATTTTGAGCCCATAATCTTTGGATCTACATCTGATCACTTTTGTCACTGATCAAAACAATATTTCAGAGGCGCTTGTGTAATATGGAATCTATAAAATTTAACCGGGAATATTCCGAATAATTATTTGGACGCGATTTGTGAGATAGAAGCTCCGAGAAAGCACGGACGTTATCGAACGAGCTCACCATAACACTGAGGCTTTTCGCCGCTTTATTACATGTAAAGCCACAGGGACAGACAACTATTCACAACACAGCAAAAATAGTTGGAAACGACTGTTTTGCACAATGTCCATGTTTCATACTGCTCCGCCTTTCTAGACTATATAATGCCCTATCAGAGTTCAACGGAAAGTCAACAGGTTTTCCAAATTCAGTGATTTTTCTGGACTGTGATAATATAGGCAGTATACGGTTAGCCGAGTTCAAATGAGATAGAATTTGCCGCAATTTAAGTCATTCTTTGCGTTGAGAGAATGATGCGATAGAAGTTCAGGGAATAATTTAGGCCAACTAAGAGGGCAAGACTTCTTAATAGCAAAGATTAAGATGGGTATCTTTGTGACTCAAAAACGCATCCTTCTTCATCCTGAGGTATCCTACTGTAGATTAATAATGAAGTATTCTGTCAACAAATTGACTCTTCTTCTGCGACAAGAATTTTGATTCCCATTTGCATATTGCTATGTGAATAGACTCAAATGCATCTTGACTCAAGCTTTGAATTATTATTATTATTATTATTATTATTATTATTATTATTATTATTATTATTATTATTATTATTATTATTATTATTATTATTATATGATTTACTCGATCAAGAATTAAGTCTTTAATTGTAGTAATACAATGTTATTTTACATTTAATGCCATTTGTGATTGATTTAACTGAAGAATACTTGTACTGACTACAGGTCTTATGGCAGGATTGACATCCAGTATAAATGGAGCATTGGTTCACAAAATTGAAGTAATGGTCAACGACATTGCTTTTATACATTGTTACATGGATGCATCAATTGACATCCAATGGCATTTTAACTCAATCTCCAAATACGTCTATGCCGGACGTCGGTTGAGAGACCCTTATTCGGAGAGATTCCGCACGCAATATGACAACGGAACTTACATACTTATAATTCCGAGAGTAAGGAGTGAAGACGCCGGATGGTATTACTGTTCAGAGGAGATAAGTGGACGACGAATCAGTTCAACGCATCTAACTGTATTATGTATGTATTAGACTATTAGTAATGAATCTAATGAGGACATCTGCCTGATAACCAATTATAAGCAGATTTAACATTCACGAGTTATGGATGTTCAGATTTAGATATCACTTGTCCAGAGTCGTTAGTGCTTGGCCTTGTGCTTGGCCTTGTACTGCGCTTAAGTACCAAACAGCAAGTGCTTGTGTTTGTGCTTGGCATTGAAGGTTGAGTACTTGTGCTTGCAGTTGGAATTGCGGATTTGGTACTTGTACTTGCACTTGGCCTTGATGCTTGGGCCTGCAAGCACAACGTTTAATAACAAAGTTACCAATTTTGCAAATTAAAACATTAGTGCGTGTATTAGTTATACGCAGAGGCCAGAGAGTAAATAAGTTTTAGGTAATTTTGAACCTAAGCGAAAAGGTTGTTTACTTGAACGTGTACTTGTACTTGCTTGTACTTGTGTGTGTTTGAAATTAAAGTGCTTGGCTTTGGCCTTGGCCTTGGATTATGAGTGCTAGGACTTGTACTCGGTCTTGAATGTTGTGTACTTGACCTTGTGCTTGGCCTCGTGAATTAGGTGCTTGGCCTTGTGCTTGGCCTTGTGCCTTAGGTGCTTGTTAACAAGACTGCACGTGTCTCATATCTAAATGGTTTAGTTAAATTGAGTGCTATACATGTATTTTAATTATATTATAATTACCTCTCAAATATTAAGTTGTGGCCTACGGACAATAGGGTCTGTCCATAAAGTACGTTACGCTCGAGAGGATAGTCTAAGAGAGTGTAGCAGTTTGTGGCGGGGAGGGTATGGACCACCGTGACGTCACATTTTCAGCATAAATAAAACCTTAAATATACGTTATAGTAGACATAGTAAGTGTTTGCGAGAGAATATATTTGCTCAATACAAATCTGTTGTTTCGCTGGTTAAAATTTAACGAGAACCTCGAATATACTGTATATCTATTGAATAAAAAACCTGTGACGTAAATTTTGGACAACACTTTAAGGGGTTCGAGATGTGTGACGCACTTTAGGGGAGAGGGTTGGAGATTTGTTACAGTTTGTGACAGGTGAGGGGGAAAATAGCGTGACGTACTTTATGGACGGTCCCATATATAATTTTAGAGAGATCGCGTCAAACCATCTTGAATATTAGCTAATTCTAATGCCTGTTTTGTTGACAGATTCAAATCCTGTCTGCTCTTCTAACATGCATCCTGATGGCTTCATTGGTCCGAATGCATGCAACATCGAAGCGGAGAATATGGTCTTCAACTGTGCTGTCTCTTTCAACGGCACCTCACCGCATCTCATGTGGAGATCCTTGAATGACAATCGAACCCTAAACAGTTCAAACTGCGAGGATCAACCGAACAGACGAAAATGTAGTTTAATGATCAAATCAGACCCTGTATACGATGGATCGACTTTCATTTGCCAAACAACAGCGTCAACTGATTTGAGCTTTAATTGTAGCATTGAAGGCATCAAAATACTGTGTAAGCTGATTAATTTATTATTACAGTGATTCGCAAACACCTTTGCCTCGCAGACCACTTTGGAGATAAAAATTCTCGCGGGCCACCTGAAAATTGACTAAAATCATGAGAAGCAAAACAGGTCATCGCTTGTGATCTTCGTCCCTCACCAGTGGCCCGACAAGCCAAAAATGTCGTCGCCTTACTTATTAAATTTTGTGCTGCTTGCTCTATGGAAAAAATATATCTTTTTATTAACGTTTTTTTCAGAATTTGCCGCGGACCACTAGAACCCCTCACGTGGACCACTTTAGGTCCGCGGACCACGGGTTGAGAGCCACTGTATTAATACAAGTGACTAAGTAATATCTAATGTATTTATATTGCACCTTCGGAGTAATATCATTGTAAATGCTTATTCTTAATTAAGCGCGTAGTCTCTTAAAGTAGCCACCATTGATGCAATTTTTCATCTGTATCTAACTGTGCTCTCTCCTTCTGCGATGCTACACTTCTAGCCTACCATTTTCCTGGGATATGACTTTATAGTCCCTTCTCACACAACTCGAAAGCATATTCCACCTCCTCCCAATTGGCAGCACTAGGATGGAGCTTATTTTCACATTTCAAACTATGCATCTCATACCCTCAGGCACCTAATATATATATATATATATATATATATATATATATATATATATATATATATATATATATATATATATATATATATATATATATATATATATATATGTATGTGTGTGTATTCCATGTCAAATATCAACACCATTGGTGTAGACACACTGTAGTTGGTAGCTGAATGACACTGACGTTTTACGGGTACCGATTAGTAAGGATCAGCATATTGCAATCACAAACTTGAACCACAAGGATATGGCAAAGATATATCGCATCCTTTTGTTTACATGTTCTTGTAATTTTTAGATTTCTATGCAAATCGCAGTGTCACTCAAAAAAAAGTCAACGAGAACATAAACTGCGCAGTACGAAGTAACATAAACTTCAAATACACCTGGAAATTTGAGCAAGACAACAAATACACCTCCTTGAGTGCAAATCATACTCTTTTCATCAAAGATCCAGGAATCTATCAATGCGAAGTGAAGTACAACATCAGAAACGTCTCTTGCATTTTTCTGGTTTCTGCTGTCGCAGCCGTCGACGAAGGTAATAATCTAAACAACATCTGACACAGAAATTTGCAGTTTTACGTAATCGATAGTATACTTTTAAGTCAAAATAGCGTATCATTTTTGATGATTAATCGATTTTATGGTCATGCTAGTAATTATTTGTAGTAGGCCTACTAGTTGTTTTTGCAATATTAGTATTGACAGTAATTTTACCTGTCATACAGCCTCTAGGACGCAAGTCAGTGTTACTGGTAGTGCATTAATATTTCTGCATAGGTGGTACCCTACTGGGGTTAATACTTCCGATCGTTTTGCCATTGGTCGGTCTGATCCTTATTTTTGCTTGTCTCATCCTTTACCAACAAAGACGTGAACGAAAACAAAAACGTAAGTCAAATGTACAAATTCACTTAGTCTGGTGTCAGGTGATGTTTATATGTTTATGACCTGGAACTTTAGTGATTTGGATTTGGTGTGCCATCGGTTGATGCTCCTGTGCATTATGAAAGTGGCGCAAAAGAAGTTTAAGAATAGATTAGATATGTCCATTGTCAGAGCGCTGGAGTAGGATGGGGGAGGGGGCTCAAAGATTTGTAATAATAGTCGATTACACGGACAGCAGTCAACACGTTCATAGTGATCCTAGTAAAATAATTACATAAAATACAAAATATAGAGATATGTATCTATTTTCATTTTAAAACAATAGAATCATTATTAATAACAACCTTGTACGCTAGGCACCCTCATTTAAATTTATAATGGCAAAATATCATTAATGTCACGACTGTCTTTATTTTCATATAAATTTTGTGAACATTTGAACAGTTGAACTTGAATCAAATGTACTTTCTAATAAAGATAGATTGACATGTGATTTACTTTTTTGTATGAAGGAAATCGAAAATATGAGACACTCGAATTCTCAAGCCTGTTGAAGAGTCTAGAAAACGAGAACAAAGATCTCATGAGTACGAGAGAGGATGACAAAAAAGAAATCACAAGGTTAAAGGACATAATCGAAGGTAAGTACAAGGCATCAATATTATCGAATATTATTTATAGGGAATAATACGAATTTATAGGGAATAATATCGAATATTAATTATAGGGAATAATACTCTGTAGTTAATGTATCGACGATAGACTTAATGTGCTGAAAAGAGCCAATCGGGTACAAAAATTACGTCGAATGACGGCCAACCATTTCATCTTTCAATAAGATGGGACCCACGCAGCACATCGATCGCGAGAGGCAGTTGCCCGTCCTAGCTGAGAACATACCGGAGTTCGTTGAGCATCAGAACTGACCACCGAGCAGTCCGGACCTGAATCCGGTCGACGATTCGATTTGGGGGCACTGCAGGGTAAGTTGCAGGACAATTCTACCGACGACAGATTCTTGACCTGGATCATCTGAAAGAAGTGCTTACACGAGCTGCTGGGGAACAGAACAGGCAGGACATTACCGACAAAGCGATTAACAGTGTCTGACTAGAGATTTACTGGTGAATCATTTCTAATCTGTTGGGAAATAGATGCTTGATTTGTTTAACCCATATAGAATGGGGGAACAATATTCCAAACACGGTGATATTGGAAACGATCAAATAAAATACCAAGTCATCAACATATGCAAAGATTTTGTATCAGAGTTCGATACGAAGACTGCATTCTATCTTCCATCATCATCATCATCATCATCATCGTCAACGCCATCATCTTCTTCAGTAGAATAGCTGAATGTTATATTAATGTTTTATTCACTCATAAAAGTAAACTTTGCTTTGGTTAATATTTAATGTGATGATTTCAATGTGAAGGAATACCAAAAAACGAGATAATAAAGGACAAAGTCATCAGCATATACAAAGATTTTGTATCAGAAGTCGATCCGAAGAATGTATTCGGTCATCTAATTAAGAATGGAATAGTTCGTCCGGAGGAAAAGCAAACGGTAATGAACGAGGACACCGCAAAAGAACGCTGTCGAACTCTTATCGATCATCTATTTTGTTGCTCCAATGAGAATGCTTTTATAATTCTCAGAGAAGCTCTCAGAGAACCTTACCCCAAAATTATCGAACGCCTTGAAGCCGTTGATTTAGACGATGAAAATGAAGACGACTACAGCACAAGTAAGCTTCCAGAAATGTGACGTCGCATAATACTAAATACTGTTATGAAGAACGCAATGCTACCTGTATGTCTCCGCAAAGTTGAACGTATTTTACACTTATAATTCATGTTTTAAAAATAATTAGAAAAAGTTTCTGAATATCGCTTCAACTATGATAATTATAATGGGTCTTTTCAAACGAATTCATTGCAATACCCGCTTCATTCAAGAAATAAGTGCATTGAAACATTAATTTGACATTAGAAAGAGAGGGTGGGTTAACGCGTTGTGACGTCATTTTCATTTTTAAATGTCTGACATTTTATGACGACTAGTGACGAGGGGAGGGGTAAAAAACTGCTAAAATCGCGTTACGTCATTTATGGACGGCCCTTAGGAAGCTATATATAGGCCTATATATATATATATATATATATATATATATATATATATATATATATTGCCATCTGTCTGATTTGCCATCTGATTTGCCATAAATCAAATAAGTCTTTGCCATCTGTCTGATTTGAGAAAGATTTTAATTAAGATGCAGATACAGTAGAAATAGGAGAATACAAAGTATGATTAAAATGCAATGCGATTCTTTTATTTAAAGGCAAGCTGGAAAATGAGAAGATACGGAACAAGATTTTCGGCATGGAGAGTGATTTCGTGTCAGACGTCGACCCAGTGAATGTTTTCGATCTTCTAATTCAGAGCAAAATAGTTAACATCAAACAAAAGCAATTTATTCTGAAGAAAAGCTTTAAGAAAGAAGAGCGTTGCCGAGCTCTTCTTGATCATCTCACATTCTCCTCCAAAGAAAAGGCGTTCATCATTCTCAAAGACGCTCTCAAGGAACATTATCACGGGATCGTTGAACGAATTGACACCTTCAATGAAGACACCGAAATTGGTAAGAGTTCATTTAAGCCATAAATCAAATAAGTCAAGCAAAATCAAGCCATTACGCCATCGTTACTTGGGAAGGTTGGCAGCACGAATGGGCCAGCGACATCCGGTTTGTCTTATCTTGGGCAGCATGCAGTAGACAGTCTCCTGATAGACCAGTTCTATAGACTCCTTAAATGAAGGACTGACGTTTTATTTCGCCCCTACAAAATTTTTCGCCCCTAGGCAGTGCCTAAACTGCCTAATGGTTAAAGTGGCCCTGATTGCAGCACATTTAAAAGCGCCTGTCGTATCATTTGTCCGATTGAGGAATTCCGCAAAATTGTCCAATCAGCCCGTTTCATTTTTTCATGTTTTCTATTATTATTATTAAAGTGCATGGCAATTTCTTGTGCACCATATTAAAAAAAATAATAATAACTAGGCCTATTATTATTACATTATTATATTACCAGATTGCCATGTTAGGCCTATGCTTTTTTCTATTGTCTTTGGCGCTAAATAGGTTAGCATTGTAACACATTTACATCATGATTAGATCACTATGGTAGAAACTTTGAAGCACTGGTCTTAACCTTTTCCAAGGGTTAGCCGTTTAAAGACGGCGGCGGAAAACCATAACGAAACGGCGTTAGCCGTCTATAAACGGTGCGCTGTATAAGCGACTGTGTACTGCGCACCTGCACGATTTTCAAAATTCCAACGCGGCAACCGAGTTAGCTCACATCCATTCGATAGGCGGCAGCACCGTTTTCGATAATGCTGACTATATATGCAAGAGATATTGGCTGTGTAATAACCAAGGCTGGAAAATGTATAAGAAAAATCTTCAGCCGGAGGCTAGAAAGGCCATAACTACGCCAAATATGGTACGATCTTCAAACTTTTTGCACTATTCTGTTCCAATTACACATCCCTACAACTTTCTCGCCCACAGTTGGGGGTCACCGCAGAAATAAGCCTAAAACAAGCCTAAACAGATGGCTGGCCTCCGTGAGTCAAGAAATTCTAAGCTATTTGGTCTATTGCCTTTTAGAATTTTCGACTCGATTCGAAAGTTGTATAATTGTGGTTGGCTCTATGAACAGTAATGGAACAGGCCAAGATGTTGTAAAAATAAAATTAAATGGAACAAAGGAAATTTACAATATACAACCATTGCCACCTCAAATGATGAATGAATCTGCAGCTGCCGTCTATGACAATTCATTGTTCGTAGCTGGAATAGAAAAGACGTGTGACAAAATCTGGAAATTCGATGCACGATTATCTAGCTGGGAATACTGTAATACCATGATTCAAGGTAGAGGAGGACACAGTGTGGCATTCGTTGATCACGTTTTGTACATATGTGGTGGATGGATGCTCAATGGCAACGTAGAGTTCTATGAGGTTGAAGCATACGATACAATTGACGATAGATGTACAACTGTTGGAAAGTTGGCTCTGGCATTTCATAACTCGGGCAACTGTGTGCCTTTTAAATCCTCACTTTATATCTTCGGCGGAATTGATGCCAAACGCAGAGATGTCGACTATATTCAAGTGTATGACACGAAGTTAAACTCCTCTACTTTGATTCAAAAGCGAATGCCTGTGGCTGGTCGTCATTTCCGCCCTGTAATGTGGGAAAACAAGGTTATTTTACTTGGACGCTATAATTCCCTTATATATAATTTTGAAACAGGAACTTGGTCAAAGAGTGATAATCAATTTAAGACTGACGTCATTTGTTTTGGTTTGATTGCTCATAATGGCGAATTATTTGTCATCGGAGGCGGAATAACTGATGGCGGGTGGTCTTATAGAGACGAAGTCAGAAGTGTTCCAGTTGCGAATGTGTTGAACAGTGAATCGATTGAATGGTTACATCACGCTAAATTGCCAAAACCTTCAACGGTATATTGTTTTGGGAAATTGGAATTTCTCCTCCAATAAACAGGAAGGCGGACAGAATTTTCCTGCACAGAATAGATCACGCACAGTCATAGTAAAGTGAAATCTCGTTCCTGATAGTGACATTTTATATTCATTTTAAAAAGCGGTTAGCAAATTTTAAAATACTAATGTCATCTTTGCTCTTCGCGTTGTACAGTATTTACGGAGAGGAGAACAGGCCAATATGCTCAATGTACAGACGATTTTTCAAGACAACGGTAGATAGGGTCTATGATTAGGTCTACTTGTATATCATTTTAGATGAAAATGTTTTGAACGAAGAATCGACTGAATTGTGATATCAAATTAAATTACTTTAATCACCATCTTTTGTTTATATTATAGACTGTTTAACTGTATAGTAGACAATGCACTGTGACTATGCGACTGAATTAGGCCTGAAGAATGTTTTGCCTAATTATAATGAGTGCAGACTTCTAACAAGAGGCTGTCCATTAATTACGTCAACAATTTAGGGGGGTTTGAAAAAGTTTGACAGTTGTTGACAGAGGGGAGGGGGGTCAAGAGAAGTTGACGTCAACAATTTCACATTTTACAATCAAAAAATAGAAAATTTCATGGAATACTACTTATTACAATGGGAAAAAGCATGGAAAAAGGTTATCACCACCACATTTTGACACTCGATGAGAAAAACAGAAAAAAATGGTCATCACCGCACAAAATAATAACCTTGTTATTGGGACCTGTCATTGATCTTGGAGGTGGGGGTCAACAGTTTTTGACGTAATTATGGGGTCAAAGTTGTAAAACTTATTTCGTTGCTAGATTTGTGTTTTAAAACTTCTAAGTTTCTGAAATGTGAAAAACCTTAAAACTATACGGTAGGGTGACTGCAAGTTCGTGTGGTTTAAAGCATTTTAAACTTATCTTTCAAGTAGGTAAGTAAGTAAAATCTTGTAAATTTATATAGCGCGTGGAAGTAAATAGTAGCTGCTTATTATTTTGCGTTTAGAATTTCTTGAAATAGCTATAGGCAAGGTGGATTGTCGGCCGGGAAAAGGTAAGTGTATTCATGAGATGGCGGGTCAGGTCATATTACCAAATTAGGCTACCCTGTTAGGCCTATGCTATTTTCTATTGTCTTTGGCGCTTATAGTTCAACATTGCAGCACATTTACAAGCACCTGTCGTATCATTTGTCCGATTGAGGAATTCCACAAACTTGTCCAATCAGCCCCGCTTCATTTTTTTGTTTTCTATTATTATATTATCAAAGTGGCAATTTCACCATATTACAAATAATAATAATAATAATAATAATAATAATAATAATAATAATAATAATAATAATAATAATAATAATAATAATAATTATTATTATTATTATTATTATTATTATTATTATTATTATTATTACATTAAAAATAATAATAATAACTAGGCCTATTATTATTACATTATTATATTACCAGATTGCCATGTTAGGCCTATGCTATTGTCTATTGTCTTTGACGCTAAATAGGTTAGCATTGCAACACATTTACAGCATGATTAGATCACTATGGTAGAAACTTTTAAGTACTAGTCTCAATGTACATAGGAACTCTTCAGCGTTGTCAACGCATGAGAGATGAGACGAGTCTGCAGTAAAATCTCGTTACTTCGCCCTTCGTTGAGCAGCTCAACACGCCTATCACCAATCAAAATCTCATTCAAGCGTTTGCTAATTTCTGTCCTGGTATCAGTGACTTCTTTGCAACGACAGACCGAATACGCCTAAACAGATGGCCTCCGTGATTCAAGAAATTCTAAGCTGTTTGGTTTGTTGTCTTTTAGAATTTTCGACTCGATTCGAAAGTTGCATAATTGTGGTTGGCTCTATGAACAGGAAAGGAACAGGCCAAGATGTTGTAAAAATAAAATTAAATGGAACAAAGGAAATTTACAATATACAACCATTGCCACCTCAAATGATGAATGAATCTGCAGCTGCCGTCTATGATAATTCATTGTTCGTAGCTGGAATAGAAAAGACGTGTGACAAAATCTGGAAATTCGATGCACGATCATCTAACTGGGAATATTGTAATACCATGATTCGAGGCAGAGGAGGACACAGTGTGGCATTCGTTGATCACGTTTTGTATATATGTGGCGGATGGGTGCACAATGGTGAAATAGAACTCTATGAGGTTGAAGCATACGATACAATTGACGATAGATGTACAACTGTTGGAAAGTTGGCTCTGGCTTTTCATAACTCGGGCAACTGTGTGCCTTTTAAATCCTCACTTTATATCTTCGGCGGAATTGATGTAAATCACAGTGATGTCGACTGCGTTCAAGTGTATGACACGAAGTTCAACTCCTGTACTTTCCTTCCAAAGCGAATGCCTGTGGCTGGTCGTCATCTACGCGCTGTAGTGTGGGAAAACAAGGCTATTTTACTGGGAAAAAATAATTGCCTTGTATATAATTTTGAGACAGGAACTTGGCCAAAAAGTGATCATCAATTTAAAACTGACATACATTATTTTGGTATGATTGTTCATAATGGCAAATTATTTGTCATCGGTGGGGGTGATGAAACAGGTGAAGACGGTTGGTTTTATAGAGACGACGTCAGAAGTGTTCCAGTTGCGAATGTGTTGAACAATGAATCGATTGAATGGCTACATCACGCTAAATTGCCAAAACCTTCAACGGTATATTGTGTTGGGATAATGGAATTTCTTATCCAATAAACAGGGAAACGGACAATTCTTCCTGCGCAGTAATATGCATGCATAGTCACATCAATGTGAAGTTGACTTCATGATAGTGACATTCTAAATTCATTTTTAAAAGCGGTTAGCAAATATCTGAACAATGTCATCTTTGCTCTTTGCATTGTATTGACGTAGTGAAGAATAAGCCCCTATGCTAAATGTACTAAGGATTATTCAAAACAACGGCGAATAATATTATGTTTAGGCCTACATGTATAGGCTATCATTTCAGTTGCAAATGCTTTGGACGAAAAATCGACTGAATTGAAATATCAAATTACATTACTTTAATCACCATCTTTTGTTTATACTGTATAGTTTGAATAACTGTGTATGGTATACAATGTACTATGCAACTGAATTAGGCATAATGAATGTTTTGCCTACTGTAATTATAAATAGCTTTTGACAAAATTAGTCACTATGGGCTGTTTTTGTAGCTGTGTGCAAAATTTTTAAAACATGTGAGGCAGATAATGTTGAGTATATCAGAGTCCTGACGGGGTTGGATAGTATGTATGCTATTGTAGAAAAGCGACAAGCATCCTTTGTTAATAGATATGAGAAGAAGCCACTGTACTTTGCTCAGTGCATTACTAGAATTTGTCTGAGGGCAGAGACTGTACTGTGTAAAGTTTGTGCTTAGTTTATTTGTTTATTATTAGGTTTATTTTATTATTTTTTTATTACTTAGTTTTGTTCAGTTGATTTGTGTTTCCTTGGTTGTGTACTACTGGTTGTGTACTACTTTTTATGCTGTGCTTGTCACGAATAAAGATGATTATAAATACTTCTAACAACGCAAATATCATTTCAACTAAATCCAAATGTAATAGGATTTCCAGGCGTTTCTCTACGATTTGGCTTTCACAAAATAATAAGAAACTCAACTTTTCTCTTTGCCAGATTTGCGTTTTAAAACTTCCAAGTTTCTGAAATGTGAAAAACCAGAAAATTACCGAAGGCGATGGTTTCTTAAGAACTTTTACGACTAACTGCTCGTATGGAGTGATTAGTCGCTGCACCAAAATAACAGAAAATATCTGAAGTATAACTTTCTATCTTATTCACCACTGGTTTTCTGGCCTAATATCCTGGATTTTATTTGAATTTCATGGCTTTAAGATTTAATTGGCCATCGGCTGCCTGTATGCACTGTGAAGCAGTTTTATGGGAACTGATTAATTAATTATTAAGCAATAAAATTATATTTTCAATGACATTTGATTCACCTAAAGGCTAAAGAACCAACGCATCAATTCTAAAACTTTGCATTTTCATGATTAACCCCTTAACTGGGGATCCCAGATATATCCGTCTATTTTACATTGAGTTACAGTTAAATACACGGTTAAGGGGTTAAATATTAATCTGATTCTTTTACGGATTCGGAAACTCAGATGGGATAAAAACCTTTTTGGGAAATCCTACTGATTAGGTCGACAAACAAACAGCAGTAAAGATTATTTCTTAAGACTAAGAATTTAAAATGTAGTTTACGAGGCAAAGATTCATGTCGCAGAGTGATCTATGGAGTTTGGTAGGCGAGAATCAATAGGTGGGGATGTAGCAGTAGGGGGATGCAGTTGGGCAGTGGGGGGATTCCCCCATCCTCTACAAATCACGCCCTGATTGCTCTCCCACTGAACTGAACTGATCCTCCCGATATGACCTGGCTCCAATTCGGCTTGAATTTTAAGGGTCACTGGATTATGATCTTCTGTTTTATGGCGTCATTTCATATGCTGCTCTTAATGTTTAGAAATCGTAATGCCATAGAACTCGATTGAATGGTTGATTGATCCATCAATTTGGTCCACGAAATTCCACAATTGGATTACATTGCGGAGACAATCTAGCAGCATCGTGCACGCATCAAAACGAAGTATTGTACCTGGTATTAATAAAAGTGAACTGTTTGAGGCTGTTTCGATTGCAGTGCTCGAGTTCGAATCGAATTCAACTAGTTTACAAATGTCGTGACTGAATTCTTTATGAATTAATCGAAATCAAAACACACAATTTAATCAGATATTTTGAAGGACGAAAGCTTGTCTGATATTGCAGAGTTGGATCGTGGAAGAAATAACTAAAACTCAAAATGAATCGCTTATATTATATACCAGTGGCGTAGGTACATTGGTGCAAACCGGTGCAATTGCACCGGTCGGACTGCCCAAGACCACTTGTGCAAATCCTGCAAATCCGATGCGATTTCTATTGGAAGGGGGGAGGTAGACCTGGTATTGTAGGTTCTACAAGACTGCACCTGGTTAGTTACAACTTTTCGCGCCAGACTGACTTCTCCAGTCGGGCAAGTTCAATCTGCGCTGCGTTAATTAATAGTCTCGTCGTTATCGCATAGCATCTGGCATGACCCCCAGTAGACTGAGCTGATAAAGGCTGCCAGCCTCTACTATCTAAGGTCCGAGCAGAAGATCCCCGCTGTGTCTACTACGATGGCACACAAACAGAATAGCTACATTTTCCTAGTTCAGGGTTGGCGTATAGGCTACGTTTCAGTGTTTCAGTTGGAGAGGAATGGTTTTCCCCACGTGTCACTGCCTCGTTCAAATAGGGCAAAATATCTCCATTCTTCTGACATTCGTATTGAGTACTCGTCCGAAATCAAGTTGATGATGGCTGCGATTGCTGAATGTACTTTGTATTATAAAATGTCATTTTCCACAATTTGATAACTACGATGCCAGCAGTATAGTAGGCCGTGAAACTGATGCAGATAGCAGGTAGGCCTACTGTAAGACGACAATACTCTAAATAATTAATCGATAATTGAAACATGTATTGCGAAATTTCATTAATCGTGAATTTCGCTTCAAAAGCTAGACGCAATGAGACTATGACGTCTGATACTGTGTAGGTTTAGTCTATAGTACGTGTTGTACATTATGATAAAAACTTCTCTACTCGAGAAGTGAACATGAAATTTTTAACGTTCACAATCACAGAGAAGAATGAGGTACATCCTACATCTCAAGTGTCTTTTGTGTGTCTAAAATGCGCTAAAATTCACATGCAGGCATTTGTGATTTTTAAATTTTTTCTGGGGGTTATACCCCCGGACCCCCATTAAAAAGGGGAGGAAGGGAGAGCAGGAGAGAGAAAAAGGGGATGAAAGAAAGGAAGGAAAAGGGGGCGGGGTTGCACCGGTCGAGATTTTTTCCTAGCTACGCCAATGTTAGATACTCCTCTGTAAGTTTATATGAAATGTAACTCCTGAACTCCTGCATCAGAAACTCAAGGATTTTAAATGCTTATTTGGGCAGCTTTATTCACTGTAAAATCAGTAATAAAGTTCAACAACAATAAAGGCCTACTGCAAGTTGTAGCTATAAATGGCTATAAAGTATGCTTGAAAATGATGCCAACTAATGGTTATTGAAGCCATGAACTACAGATTTGAACACGTTGAAACCAATTCAAAACATTAAGGACAGACAGTGAATGAAATAATGCAAAAAACAGAAGGCAGACATAGACCTACTCATTTGAACATGGAAAGCATTGACTCATAGCAGAACATTCCGTTAAAGTTCAAATCATCTCTGTTTATGTCGGTGTTACATCGTATAAACAGATTACGCAATACATTTTCTATTACGAGATTCAAAACGTATTATGTATCAATCATGTATCACCCGATGTTACCCAGTCTCATCTAGTCAAATAACTTTTTGAATTGGAGAAAAGACAGAAATACGGCGAGAAAGAGGGAGTATTTGAAGCAGTCAGCGTTTTCGTATTTGGCTTATATTGTGAATTATCTTAGTGCGTAACGAAAGCACACGAGCAAGAACAGCCTTCCAACAAGCGTTAAACACCTGAAGCATAATCGTCGTCGCATGAACAACCTCCAGGTGAACCTCTTTCTCCTGGATATCCTATTGGTCCCTCGTGTCCATCACGTCCTGGCACTCCATCGTATCCGGGTCTTCCAGACTCACCTATCAAAAGAAGAGCCATTTTAGATTAGACACACAACCCAGCTATACTCACATTCGCTCGCTGCATAATTGTGACATTCGTTAGCCGGATGCGAAAACCTCGAAGATTTTATAGGTGACTATGCTTTATGGTAAATACAATGAGCCTGTGAAATAAAAGCAACAGCATATAATAACTATTTTATAGATAACTGCTCAATGTCCGAAGGTGTCCAACGACTTCAATTTTTCGTAGGCTGTGCTGAAATACATACAGCGTGCACGAATACATCCCCATTAATAGCCGACACCAGTGTTTAATCTAGACTCCTGGACTCCGGGGAGAACTGAAAAAGCCCGGGGGAAGGGGAACTGACAAAGCCGGGGGAAATTCTGCTAGGGGCCGCTGTTAGTCCATGTAGTATTCAAAAATTTCCGGGGGATTTGAAATTTCCGTGACATAACATAATCTAAATAATTTTATTAATGCCGCAATGCTATGTTACCGCAAAATTGAACATATTTTACACTTACAGTTATTAATTATACACTTCGTTTCTTAAAAATAATTTAAAAAGTTTCCGAATATTGTTTCAACTATAATAATTATAATGACTATATTGAAATGAAACGTTAACATTAATTTTGACATTGGAAAGACGACAAGAGTGGGGGTGGTTAACGACGCGTTATGACGCCATATTTGAGGGGGTCTGACTTTTGTGACGACGTGTGACGAAGGAGGGGGGGGGTAAAAACTGCCACGATCGCGTGACCCCATTTATGGATGGCCCCACAAGCCTCAATGTTATTATTATCATATATCATCATCATTACCATTAAACGATGCAACGACATCTTCAACTTCAAGGAACAGATGGATTATTATTATCATTGCAATCGCCATCGTTACTATTATTATGTGAAGTATTTGATTACTTGTAATAAGTTACTTGTAGCCTATTATTTCTGAGTTAATAGATTACTGCAACATTACTTTTTAGCTAAAGTGACAGATTACTGTAATAGGTTACTTTTTATGCAGTAATTGTAATCAAAATTCTAATTAGTTTTCTAATTCATCTGTATAGGCCTAGTAGAATGTAGTTATTAACAATGTCAATATAAGTGACAAACTACTGTAGGCCTACTGCAACAGACGTTTGAGTACTTTAGGTCACGTGGACATTGGTGTTTGTGTGATGTGACGGGCAGTTATTAGCCTGGTTACTTCAAGAAATCTATAAAGTAATAAGTACCGCTTAGAGCAGTAATAGTAATTAGTAATGCATTACAAGTTTTAGACAGTAGCTTATTACTGTAATAAGGTCACTTTTATAAATGTAACTAATAATCTGTAATATATTACAGTAATTTTGACCAAGCTGCGATTTGTAGGTGGAAGGTGGAAATTTCCTCCCCACTGCCCAACTACATCCTCCCACTGGTCTCCCCACTGCTCCAGGTCACAAATCGCACCCTGCGTTTGGCATGTAACCATCACAACACTGATTATCATTTACCTGCTAGTCCAGGAGGTCCATGTGGTCCTTCTGGTCCTATTGGACCCCGAGGACCCGTCTCACGTTTTGCATATTCATCTATCTGCGCTAAATATTCAACAGAAAGATCATATTACTGTGAGACCAAATAACGAAATCAAACGGGTGATACAAGAAACACTGTCTAATGTCTATGCCTCTATGATATTTGTCTATGTCGAAAGCGTAATACTGTAATATGAGATTACATAGAGTGCAGTCAACTTGTTCTCTTCGTTATTTTATCATGCAATTCGCACAATGATAAGACTTCTAGAATCTTATATGAGATGGCTTGTAGAACCTTAATCTAGTAGACCCATGTTAAATCTCAAAGACATGTCATTTTACTTAAGCAAACTTTACAGTATATATATATACATACATATATATATATATATATAATTATATATATATAATATATTATATATATATATATAGGCAATGTCTACAGTGTACACAGGAAAAGAAGATAACGTAGGCCTATAAGTTCTATAAGAATCGTTGAACTATAGTGCTTCCCATTGAGTAGCCTATAAGTAAGTGAACGTCTAGTTACTATTAGGTTACTCAACGAAGAGATTATTGTGGCGACTAATCCGACTAATCTAAATGGTACAATAACTTATTAAAATTCGTTTTATAGTGAAGTAAAGTTTTGATGCGTACCCTTTAGTTGCTCGATTTTCGCCAGAAGACGTGCTTCGACTTGTGCTAAATCTGAGGCAACTTCATTTTTTCTCTGGATCGAAGTGGCGTCTACGACCAACAGGCTTCCGAATAGCACACACACCAAGATGGGAAAGAAGCGAGACATCTTATTCAAATGTAGTTCAGATATAAAGCATGAACTTAGGTACCCCGCTTTTAAACGAATTGTGAAATTATATCAAAGCCCTTGCAATAGAACATGCTTTTATAGACGATCGTTCGCATACCAGACTTTTGATAATTGACTCCTCTATTAGGCCTAAGTGATTAAGACTGGAATGTCCGAAGACGTAACGTTGGGAAAGCTGCGTATTCAAATAAAAAAACTTGGGCGTATAGTGACGGTTGTAATTATATTATTAAATTGACGGATGACTGGAAAATCGCTTTTAAAACCGTAATTTCTGTACAATTTTTAACGAATTATGAACTTCAATTTGCTCAAAATTGTTATTACATTTCTCTGAAGGATGAACCTTAAGAGAAATCCTGGAAAAGACTTGGAGAAATGTAGGCCTACTCTAGACTTTTATCATTACGCATATAAGTAACAATGACTCATCGATTACAACAATTCTGAAATTGACAAAACATTGCGTAGTTTAGGGGCCTTCCATTAAGTACGCTAACAAAATAGGGGAAGGGTTTTAAAGAAAAGTTTGACAGTTGTTGCCAGGGGGAGGGGTCAAGAGAAGTGGACGTCAACGATTTCACTTTTTACAAATAATCAAAAAATAGGAAATTTCTTGGAATACTATTAGGCCTATTACAACGAAGGAAAGGCCCATGGCAAGAAGATATAATCGGTTGTTAGGTCTGCCCATCTGCATATTTGGCAAATTTGAGCACAAACACTGACACACATACAAACACACACACATTACATTAGCGCTGTGATCTTTCTGTCCTCTTTCATTCTGCATGTGTGTCCAAATAGATGGAGTTTCCTTTGCTTTACTCTTTGCATCGTGATTTGTTTTGGCTTAAATCTCCTGCATAGTTCTTCATTTGTGATTTTTTCGACCCATCGAATTCTTTGCATTTTGTATAACATTTCTTTTTTAATTCTAACATACACTGTATGTTTCTTTCCAAGTCTTCGGTGATGGTCCACGTTTAGCGTCCATATGAAAAACTGCTGAAGATACAGGTTTCTAGTATTTTCATTTTTTTGTTTTGGTGCTTACTGCCTTGCTTTTCCAGATATTGTCCATTGCCGTCAATTGATCTAAAGCCCTTGTGTATGTATGTATGTATGTATGTATGTATGTATGTATGTATGTATGTATGTATGTATGTATGTATGCATGTATGTATGTATGTATATATGTATGTATGTATGTATGCATGTATGTATGTATGTATATATGTATGTATGTATGTATGCATGTATGTATGTATGCATGTATGTATGTATGTATGTATGCATGTATGCATGCATGTATGCATGCATGTATGTATGTGCGTGTGTAATGTCGAAAATTGCCTAAAGTGTTCTAAAGCGGCGGAAAAGATTTTTATGAGCGAGTGGAGCTGACAATAAGGATGTTAGGCCTACGTTAAATTTGCCTTCTAGTTAAGTGATGTTTCAACGATTTACGCAGAACTGTTGTGCACGTCGCGAGATAATTGAAAGAGCGTGATATCAATTAAACGACAGCCGGCGTTTGATGTTTGCAAATAATGAACGTTTTCTTAGAGAAGCAAAATTGGAAGCCGTCACGTATGAAGATTTTTAAAACTGTCAATTTGCATACCAGACCGGATAACATTTTTTGTCACGGTCTGCCAAATATTTTTAATAAACATTAGGCCTAAGTTTAGAATGCTCTGCAATTAGGACCTGATCACTGAGTCATTATTCTGAGAAGCGATTCTACAGTAGATTAACGACTCGATAAGAAAATTGGACAAAATTGCCCTGAGAGTACATCTAATTTTTAAAAAGTCTGCAAACTTTTCAAAACATTTTTAATAAATTCGTGACTTTCGCCACTGATGCCTTTTAGTGAAGAAGGGGACCATAATGCAGCTCTATTCCTGTTCCATCAAGCAACTGCCAATGAAATTTAAGATTAATAGGGGGACCTTGCAGAACAATCTATAAAGAACGAAGCTGTTTGCGAATTCTAACGATTAATGTTTTGAAACGTCTCTTGTGGGCCGAATATGTTTAAAATACCTCCTATGAAGCAGCAATGTCGTCACGTCAATGGACACAGTACAATTTGAATCAGTTTAATATGCTCATACCAGGCCCATACGAAGTGGGGGTGCAGGGGTGCAGCTGCACCCCCTGGAAAAATGTAGCTTTCAGCTAAAATGGCCCAAAAATTGCCAAAATTTGATAAAACTGACCCAAAAATTGCCAAAAATTGGCTAAAATTGGCCCGAAAATTGCAAAAATTTTGCACAAAATTATCTCGTCCCCAAGAAAAGTGTGAAATGACGCTACTGCTTTTACCTGGCGAAAATCTGCACCACCTGCTGAAAATTCATTCCGACGGGCCTGGCTCACAGGCCTACATATATTTGCATCTTGATTTCTGCCTTTTTTCAATCGGATTCACTGTATTTTGCAACTGTTGCACTCCCAATCTGACTGATCTCTGGAATTGACCTGGTCTTTTGCGATATGGATTTTCAATAGCATCGATTGACGCCTTTAAGTATCAGAACTGTTGCTATAGAAGCTAATAGGCAATTATTTATAACGACATCGTCTCAGGGCCGCCCAGAGAATGTCCGGGCCCTTGTGCAGGAACAGTCACGAGTCCTTAAAAAGTTGAAAGTATATAATTTGTAGAAAGTTCTTCAATTTTTAAAATTCTTGGCCTCCGCTGAAGTTTGAATGAATTAACTGTACAAAAGTAGTGATGACTTTGTTTGTTTGCCAGGCTTTTCAGGACTTTAGAGGAAGTATGGCGGACGGGCCCCCCAAAGCATAATAATAAATAGCACTATTCCTATCCCATGCAGGCATTTCCCCAAAAATGTGCGTTCTGGGGATGTCCCATAATTTCAGGAGGTGTCAATGTCCAGTGCTTTATCTACAGTGTTTCATCTATTATGAACCCAGGTGAATAGGGTGTAGGAGCGGGGTGTCTGTCACAAACAGAGGGTGTAACTCCGAGCTGGGGGCAGGGTTTAATCTAGGCCGTTACCGGGGAAGGTGCCTTTTCCCCCGCAATTTTCAAATTCCCCGGGAATTTTGGCATACTATATAAACTGACAGCAGCCTTGTTTCGAGTTCGCGCAACAACGGGTGAACGGACAACATCCTGGCTTTCAGAAAGCGCCACGAGAACAATTAGGATGAAATCTGGCAGTCAATGATGTTTTGCTCATACGGTGAGCAATGTTCTTCTTCTAGCGAATGCCTTTCTTTCTCAGCCATTCAACGGCATCAGGTTGAGCAATGTTAATTAACCTTTTCCCCCAACGTTACCAAATGGGAACATTGAGCTGAAGATGATGTAGATTGTAGACAACCAGGCTATAGCATCCGGGTGTCTCGTACCATTTGCTTAGAGAACGTGTCTGTCGTTGATTTCTATATAAAATATTTATGCAGAAATCAATCGTATCGCAGTCAACATGTTAAGCTACGAAAAAACTTCTATATTGTGGACTGACAACATTAGAAAGAAGAAGAGAGAGAGAGAGGATTTGATAGAAACATACAAAATAATGACTGGAAAAGTAGATGTGTCATACGATCGATTCTTTACATTGGCACACTATAGCAGCACAAGAGGCCACAAATGCAAATTGTTTAAGCAGAGGGTTGGTCCAAGGAAGAAATTTCTTTAGTGCAAGGGTTGTGGACAAATGGAACAGTTTGGACGAGGTGGGAGCGACAGTTGAAACAGTAAACGGATTCAAAGGCTATCTCGATAAACTAGGTTATTGAATGCAGATGGTTACATCAGTGGTTTTTACACAGGCTTACTTAGCCTCCTAAACCACTTAAAATCACATTATTATAATGTTGAATGATTTTTTCTTCTACTGCAAGGTGGCGTACAGCCGTACAAGTAAACACGTCATTCTTTGCATAGGATTGATTGCCACTAGCTTCTGTTGCAAACAGTGGCGGATCCACAGGGGGGAATGGGGAGGTCCGTGCCCCCTCTATTGAATGTCTGGCCCACAGCGGCCCCTCTGTCGGGACCCTATACTTATTACTACATACCTAACAACAAATGGTTGGCCCCCCATGATTGGAAGTTGCCACCCCAACGGCCCCCACTTGTCAAATCCTGGAACCGCAAATGGTTGCAAGTTAGTATATGTAAGTTAAAATGTCAAGTTAAGTAAAGGAAACGCTCGTCACCTCCGTAACCGACGGCAAGCCCCGTTGAGAAAGCAGGAGCCACACGAACACACAGAAACACATACAGTAGATGAATAGTGTCTTTGATCCGGACGCATCTCTAAACAAACACAAGACAACAGTGGCGTAGCCAAATGGGCTTAAACCCCCCCTTGGATGCCGACGAAAATATTTTAATGTGTTTTCATACATTTTTAAAATTTTCGAACGTGTTTTTGGGCAACCTCCTTCCCCTTAGCTCCTTGGTCCTTGGTTGTCGACCCAAAATATTTTATGAACGCTATAGACTGTCAAGATTTAAGGCGACGACTTTTTTGCCTCTCAAGATTTTTCGAAGTTGGTCATGACCAAGACCAAACCCCCCTTTCGAAAATCCTGGCTACGCCACTGCAAGACACGCATAGAAAACACTGCGATGGCTAACAGCTGTGTTAAGGTCGTGTATTAGAAATAAAGCAGTTCAAGTGAAGTAGGGCGGTGGGTTTGAGAGTTGAAACGGTGCGGCACACTGGATCTAGAGAGCAGGAAGGTGGACGACTCGAAAAACATATAACGTGAGTATTACATATCATACTCACTCACTGTTTTCTCGGCGATTTATTTCAGTAAATCTGTGCTCTTTTGTCAAAATTTGTATATCTGATTCTACTGTATGTACAATTGTTTTTAAAGTGGGATTCGTTGTACGGATACAGGGATTGAGGTGGATCAGGTAGTTCGGACTCAACTTCTTCAGAGATCGATTCAGTGCAAACAGGCAAAACGGAATTAGAATATTAAAGTCATAAGGCAGACCGGTGTGACAAAATAAAGTCTCCCCCAAAATGAAGTCTCCCCCGGAGGTTTTATTTTAAAAATAAGTAACAGAGTCTCCGCCCAATAAGTAACGGAGTAACAGAGTCTCCGCCCGGCGGATTCATTTTAAAATAAAATCGCTTTATTTAAAACGTAATCGCCCCTAGGCAATTTTATTTTAAAATGAATCCGCCGGGCGGAGACTCTGTTTGGGGGAGGATTTATTTTCCAACACCGGGACAAATAAAGAGCTGCAGACGTAAATATAAATCACACGGCGAACACTCACCGGTCAACAGCCGGTCAACTGGAACTGAAGAGTAGAGAAGCTAGATATTCAAACACACAGACTATACATGAAAACATACAAGAAGCGGCACATAAGAGATCTTGCAAGTAAAATGCTCACAGACCAAAACTCACACGCGCGCGCACAATCACTTAGTAGCAGACGGACACGCAACAAAAGAATGTTTGAGAGAAGAGAGTATGATGTAACGGCAAGACTTTTCAAACCATTGTCAAACCCACACTTTAAGCTATTGTATTCAAGTACTGTGTGGCGGTGTCCTTAATATTATTTACTGTATGGTATTCTTGTACAGTGCAAAAGAGTCCAAACATAGAGCAACAAAAATGATCAAATGACATGAGCGATTAACCTACGAAGAAAGGCAGACACGTACAAATGAAGCGCAGCCAGGGGCGTAGCTAGGAATTTTATTTGAGCGTAGCAGCTGCAATTAAGTCGGCAGTAGGAATGTTAGCTCTTGGCATTGGCCATGGCCTTAAGGACTCATTAAGAACAAGTTTCAAGACCTTGGTCCTGGTCAGGGGCGTCTTTACATGTAAAAATTTGGGCACAGTGCCCGGGGCCCCGCGCATCTTAGGGGCCCCGCGCCGCGCGCAAACTACTTTTTTACGTAGGATTACCTCCTTTTTTTGCTTGCAAACATTCAAAAACGTTGAAGATTACCTTTTTTGCTTGTCAACATTGATCTTCACGTCTTGGGCCCCGCAGGCCGCCAGGTGCCCGGGGCCCCGCACTGGTTAAAGACGCCCCTGGTCCTGGTCCTGAGAGTTGAGTCATTGTTAACATACCCGATCAGCAACTAATAGAGGTATGCACGGGAACTGACTTATCGCCATCCACTCCCGTCCCCGCAAAGCCTTTCTCCATCACCACCCCGTCCCCATTGACTTAAAATACATCCCCACCCACCCCCTCATCTCTTTCTCCACCCCCGTCCCCACATTTCAGTGCCCATCCCCGTCCCTCCGATGCAGCTGGAAACTGAACTGGTAACTTTGATTCTTACCCGCTGTGCTTTATATCAACGCTCAAGTTCTCAAATGGCTCTCCACTTCATTCCAGGTCTTAGTTCAACACAGCCTACATAACTGCGCCATAACTTCGTCACAGGTCATCAATTGCAGAGATTTCAGATGCGTAATAGATGTTGTCAAGATTCGCCTACCGATTGAATTTTCCAAATATTACAATCCTTAGCAGTTGAACGTTTTTCTGCAAGCATATTGTAATAGTCCTGCTTTGATTTTGCATTTTGTAGATCAATGGAAAACCAGTCTACGTACGACTACCAGCAAGACGCGAATGATGATGATGATGATGATGATGATGATGATGATGATGATGAAGTCAACGATGCCGGTAGCAAGGACTGTGAATGCAATTCGGATGAAAACTACAAAAATTCTCCACCTCTTCGAGTCAGTGATCCAGGTTTCGCTGTTTCAGATTCAGATGATTCTTCAGATTTAGATTTACTGACGCTAAGAAAGATATTAATATCGGCAGATGAAAACAAAGACACTGTAAAATCTGCGCTTGACGAGATTTTTGTCTTTTTGAAATCTTGTAACTCGGATTCTCACTCCAAAAATCAGAAACATAAAATTGAAATTGAAATCTGGGAATACGCCAAAAATATACCAGTGAACAAAGTTACAAAACACACTGAAGAGATTATGAAACTATTTTTGGACAGTGACATCATCTGGAGTCTAGAAACTAAAATGCATGATTTTCTACTTCATAGACTAATACATTATAAAAGGGAAGCCGACGATAAGTACTTGCGTTTAATTGAAATGCTTTTGAAATCTGGAAAAATCAATGTGAACGCTAGAGACGACGATGGGCGTACAGCGCTGCATTTGGCTGACGAGGAAAAAGTAATATCGTTGCTGATTCGTTATGGCGCTGACGTCAACGAAAAAGACAACGAGGGAAAGACGCCGTTAAGGTATGAGGGGGGTTTAAGAGTTTCAATCTTGCAGACAATATTGAAAGAGACAAGAACATCGGTGGATCTGGACGCTGTTGATTGTAATGGTCGAACGGCCTTAATGATTGCGATAATCGACAATCAACCTGATGCAGTTGAATTGCTACTAAATGCTGGAGCATCGGTCAACTTGTCCGATCATCTCGGGTTTACTGCCCTCCATCATGCCATCTATACAAGATTCGACAGTACGTATACAATATTTATTTCAATTCCGTTGAAAATACGCATTTTACGCTTATTGTAAAATTTGCGTACGCTAAAAATAGCCTACGTTGCTTCACGTAAGAACTTTCGTTTGCTCCGATGGCATTATGCAAAAGGAGCTTAGAAACTTTTGAAAAATGCAGCTCGTTCAGAGTCTCAGGTCAATGGCATAAATGTCAAATCTTGAAACAACTGTCAAGACGCTTACATGCATGCATAAAACACGGGGGAGGGGGCGGAGGACGGCCCCCAATAATTAGTAAGAGGGGACAGAGTATCAATTATACCCCAATGTTTTGTGTTTTATGGTAAAATCTGGTAAAATCACTCATTGTGGATGACCTTTTTTGCTCGTCAAGACTTTTTGGGATGAAAAGAGGGTCTGACCTGACTTTATGAAAGATTTACCCCCCCCCCCAATGTTGACGCAAGGTTTACGCCACTGCTTACATGAAATGTTGTGATCACCTTCAGTGCTGACAAACAGCCTCTGTGTCACCGGCAGAACACAGCAACCGCTAATAACCAGCTACCCAACCATAGGCCAGACCAAATACTGTTTCTGATGTTAAAGTTAAATGTTAGCCTTGACCGTTCAATGGCCCTGGCCTTGGTTCCTTTCCGACTTTCAAGTAGTCTAAGCCAGTGTTTAATCTAGACTCCTGGACTCCGGAGGGGAAACTCAAAAAGCCGGGGGGAACTGACAAAGCCGGGGGGAATTCTGCTAGAGGCCGCTGTTAGTCCATGCAGTATTCCAAAATTTCCGGGGGAAAATTTGAAATTTCCGGGGAAAAGGGCGATTCCTTCCCGGAAACGGCCTAGATTAAACACTGGTCTAAGCTTTCTTTTACACCTTCAACTGTCAGCTACTCATTGTAGTCATCGCTTGTCTGCATGGTTGGAGCTTTGACACAAGGACCGAGACATTTAATTTCTCTTAGTCTGATCAATTTTTCCTTAATTGCACTGTAAAGTAAACACAGCGGCACTGTGACATTTACCAATTGCCTCTATAAAAATATCGCATAGACCGTTAAATGGTTCGCCGACTAAATCGCGCAAGAGAAAATAGCGCAGACAAAATAGCGTCGAACTAAGGACCGATAGAGAACTCAACTTTAACTTTAACAGGGTTTTCAAGTAATATTACGTCAAAAGTTAATTTAACTGTGAGAAATGCCCTTTTATAATGTTCAATAACGTAGAAGCAAATACTAAAGTCAATGCTAATGTAATTTAAAAGAAAAACGGTCGTTTCATAATATTCAACCAGTTAACAAACGTAGTAAAGAATGTACCGTTTAGTTCATATGTGTTCTTTCATGTGTTTGTCTTATATTAAATCAAAATCTAGTAGCGCATGCTAATATATTCGACATGCCAACATGTTTGAAAAACGGTACTAAATATCTTTGACATCACATAGCCGAGTATTATCTCTACTTTATTTATTATTGTCGATATCTTCATATCGCGCGATTACGTCGACGCTATTTTGTCGCGATTTGTGGAGCTTTTTGTCGGCGCTGTTTTGTCGGCACCGTTTTGTCGGCCCGATTTTGTCGGCGCTATTTTGTCGTCCGCTATTTTGACTGGACACCCCGTTAACTGTCACCGCTAATTATTATTATTGTAACGACGACATCTTGCTTACGTTACATGACTTAGCCATACAGGTGTGCAGATAATAGGGAGCCGTAGAAGTATGTCGTATCATGATGTCACCGCCAACGTATTTTACGTACGATGCGCGTATTTTATTTTTGGACATAAAATACGTGGTTTACGCGTATTTTATTGGGGGATGCAACGTACAGTTGAATCTTGTTTGTAAATGTCCACATTGTCTGAAACATTCTTAGACTATGACCATTTTCCACGGAATTTAGAAGAATTGAAGAAAAGAAAGGAAATATTCACAATTTTATTTGATGCAAACGATAAGCGATGCGATTTCAACGTGAGAAATCAAGAATGGATTGCGAAGAAAATGGAAATAGTTGAAACGTTGTTGGGAAAACAAGATATAGATGTGAATGCCTTAAGCTTTGAACAATTTTCGCCATTGGATATAGCTGAAGGATGCATTACAGAAACACCGTCTTCAATTAAAAACGCTTTGAAAGAGAAAGGGGCGATTTTAAACGTTTTCCGGCAGACAGAAACACAGTTTTCAAGCGATTTTCAACTGGTTAATAGATGTAATTTAGCTTTGGAACGATTCTTTTGCAACGTATGTAAAAAGCATGATGAATCGCAGTCAACAGGTGATTTTCAACTGGATGTTAGATGCAGATTAGCTTTGCAACGACTCCTTATTGAGAAAATTTTACCTGTGGATTTATTTGAAAAGAGATTGCTCACTTTAATTGAAACATATCAAGACCAAATAGTGTCAAGCAAAGACCAGCAGGGAAGAACAGCTTTGCATTTGGCCGCCATTTTTTCCTCTAATATTTGGTTAGTTGGTAAGTGGAGATTTCTAGGGGATAATGAAAAATATTCCGCAGATGATTTGCGGCATACAATTGCAAAAAAATTGATCGCAATTGGTTGCAATGTCAATGAAACGGACGTTTTCGGAAGCACTCCATTGCATTATGCAGATAAAATTTTTACCCAATCAACACAGTTTGTTGGCCCTATCATATGGCCAATGAATTTTTTTTTGAGGGGCCAATGTCAATAATTGCTATTTTTCTGCAGTGGGCCCTCGAAGATTTTGCAAATTGGTCCTATAAAGGCCCTACATGTCGGGCCCTCAAAGGGCCCTCAGTTCATATCTGCAGTGGGCCCTCATAGATTTTGCAAATTGGCCCTATAAAGGCCCTGCATGTCGGGCCATCAAAGGGCCCTCAATTCATATCTGCAGTGGGCCCTCATAGATTTTGCAAATTGATCCTACAAAGGCCCTACATGCCCGGCCATCAAAGGGCCCTCAGTTCGTATCTGTATCCGGCCTTCAATGGCCCTTCAATGGGCCAGCATATTATACTGCACCATCCTACCATATATAAACTCTCACACCCTTCACTTCTAAAACATAACATATTAATTTTTTTAAAATCGATGACAAACATAGTCAGCATACAACTTACAAAGCAAGATCGATGATCAATTGTGATAGTGTTTATTCTAGACCTTCTCTGGGAGGGGGATTCCCCATCCAAAGTTTTATAATTTCCCCCCAAAAGTGTGAGGATGGGGGGCTTTTTTGGAGAGGGCAAAATGTAAGGATGATGACAATTTATTTGGTTGCCAGGGCATTTGAGAAGGGTAAATGAGAACTTGAGAAGGGTAAAGGATATTAGGAAGGATGGATGATCTTCTGTTTTGCTTGTCAAGGTTTTTGGAGACTCAGACCTCCCCCCCCCCAAACATTTCAAAATCCCCACAATATCAAGATGGCTAGAATAAACACTGATTCTGATACATGTATCAACATAATTGCTGTGACAATTTTTGAACAAAAAATAATGCTAAAAAATAATGCTAACGGCACTTTCACATAAGTGGTACAACATTTTAACAGCCAATATCAATTATTGATCAGATCTGACAACAAAAATATATGAAAATTATTGATCGCCATCTACAGCCTCAACTGATTTACTAGTATAGATGTTATAAAAAAATACAAGCCAAAAACGACAATGAAACCTTAAACAGATATTAAGTTTGCTTACTAATTGGTTACAACCATGGGCTGCTGGGCACCCGCAGAATTTTCACCAGGAGGAGCAAAACACAATGATCACGTTTATGCAACATAAATTTTTCCAGGAGGGGCAAAAACATTTTAACACAATGGTCACAGTTAGTATTTTATCAAGGTTTTCAAATTTTAGTGTGAAATATTGGTATTTGCATTTTCCAGGAGGCAAGTGTCATCTCTTGCCCCAATGTGCGGGCGTGCATGGGGTCAGCTGCAGACTGCACAGTACAAAAGGCTACAATGTCTGCCAAAAAGCAATGAAAACTAGTCAAATTGAAAGTCCAAAAGAACAACTAATTTTAATAAAATGACCAGTTCTAAACAATTTCTTCACTATATCGTGTAATAAATAAATATGTGACATTGTTTTAACAGAAGCTGTAGGTCAGTTATCAGATTCGACACTGTTGTCAGACTCCTGGTCTGAGGGAAGTTCAAAACGTCTTTTATCAGATGACTGCTTTGCAGCAGCAGTCAGAAAATGTTTCCGACCACCATCTCTGTCCCAAGCCTGTCTCAGCCAGACCTTAATTTTATCTTCAGCCAGCCTGTTGACGGTATCTCTCGTTTGTTCGTTAATTCGCACAGCATCTGCAACTTAGACAACAGTATTGAGACATCAAATACTGTTGATTTGAAATACAAATAATTTTTCTCTCAATAATACCTCATGTAATATTCACCCTAAAGTTGCATTCTAGATGATGTATACCTATGGTAAAACATGCTAATCTGCTCCGAGTTTCTCTAAGAAGATGCGTCTGCATTAGCTCATACCAGCCACAGCTGCTAACGATTGGTATCTCAAGCAAGTTGGTCAATGTATTTACAAGTCACTAGAAGCCTGCACTATTGCAGCAACACTATCCATGGTCCCAACAGTAACTGAAGGAGCTGCACAGTACAAGCAATTACAACAAAAGACATAACACCTAAATATTGGCATTGGTCAATTTAATATGAAGCCTGACATCAGCATATATTTGGGTGAGCAGTAATAATACATGCTTTATTATTATTATTATTATTATTATTATTATTATTATTATTATTATTATTATTAACGTACTGATCAAGAGTTTGGTGTAATTGGACTTCTAGCTTGCTGCTCTGGAATCAATATGGTGCATAGTCTGTTAGTTTAACCAACTTCCTACACATAACTGCAAATCACTTTGTATTGTTTTAAGCCCATTACAGTCAGTGTCAATAAATAGAGTTTGTCTGCTGTAACAGCTGTTTTGAAGATGTATTGTGAAAAAATGCAATCTATTGCAATGACTCAAACTCTTATCAAATATATACAAACACAACCACTGTGACCTGAAATCTGCAAACAAAATAAAGAGTGCATATACCACATATGGAAGGTGACAATCCCAGTGCTTGGAAGCTGTGCTTTCCCCTGTTTCCAGCCCAGTTGAATTGGCAGGACAATTCGTTCATCATAATCGCCTTCATCATACCATTAACTGTATCGGTGATACTTGTCGCTTCAAACGTGGACAAGTATCTTGTAAGGGTCTGTGGGTATACCCGTACCCGCGGGTTTACCCGTACCCGACCCGTACCCGTGGGTTGGGTATGGGTTGGGTAGACATTTTACGGGTGGGGCTGGGTACGGGTACAACAGTCACGGGTACGGGTATACCCGTAATTTACCCGAAAATTGATGTATTTTTATCATACCCGTATGTCAGGTTCACAATTTCACATTCATTTCACAGCAACAATAATAATTGACAGAATTATGTTCAGACTTCAGAAGCTCATGGATTTTGGATGCTAATATTATAATTTTTCTTACCTGTTTAAATTAAAGGCACAAAGTCTAAAACTCTAGGCTATATTTGTTTAATTGTGTTTGTAATTTTATGCAAGACTGCTTAATTTTTATCTATTTTATTTCATACTTTGGCAAATTGGCAGTTGTCATCACAGACTCACAGTCCTTTGCCATTAACACTGCATTAATAACAATTCATTAAGAATAATTTAGTTCACCTTTGTAAAGTTTGTACCTAAAGAAAAGAATTTTTAAGAACAATACTTGTCTACTGTCTAGTTTGTTTTCATATTATTGCAGTTAGCACTGCCTGTTGCAACAAAACAGACAGAAATTTAAGTAATTCCCCCTTCTCCGAAAAAAACACAATCCCGAGACGGGGTTTTGTTTGTAACTCAATAACAGTGTTTACATTTTACACGGCCCAACCACGGGTATTGACAATACGGTAAACCCGTGGGTTAAAAAAGTTCTGTTGGGTACAGATTTTTAATGATGGGTTGGGTCAGGTCGGGTACAGTCTAACAATTCACGGGTTGGGTTGGGTAGGAAAAATGCTGTACCCGCAGACCCCTAGTATCTTGCTTAAACAGTTCCAGTTAAACCTTCATAAAGTACATCGTATTTTACTAGGTAGGCTACATGTAATGTACACACACATCCAATACATGATAGCATTGGCTAAAGTATAAATTTTGGGCCCTACTGGCATGTTCAACGTTCTCGGCAGAGTACATCTTGCTGTAGGCTAATTTGAGACATAAGCCGAATTTTGCATATTTAAATGGCTCAAATAGGGTAACAGAAGGCCCATTAAGAGATAAACATCTGAATATTTATTCAGAAATAAACATCAGAGATGAAATGTGGGGCACACTCAACCTGGATCTTACTGTACCAGTTAATAAAATTAACACCATCTAACCAAGCCTTGTCCAGCTTGCTCATTCTGCTTGACAAAAGATGCTGCATCCTTCAAATCTTTGACTGCATCAGCTGGCAGTTTCATTCCTTCAGGCATAGTGGGAACATCCAAGCTGCTGCCTCTTGTTCCACCTCTGTTGACAAGTGTAGTGACACTCCGCGACAATATCTCAATTTTGGAATCAATTCGATTTAATTTTGCAAAAATCATGCGGTACTCTTCAGAGGTAACAAATGCTGGAACAACACATCCACAACAGTACTGGACAGCATGTTGATTTAATACAATATAATATAATAATATATATAACGAGGTTTAAAGTGGTTCGGTAGGGACTGCCTGTGTGAGAACCACTGTTGTTCCCGTCCAATCTAATATCCTAAACTACTGAGGTTTATTTTGAACTCATTCACAGTTGTAGCCGTTACTATCCCTCATCCAGTTCATTCCATCTGTCCACCACTCTTGCACTAAAAAGTTCTGTTTGTGTTTCTTGTTCTCTATATAAGTGAGTCTCTATATGAGTCTCTATATAAGAAAGAATAGTAAAATGCTTTTAAAATTACCGTTAACAAACTGGAGAACAAGCTAATTGTGTCTATTCAAGCAATTCCTTGTATTTGCATAATGCATCTGTTGGACCAGCTGACATTCAATGCTGTTATACTACAGGCCAACATTTTTAATTTTGAACCCATTTCACAATATTTTGCACCAACTGGCTGTACATAAGCATGTCATATTCTTATGCAAGTCCACACATATCAGCAACACATTGACACGACTTTCCGATACTAGATGCTTACACTTTTATACACAACAGTGAATAGAGAAACCAGAGAATTACAGGTGTAACAGTAAGCAATGGGTTCTAATCGCCAGTTTCCGCCCACCCCTCCACAATTATAATTATAGATCACGTACGCGCTACATATACCATCACGTGGCGGCGCAACAGCGCATGACAATGTTTTAAAAGCCAAGTCAAGTTTCAAAGGGAAGCCTCAAATTGCAAAGTTCACCACTCGCACATTAAGTGCAGACAATTGAACTACAAGATTTGTTTTAAAAATGAACTTGTTACAAAAATAAATTCAACTCACTTCACAGCGTTTAACGAGAGCAGCAGATCGCGGCCATATATCAGTCCTGGCAGTAACATTTATTTGAATTACAAAAACTTCTAAAAGTTATGATTAAGTGTTATTCAAAACAATGATGCACTAATTTAATTTATAATTAATAAAAGTATAATTAATTATAACTTTATGAGAATATTATTTGTTATTTGTTGATTTACACTTGATTAAGCAGCTAAAATAGTGCACCGGAACTATAGTGCGTATTACTACGCCGGTAAGCATTAAGCGTCGACTGGCCGCGTCTGGGCCAGCTTCATTGGCCCACTGTGGGCATAAATCTGTTGGCGGGTCTTCGGCCAATATCGCCATGTGGCCCGCACTTACACGCGTCGGCCCTGCAATGGCCCAACGTTTGGTGTTTATTGGGTAAGGACTCGCTTAATATTTCTCATGAAGTCGATGCGTCAAATAAAGAAAAATACGGAAATAGTGCGATAGGCCTAGTCGAAATACCGCAACGGTCTTCAACTAACTCCTCTCACAGGCCTATAGTCAAGGCAGTTATAGATCGCAATGATGAAACATATATTCTCCGACTGACGAATACGAATACAAAGCAAATGGAAATTATGGTTCAGTCTGTTGATTGCCAAGTTAGAACACATGCCGGTAGAAAATGTCGTGTTAACACTGTTCCAAGATTACTATGGGGAAAAGGCGAATATGCATTTCGTCATTCTTTAGTTAACGAAATCACTGAAGAAGTGATAGATTTGATGGACGCCACTGCGAAAGAGATTGAAAGACTGGATCCAAGATTTGCAATAAAACCTGAGTTGGTTGGAAGCTCAAATGAAAAAACAAGACTCAATAAACCAGATGAATTCGATTTTTGTGTTGTTCTTACAAAGATCAGTGAACTTTGCGAAGTTTCTCAGTCTCCAGAACTCCCAACTGGTTTCGTTCGTCTAAAGCGAAAGCCGACAATATTAGACGAAACAAGCGATTTTGACCGCTTCTTTGGGAAAGATGGAATACTATGCACTGAAAAACTTAATTGGCAATTTACAACCATATTATATAACGCTCTGGTTAATATTGAAAGTCAACAGAGTTTCAAGTCGAATTTGGAATTTCCTATAAGAAAAATGTTCGATGCTGGAGAGAAAACGTCAAGCATCCAGTTGATGAAACCTCTGAATTTCCGTTTTGGCGATTATATTTCAATTGATATTGTTCCCTGCATTCATGTTGATGGCTGGTGGCCGGATGAAGCCATAGACAATGTGAGCGATGAAATAAAGAAATCCGGTTGCAATTTGATCTTTGATCGCCCTCAGAAACTTTATCCTTGGGTTCCATATTCGGAATCTTGCGCTAGGATTTCATTTTCCAAAGCCGAGAGCGACATGATTAGGGATAGTTGTGCCAATGCAAGAGAGGCCTATATGATTGGAAAGACGATGATTGAGAAATCGATTGCTCGATCTCAATACACTTTGAAGAATTGCCTATTGTATTGCATTGAAGCGCTAACGCCAACTTCTGAGAAAGCGTCTCAACTGGGATTGAGTCTTGAAGAATTGGAATCCAAATTTCATGAAATGGATCGTTATTTGTGGTTGAAGTGTCTGATGAAATGCCATCTAGAGTTTTGTTCACAGGATTTCTGTCCGTGTTATTTTCTTCCAAATTTCAGTTCGCCAATTCAACACACCGACCTTAAGAGTTACTCTCCGGATTCGATGATTGACGGTGGCTTTTACGTTCCCAGTCTGTGTAAAGAGGCGTACGCATTTTATCGCTGTACTACAAAGGATACTGAGCTTTGCTACCAGTTTCAAGCACCCGATCCACTCTGGGAACGTTTCGATCGAAATGAGTTAATTGCAAGGCTCGTTAAGATCGCCTACAAGTAATTTGGAACCCTAATATGAAGTAATTATATTTTATTTTAAATGTTGGAAAATTATGCATATTTTCACAGGTTGAAATGCAGTAGACCTATATACTGCAGGTGGAAGCCAGGGACGTAGCCAGGAATTTGATTTGGGAGGGCATAAATATTTTGCGTGGGTATAAATCTTAACTATAAACCATATAAAGCACATATAACCACATGTAAATCACATAAAACTTTAAGGTTAACTGATTTGGGGGGTACATATACTGATATACCCCCCGTCGCTACGCCTCTGGTGGAAGCGATCATATAAATAAATATAGTTCACAAGAAGGCGCCTAAGATGCGATGTGCAATTGTGCATGCTGCGAACTTTTAGGCCTACGGTTTTTCCGAAGTTTCACTGGAGTTTCATTCAGGCTTACCACGTTGCTGTTTTTTTGGGGGCGGACGTTCTTGTGAGTGTGGTCTACTGCGTAATTAAGGCGACCACACGCCTTATCGTCTTCATAGACTTCTGTAAACATAACATTGTTGAGACTACGGCGTCGTCGGAGATTTTTGGGACGTTGCCGGGACTTTATGTCTGTCTACCAGATACTGTCATAGATCGGCGACCCTGCGTGAACATCGTGTGTTCCATCGAAAAGGACGGGGATAACAGTCCTCTATTTGGACGGTGCCGGCATTTTGGGCGCCATTTTAGCAATAATTATTACGAGTATTTTCAAATGAATTCATTGCAATCAGTGGCGTAGCTACATTGGTGCAAACCGGTGCAATTGCACCGGTCGGACCGCCCAGGGCAACTTGTGCAAATCGTGAAAATCCGATGAGATTTTTATTGCGGGTGAAGGTGGGGAGGGGGTGAACCTGGTATTGTAGGTTCTACAAGACGGCAACTGGTTGGTTACTATTTTTCGCGCCAAACTGGCTTCTCCAGTCGGGCAAGCTCAAGCTGTACGGCGTTTAGTCTCGTCGTTATCGCATAGCATCTGGCATGACCCAATGGAATGCGCTGATAAAGAAGGCTGCCAACCCCTACTATCTCAAGTTCGGAGCAGAAGATCGCCGCTGCGTCTACTACGATGACACACAAACATAATAGCAACATGTTCCTAGTTCAGGATTGGCGTATATGTATCAGTGTTTCAGATGGGTAGGGATGGTTTTCCGACGTGTCACTGCTGATGGTTCGAATAGGGCAAAATATCCATTCTTATGATATTAAATTAAAAATGTCCAATTTAAGCAATAGAGAATGCCACAGGCAAAATTCTGAATGCCAAGAACTTTTGAAATACAAGAGCTGTGGCCTAATTTTTGAAAAAAAAAACTTGATTAATAGGTGCACTTCACTTGCCTGTCAAAAGTGCTAGCCATTAACACGTCTTCCAATACCATTCTCTGCAGTTTAAAACTGTCCAATTTAAGCAACATATGGGGTGGTCACACTTCAGGACCTGTAAAAGTATCAGGAGATACGTTATATTTTCAGTTGTCATTGGGAATGACGCAGAACAGCATGCGAGTTGAGATGATCGAATTTGGTGCTAAATTATATATATTCTGACGGAATAAACAGATAGTGAATGTGGGCGTCAATTTACACATAGAAATGCATGGCGTTAAGCAATATACGGGGTGGTCACACTTCGGGCCCTGTAAAAGTATCATTAGGTATGTTATGTTTTCAGTTGTCATTGGGAACGATGCAAAACAGCATGCGAGTGTAAATAATTGAATTTGGTGCTAAAGTATGTATATTCTGACGGAATAAACAGATAATGAATGTGGGCGTCAATTTACACATAGAAATGCATGGCGTTAAGCAATATACGGGGTGGTCACACTTCATACCCTGTAAAGCCACAGTAAAGGTATCCGGAAATATGTCATATTTACAGTTGTCATTGGGAACGACGCAAAACAGCATGCGATTGTAAATGATCGAATTTGGTGCTAAAGTATGTATATTCTGACGGAATAAACGCATAGTGAATGTGGGCGTGAATTTACACATAGAAATGCATGGCGTTAAGCAATATACGGGGTGGTCACACTTCAGGCCCTGTAAAAGTATCCGGAAGTATATCATATTTACAGTTGTCATTGGGTATAACGCAAAACAGTATGCGAGTGTAAATAATCGAATTCGTTGCTAAAGTATGCATATTCTGACGGAATAAACAGTTAATGAATGTGGGCGTCAATTTACACATAGAAATGCATGGCGTTAAGCAATACACGAGGTGGTCACACTTCAGGCCCTGTAAAAGTATCAGGAGTATTGCTATATTTTCAGTTGCCATTGAGAATGACGCAAAACAGCATGCGAGTTGAGATGATCGAATTTTGTGCTAAAGTATGTATATTGTGACGGAATAAACAGATAATGAATGTGGGCGTCAATTTACACATAGAAATGCATGGCGTTAAGCAATATACGGGGTGGTCACACTCCGGGCCCTGTAAAAGTATCATTAGGTATGATATGTTTTCAATTGTCATTGGGAACGATGCAAAACAGCATGCGAGTGTAAATAATCGAATTCGTTGCTAAAGTATGCATATTCTGACGGAATAAACAGTTAATGAATGTGGGCGTCAATTTACACATAGAAATGCATGGCGTTAAGCAATATACGGGGTGGTCACACTTCATGCACTGTAAAAGTATCAGGAGGTATGCTATATTTACAGTTGTCATTGGGAATGACGCAAAACAGCATGCATGTGTAGATGATCGAATTTTGTGCTAAAGTATGTATATTCTGACGGAATAAATTGATAGTGAATGAGGGCGTCAATTTACACATAGAAATGCATGTCGTTAAGCAATATACGGGGTGGTCACATTTCATGCCCTGTAAAGCCACAGTAAAGGTGTCCGGAAGTATGTTATATTTACAGTTGTCATTGGGAACGACGCAAAACAGCATGCGAGTGTAAATAATCGAATTTGGTGCTAAAGTATGTATATTCTGACGGAATAAACTGATAGTGAATGTGGGCGTGAATTTACACATAGAAATGCACGGCGTTAAGCAGTAGATAATGCCACAGGCAAAATTCTGAATGCCAAGCACTTTTGATATACAAAAGATAGTGCCCTAATTTTACAAAAACCGTGATTACTAGGTGCTCTTCACTTGCCTGTCAAAAGTGCTAGCCATCCACACGTCTGGCAATAGTATTCTCTGTAGTTTAAAAATGGAAGTTAGTTGGGGTGATGCAAAGTGAAGAAGAAAAACAGGAAAAAGGAAAAAAGGTCTTTGCTAGTAATGTTTTGCTCACTAAATGTTAAGAAACCTTGCCATAAAAAGCGACAAGCAAGAAAAATAGGGTGATTTACAGTATTGTTCACTATATTTTTTAAAAACTCACCGAAAATAGGTTGACCAGCAAAAAAGGTATTCCGGAACCCCGGTGGAGGAATGCATCCCCATTCATCAAAGTGTTGGAACCGCCACTGAGTACGTGTTGTACATTATGATAAAAACTTCACTACTCGAGAAGTGAACCTGACATTTTTAATTAACGTTCACAATGACAGAGAAGAAAGTGGCACATCCCAAATTCCCAAGTTTCTTTTTGTGTGTCTAAAATGCGTTAAAATTCACACGCGGGCATTTGTAATTTTTAAAAAATTAAGGGGGTTATACTCCCGGATCCCCATTAAAAATGGGAGGAGGGGAAGGTAGGAGGAGAGACAGAAAGGGTGTAGAAAAGAAAAGAAGGAAAAGGGCGGCTCGTTTGCACCGGTCGGGATTTTTTCCTAGCTACGCCAATGATTGCAATACCCGCTTCATTGAAGAAATAAGTGCATCGAAACATTAATGTTGACATTTGTAAGAGGGGGGGTTAACGCATTGAGACGTCAGTTTTAGGATCTGACATTTTTGACGACTTGTGAATAGGGGAGGGGGTCAAACAACTGCCAAAATCGCGTGACGTCATTTATGGACGGCCCCCATGGTGTAGTTCTTAACTTAGCATGATTTAAAGTGGCTTAGAAGGCATTACTGCCTGTGTGAAAGCCACTAGGGGCACTACCGGAACTTGAACCCGCTCCGTCAACCTGACGCTCCAGCACGTAACCCACTCTGTCATCTTCCGCCACTATTCCAGTCCCATCTCTTTATTTTGCACATTGGAATGCCCGCCGAGAGAAATTTTGGGCCCCTGCGCAGAAGGGAAGTCAACAAGTGCTAAAACTGCTGATGATCGAATATTAAGATATTGAGTCCTGCTCCTTACCATCGATGGTAACATTCTGATCGGTACCATTTTGTGTAAACCACAAAGAAATGTTAGCGTTTAAATATAAAGTTAAATTTTGCGAATTCCTTTTATTTTAACATTTTGGGGATACTTTTCGAGTGAGTTTCTTCAGATCGTACTCTAATAATTAGACAAGAAAATTGTTGACGCGAGTATATTAAAATTGTCATTATGATAAGAATGCTGGTTTCATTAAGACCCGTATGTACCAGTGGAGACAATGGACACAATGTCCGGTAGCTCAGTATAGCGAACAACTGCCTATAGTGGCGTAGCCAGGATTTCAGAATAAGGGCTACGTTGACATTTATAGCCAAGAACTGTTGACGAACAAACAAGAGGTAGTACAGCACTTTGAAATCCTTTGCATACATTGATGTAATGTAACATGTAATGTAATGTAACAAAATATTTGTATAGCGCCTGTTCTAAAGAATCACTCAGAAGCGCTCCCGCTGCAATTACTGAATATTGACAAAGAGATAAGGTTTAAGTCGTTTCAAAAATAGGGCCATAGAACCCGGGTTTGCTAAGCCATGCTTACTGGCGTCAAGAGCATTTCAGAGGATAGGACCAACTGATTCAAAACCTCGTTTCAGGAGCAAGTAGTTTCGTGCTTGGGGCACACTGAGAAGACTATGATTTGTGTACCAAAGACATGGCAGACCAGGAATAGAGCATTTTAAAATTGAAATGAATTGTAAGGCTTCAGATAACAGCGTCACTAAGGTTTGCGTAAATTTAAAGAGGTTGCGATTGTATCAGTAGTATTGCAAATACGTTTGTTATTACATTAAAGTGAATTATACAATTTTAAACCAGTTTTTCTTCGACCACCACATTATTTGAGAGTCACCTCTTCTGCCATAGAAAACTTTTCTATGCAGAAGAACATACACACACACACACACACACACACACACACACACACACACACACACACACACACACACACAATTCTACTGCCCAGGTAAAAATGGATGCCAGCAGGTACCCATTACCACCTCTACTAGTCACTAAGATATACATTTAGGCTTTTGTGTATTACTGCAATACTCTCCTGCAGAGAAATGAAGTTTGAAAGGAAAATTGAAGTGACAGATTCTTATGCTATAACCCAAATACAGTGCTTTCGAATTTACTGTTACAGCATAGTTTTAGACTTTAAAATTTTGATGGAAAGTGGAACTAGTTATTCACTTTTCATTTTTAATAAACTCTGCTGTTGATAGTTTTCGAAGCAAGTTAAATTTAATTATTTTATTGATAACATTTTCCTATAACTAATGCTCATGAATTTCACATTGTAATTTGATACATTCCTAACTCTTATTTGTTGATTTTGTGTTTAATATAGCCAGATTGACTTGTAGATTTTGTGACACTTGAAATTTTATGCAGCCTTCAAGAAATCAGAATATCTTATTGATACCGAGAAAGAATTTTTTTATTGCTTCCAAGAACAAACATTATCAATGATCACTATTTGATGTTTTGCTTTCCAGAGAACAGCTTCATTAAAGTAGCATATTTAGCAAAATATTTGAAGTTATAGATCTCATGATCTTTACTGAAAGCATGCAGAACGTCACAAGACTGAATAGTTGTAATACATGTGACAAAACATTGAGCAGCAAACGTGCATTACTAATTCATGAAAGAATTCATATAGGAGAAAAACCATATGTTTGTAAATTATGCAGCAAATCATTCAGGCAATCATGTGATCTTAAGAATCATGAAAGAATTCATACGGGAGAAAGACCATATGTTTGTCATATATGCGGGAGATCATTCAGTCGACTATACAGTCTCAAAGTTCATGAAAGAATTCATACAGCAGAAAAGCCATATATCTGTAAAATATGCAGCAAATCATTCTGTCGATTAGGCAATCTTAAGAGTCATGAAAGAATTCATCATACGGGAGAAAGACCTTATGCTTGTGATAAATGCAAGAAATCATTCAGTCAGTTAGAAACTCTCAAAGTTCATGAAAGAGGTCATACTGAAGAAAAGCCGTATGTCTGTAAAATATGCAGTAAGATATGCAATCGATTACACAGTCTTAAGAGACATGAACGAATTCATACAGGAGAAAAGCCTTATGCTTGTAAAGTATGCAGGAAACCTTTCAGTCATTCAGCATCTCTTAAATATCATGAAAGAATTCATGCAGAAGAAAAACCATATGTCTGTAAATTATGCAGCAAATCATTCAGTCGATTAAGCCATCTTAAGAGCCATGAAATAATTCATACAGGAGAAAGACCTTATGCTTGTGATATATGTAAGAAATCATTCAATAAATTGGAAAATCTCAAAGTTCATGAAGGAATTCATACAGGAGAAAAACCGTATGTCTGTAAAATATGCAATAAGACATTCAGACATTCAGTCAGTCTTAAGAGACATGAACGGATTCATACAGGAGAAAAACCTTATGTTTGTAAAGTATGCAGAAAATCTTTTAGTCGATTAAGCAATCTTAAAATTCATGAAAGTATTCATATTGGCGGCAAAGGATTTAGTCGTAAATGGATGGTCATAAAACATCAAAAAATACACACTGGGCAAAAACGGTATCCTTGCAAAATTCCTAACAAATCGTCTGGTGGGATCGTTTGGGATAAGCAACCAAAGAAAACTCGATTTTTGATGAAACCATTTGGGTGCGCATTTTGTGACGAAATGTTTGCAGAAGAAACCAATTTTCTCAAGCATTGCTGTCTTCACTCTGATGAAAGTGATTTATTCTGGAGATTTGATTTTATGCTCTTGCTGTCATAAACTTGTCTCCAATAAAAATTATAAAAGAAAGATTGTTGGTGGTCAGAGCAAACATGATGTAGCAGAGGCAAATACAAATGAATTAACAGAGGGAAGTCTCTGAAATGGTTTGGACACTATTGAACAGATAAATGATTATGTTGTTAATGTTTCATGATATTTTCTCCTAATAACAGTGGTGTCGCTAGGGTTGGTGTTACACAGTGCGGTAAAATCGTGGTGTCACCCATTTAGACTTGGGACCTCTTCTAAATCTTCCTTTTTTTCTTCTCAAATGCTGTGACAAGCAAACAAGGTCATCCTTGTTTGGTGTCACCCCCCTAGTTGGTGTCACCCGGTGCGGTCCGCACCCCTATCGCGACACCACTGCCTAATAATATACTGAAGAATTAAATATTTTATGATGCCTTGCATGAATATTGCGATAGACATTCATGATATTTGTTTTGGCCTTTAAAACCAGTGTTTCAGTATACTTGTCTTTGTCTCTTTTGGCAAGTTCACATCTTTTATTGATTTTGTCAAGGAAGGCAATTGCTTAGGTGTGTTATTCACTTCATTTTTGATTTTGTGTTAAGATTTAAAGTTTGTTGCAAAATGTTAAGTATTGATTTCAAATTGTATTAATGTGAGGTTATTATTTTAAAGTATTTCCAATATGGATGTAAACACTCTGCATTCGAATTCTCTTCCAGAAAATCTGCTATAGGCAGATTAAACATGTCTCACAACTTCTCACATTTTTTCTTCTTTGCAGGGACGTAGCCAGGATTTTAGGTGTAGGGGGGCTAAAGCCTAAGATTGCCCCTGAACAACTCCTTCCCTCCAGGGATGTCCTCCCATCTGAGACCGACATGTGTGTTATGTTGTACCGCGACTGACATATCCGTGCTACATGTATGTTGTACAACAACTGACATATCTGTGCTATGTTGTACCGTGACTGACATGTCTCTGCTATGTTGTACCGTGACTGACATGTCTCTGCTATGCAGTACAGAGAATGTTATGTCTCTGCTATGTTGTACCGCAACTGACATATTTGTGCTATGTTGTACAACGATTGACATATCTGTGATATGTTGTACTGCGACTGACTTGTTTCTGCTATGTTGGATCAGTTTGATGCAATGTAGATGGAAACACAAGAGAATGTGGATTTAATTTGTTTCATCACTCCTCTGAATTTTTCATATCTATAGCTTACTGTAGCAATAGTCCTTCTGCAGGCCAATGTCAAACAGGATATCATTTTTATAATATTTTTGTGGTCTGTAAAACCTGTGACACAAGAAACTACACTGTAGTTATCTTAAGACCCCTTCTTTGTCTCGATCGACTTTGTAGATATTTAATAGAGAATAGATTTCTGGAAGACTTTGTATAGTGTCGTTTGACATAGCTCACCATTTTTCGTGGCATTTGGAACGCTCAAGAATAAAATTTAGGCAGAATATATTGACTATTCCAGTACGGTTTGATGCAATGCAGATGGGGACACATGATAATGTGGATATAATTCGTTTCATCACTCCTCTTAACTTTTCATATCTAGGCCCATAGCCTACTGTTGCAATAGTCCTTCTGCAGGCCAATGTCAAACAGGGTCTCATTTTTATAATGTTTTTGTGGTCTGTAAAACCTGTGATACAAGAAACTATCTATCTTAATACTCCTCTTATTTCTCGATCACATAAGCACAGCCTGAGACGCAGAAATCACAGTCTTGAAGGATTATATTAGCGAATATATAGCGGTCAGTCAAAGTGTGAAATGAATCATTAGAAAAGTTAGTCTTTTCATGAAATTGCTGGTTATTTTAGCCATTGCATGCAATGATTGACCCTATTGGACATTACACAGAATGACTAAAACTTTTAGTCATTTCGTGTAATGACTAATTACACGTTTTGACTGTAACATATACATTACATTTAATAGAACTTTGCTCGCTTATCCAGTCGTTCAACAAAGGTGTTTATGAGTTTTTCAATATCCGATGTACAATTCTTGTGAACAAACAAACGTTTGAGCCCGCAACTCTATTTGGGCTTGAATTCGTTTGGGGGGGGGGGGGCTAGCTTCAGTTTTGGGGAGGCTTGAGCCCCCCAGCCCATGCCTAGCTACGTCCCTGCTTCTTTGAGATAACTTTTGCATACCTCATCATGTTTTGCTTCAGGAGTTAATTTTTCATGATTTCTATAGGCTTCTCTATATTAGTGTTTTTGCATTTGCCAAAGTGATTCAATCTTATATTTTCATGAATATTTTATTAACGTTTTAGAAATTGTTGCTGTAAAAATAAAGTGTGACGGTGACCTATCCAGAAAGTAATAGAAAAATGTTTATTACCATAAATGTTGCAAACGTAAAATCTGAAATAAAAAACGTAAAAACCGCGTTTTTCTGAAAATATTAAACGTTGAAAAAACGGTTCATTTAATTTTTAGCCAACACAAAAATTAACATGTTAATTTTTTTACTGTGGTGGCAAAATTTGGTTCACCGTTTGTCTGACCTATGATCTAGAAATAATGGAAATACCATAATTATTAAAAAAGCCGTTGAAAAACGCAATAAAATAAAAAAAAACGTAAAAAATAAAAAGTAAAAAACGCGTTTTTTGTTGGCGAGAAAAAAACGTAAAAAGCGTTTGTGTAACACCTATGTTTATTACCACAACATTGAAAGTGAATATCTTTATTCTCTTATAAAGACAGCCTATGAAACTGTAGTGTATGTAGCAAAGCATTTGAATAAGAAATTGTCAAACAACGGGAAATTTACTTGCATTAGAAGATGAAATTTGAGTTAACACTTTCTACAATTTGGCTATATAGGCCTACCGTTAAAGCTTCCAGACCACGCATCAAAATTCTCTCAATGCGCATGCGCGATTTCTATTACTCGTAAAACGTCTATACCCACGCATGCGTACCGGTTACCGGTTACTATGTATACGCATTGAAATCCCTTCAATGAGCATGCGCGATCTTTATCATTAATTGTGTTAAGCCTCTAAACCCACGCGTGCGTACTGGTTACTACGCATTGATCCCCTCAATGCGCATGCGCGATCTCTTGCACATATGAAAGTTACAGGTGTTCGTTTGCGCAGAAGCCGATAATTATATACAATCAGGATTGTGCGCCGAAGGAGAGAACACGCAACGAAATGCGATAATGTACTAATGAAGATTATGCTGAAATTTTTTAATGGCTTGCGACGTAACTTAGAGAGCGATCGTTTGTGGCAAAAATTAGCTCTGCAGATAGATACTGCTGGCGCAGAAATATAGAGCCCAGGCAATACCATGGCTGTGACTTTATAGATAGATACATAGATAGATAGATAGATAGATAGATAGATAGATAGATAGATAGATACGGGGCCATATTAAGGCGGAAGCTGATGGGGCTGCAGCCCCAGGCCCACCATGAAAATAGGCCCACCGATTTTCGAGATAACCTTTTTTGCTCGTCAGCACGATTTGAAAGGGCGACTACCTTTTTTTGCTCGTCAGAGATTATCAGTATAGGCGACGGCCTTTTTTCTCAGCCCCCCGGCCCACTCGGACCTTAATTCGGCCCTCGATGGATAGATAGATAGATAGATAGATAGATAGATAGATAGATAGATAGATAGATTTGAAGCAGATTTGATGATTATCAATGTTAACCCGCTTTGTCAGGGCCTGTCCGGATTTTTTTTTATTAGAGTAGGCGACAAAGGTTAATCTACAGTAGACTCCTGGACTCCGGAGAGGAAACTGACAAGGCCGGGGGATAAGTCAGCTAAGGGGGCTTGGGGAGCGCTGTAAGTTGATATAGTATGCCAACATTTCCGGTGGAATTTGAAATTTCCGGGGGGATGACAATCCCCCCCGGAAGCGGCGTAGATTAAACCTTGGTAGGCGAGATGTAATATTGCCGCCAAAGAAATAAAACACACAAATACATAAAATCAAGACTAAAAGTACTTATACTTCGCTATAATTCATTTGCCTATAGACTGTTTTTGCACATCTTGCGACGTGTACAGGTGTTTCTTATCGTCCAGGTGTTTCTTTTCGTTCGTCTGAAGTCATTCCGTACTTAGAATTTACCTCGCAAAGACCGTATCGTAGTTTATGCAAAGTGATACTCTTCTTTACTCATAGAGATTTTTCAAGCAGTTACAATTGAATGCGGATTTAAAGTTTAATCAATGCAAATCAGTTCGTGGATTATGTGCTATCTAAAGCTACTGCTGGTTCACGACGACGATAATGATGATGATGATGATGATGACGACGACGATGATGGTCCTCTGGGTTGTCTAATATATATATATATATATATATATATATATATATATATATATATATATATATATATATATATATATATATATATATTAGGTGGTTCACAGTTGCATGGGAAAAACAAAGTTAAAGCTAAAGATCTGGGTACCCTCTACTTTTGTTCCAATAGGTAATTGTAGTATTCTGAAGCAATTTCAGCTGTTCATTCCAACTGGAAGGCAGTGCTCAATGACCACAAAGATTCAAAAAATGTTCCGTTTTGAGTCATTCTGTGACAATTCAACAGATCGACCATCTCAAATAATTATGAAATTTAACACAAATGTTCCTCAAACATACACATGACAATCTGCAAAATTTTAGCCTACTATCTTGAGTAGTTTTTAAGATATTCATCGTTCATAGTGCCTAGGGTCGGCCGTTTTTTGGCGTTTCGCGACAGCCACTTAAATTTCTAACAACTTCAGAGCTCTATAACTTCAGAAATATCATAGCTAGGAGGCTGAAACTTTCTGAACCTATTCACTACTAGTAGTATTGTATAAAACAAGAGCAGAACTTTGTCTATTGACAAAACTGTACTTCCTGCAGTGTCACAAAATTGAAGAAACACTTTGCACCTTTCCTGATATTCAATGTTTAGGTCTCCAAAGGGAACCTTTCTCTTTATTTCAGGGTTGTAACTTTTATTCAGAAAACTGTCCAGTAGCTATATTTTCTTTCCGTGCAAACAGATTTCCCATATTATTATTCCCTCAATTTTTACTGGGTCTAAAAATGTGTCCAATGGCCTATAATGACTTGACTTTGAGTGTGAAAATGGTCATGTGGAACAGGTGGTGTCTGCAAATGAATGGCATCACAAAATAGAGTGCATTCATTGTTATACAGCTGGAAAATGGAAGACGCATTGCACTAATCACATTTTATTTGCAACTCTGATAAATGCTGCTTCCACAGCTGTTAAATCCTCTGCTGATATCTGGTATGATGTCTGAGTTGTAGTAAAGTCTCCAAGGACAACTCTTTCATTCAGAATGGCTGGATCACTTCATACTTTCCGCTCTCCGGGCTCTTTGCTCATATCGCACACCAGCTTTCCCTTGCCATCAACTGCAACTTATTCAGAGAGGAAGGCAAAACAGATGCCATTTGAGAACAGACTTTGCAGCCTTATCAATCTGTGGATCAATTAGTTCAAATTTTCCAAGATCAACCCAAAGCTGCAGATCTGATCCTGGGCCTCAGCTGGAGCTGAAATCCATGACTTTGGTATAGTAAAGGACACCAAAGAGAACAAATCTTCCAGGCCAATTTTTCTGCCTTGGTGAGCTTAAATATGTCTCTGGTCTCAGAAGAGAATGATTTTTGTAGCATACAATAGATATGCTATGCACCTTGCACCTGTGGTGTTCGTACTTAACAGCACTGCTGATGATTAACACTGACTTCACGTTGTTTTCTTCTCTTTTGGCTGGAGTCGATGTAAAATCGTCTGAAATGCCAGTGTCAGAAGTTTCAGCAATGTCAGTGTCAGTCATGCAGCAACCAGTGCCAGCAGTTGATGCATGAAAGCTGCAGGTTTTCCCTCCGTGCTTCTAATTTCATTTTTCTCCTTTCTCTTTGCTCATGCATTTGGGTAAATTTCTTGTCTTCAGTATAAATGAATATCTTTCAATCAGACCGTTGATCAGTGAGGAATGTATGGTCTTCCTCAAGTCGGATTTCTGTCAGTGCATCAGCGTGCGTAATATCAAAGAGTGAGTCTGTTTGTCTTGTGAATTCCAGTTCTTGTTTTTGCTGTACATTAAAAGAGTGGCATACCATATTCTTTTTCAACAGTTGCCAACTTGCCACACAGTGTGGTATTGTTCTAGTTTTCCACAGCATGCTTCTTGAATGTAACTGGAACAGTAGGTTTGGACTAAACTGCTAAAAGCTCATCAACTGTCAAGTGACTAGCATTAAGCACACACAGACTTGACTTCTTTTAGACGGTAATAGAACGCTACAGCACTTGTCTCAGGGTTGGAAGCTGATGTACCGTAGTTTCACTAGTGGATCCAAGTTCCTGGTACCAATAAGAAATATCATTTCACAACAGTGGGTTGAAGCCATTGATTGTAGGCACGTTATGTATTATTAGATACTGCTTCTGTAAAACTGCAACAATTTTATTATTATAGCACGTCGATATAACGATTGCACTTTGTAAATTTATTGCTGACAACAGTCAAACATGTTTCCTGAACATGGAATGTTACACACCTTCGTCCATTTACTGCATAATGTGTAAATCAGTAAGCAGGCAATTGTAACAGAATATTTATGAAATCTGTACAATGGTCAAACTTGTGGGTCATTGAGCACTCCCTTCCAGATAAAATAAGATCCTGAAATTTTTACTTAGTGCTACAGTTGGTAAAAGGTACAAAATGAAATGGTACCCTGGTCTCTATCTCATACTTTGTCTTTTTGGGCCACCCTAATATATATATATATATATATATATATATTCGCAAAAAAGCGTCAGCAGTTAGGTAGGCCTACTAACAAGGTGGCTACAGTACATTTTGTAGGCAGGTTGAGTTTGACAACAATTATAAAACAGAACAGCAACAATTTTTTGCAAATATTGTAATGGAAAATTGAAACGAAATGACACAGTCAACCCTCTCTTAGACAACAGATCGTAAATGATTCTACGACTTTCCGGATTTTGTGCAGAAAATGGTCTTGCCTATTTGACACGTATTCCCAAAACGATTTTGATATCTTATAAATAAGTCAGAAAATGTCCTAAAATTCATAATATTGATTGGCCAGAAAACGCTAATATTGCAGTAAGTTTAAAAACAAAAGAACACCTGGCCGCATACGTAGCTCTTAGGGGCATGGGCGTGTTTAATTAATCTAGGCCGTTTCCGGGGGAAAAGTGCCCTTCCCCTGGAATTTCAAATTCCCCCGGAAATTTTGGAATACTACATGGACTAACAGCGGCCCCTAGCAGAATTCCTCCCGGCTTTGTCAGTTAACCCCGGCTTTTTCAGTTTCCTCCCGGAGTCCAGGAGTCTAGATTAAACACTGGCATGGACCCAGTAATCGAACTGGATTTGTGCTAATCCAAAGAGAATATTTTGCGAAAGGAATCTGCGGTGACTGTCGACACACTTTTTAGGCTAAATTCTAGAAATATACTACTAACACTTTGCCGCAACCTTCAACTGAAGCAGAAGAATTGCCACGAAGAGAATTTCAACGTCCTAGTTTGCATAAAGTTCGATATTGTCTTTGCGGTGACAATCATCGGCATTCCAATGACTTGAGTCTCCGATAAAGAAACACCTGGACACGTCACAAGAAATGCACAACAGGTAATCAATACGTGCGATTAATGGATAAAGCAATCGTCATGGTGTGCCATCTTCGATTCGAAGGTTGGCAGTCACGATTTGTCTCCACCTGTCTTGGTCCTCAGACAATCTTTTCATCATCATCATCATCATCATCATCATCATCATCATCATCATCATCATCATCATCATCATCATCATCATCATCATCATCAGTGTTTCTGTCTTTCGACAGGTCCAGGTATCCAGTTCTCCCACTCCGATCGATTGCTTGCTTCTTCTTTGAGCTCTTGGTATCCTTTATCAATCATCCACTCCAACATCATCTTTCTCAGTCTACCTCTTGCTATCTTCCCTCCATTTTTCCTTCGATTATTGTTTCTTAGTAGAGAGTCATGCCGGAGGACATGTCCCATCCAAATTCTCTGCCTTTTCCGAATTGTATCTATCAGGCTTCTGTCTTCCCCTCGTTTGTCTTATGTTCTGTGTATTTTACTTTTTTTATTTTTCTCCAGATCCACATTTCAAAAGCCTCTAATCGTTTTATATCTTCCTTTCTCACTGTCCACGTCTCCGCCCCATACAACGCCACACTCCATATCAATGTTTTTACCAATCTCTTTTTTAGGTTTAGTTTTAGTTTACTTTGCATCAGCTCCTTTCTCTTATAAAAAGCTTCATTTGCTAATGCTATACGTCTTCCTATCTCTTTATTGCATCTGGCATCGGTTGCTATCAGACTTCCTAGATAGCTAAATTCCCCTTCACTTGCTCTATGTTTTGTCCATAAACCTTTATTTCCATTCTCTTTCCTTTTTTCATTTCCCCATAATAATTTTCTATGCCAGTCCAGCTCTCTTTTTATGTCGTCTAACCATGATCTTCGTGGTCGTCCTTTAGTTGCTTTTCCTTCATATTTACCTTCCAAGGCATTTAGAGCTTGCTGTGTGCATGATCCTCTCATTATAAGTCCAGCATACTGTGTTTTCCTTTTAGCAATCTCTTTTATCAGGGTCTTTCTGCTTTCCATTCTCTTCAAGCATTCTTCATTAGTTATTTTATCTTTCCAACTGATTTCTTAGCATCCTTCTGAAACACCACATTTCAAATGCATCAATTTTCTTTTGCATAGTTTTTGTTATTGTCCAGTCTTCACAAGGATACATGAACATAGATGTTACACAACATCTCAATATTCTCATCTTTGTTGCTAATCCTATGTTTCTCCTTAGGAGTATTTTTTGTTTGCAGGATGCTTCCTTGGTCATATTCTAGCTTTTATATGGCTCGTTCACATCGATCATCTTCTGTTATATAACTTCATTTCTTCATAAAGCAATAGAGTTACCGTTTATTAACTTTGCCTGGCAATAAGTTACATAGAATCCGATTGCCAAGTGAGGTTATCACCGAACTTATCAGTCTTGACTGGAGAGTGGATATGGAACGAAAAGCTGAACACGACTGCTTTGACCTAAGTCTATGTAGAGCAACGGTCAATGGATGCATTTTTAATCAGTTGTGGTGTTCCTGATGATTATGGTTAATAATGACACATTTAAAAAGTCGATTAGCTGATGCAGTTAATTCGTGTTTCTGTATATAATATTGCGTCTCCCATTGCGTCTTAATCTGAAGAATTCATCGCTGTCTTTACAATGGAAATAACATTTATATCTATGCAAATTAATTCCATGCTTGTCAAATGATATGCAAATACAAATAATTGCGATTTGGACAAAATCTTCATTATAAAAAAACGGCTTCGGAGCTGCATGAATTCATTGACTGTTGTCGACGTAGAAAGTTTGAGACCCTGATCATCTCTCTTCGTCCGTTGGTTGAACTGACAGCGATCCACAATGATGAACGTACTCAAACGTCTTTGGCTGATGATCCTCATTGTGAATGCAATGTTCGGTAAGTTTTAAATGCAGATAAATTCCTATTTAGAAACATAAATTTAATAAAATTACAGTCAAAACCACGAAAACTGATTTGATAGCGCAGAATAATTAGTCATAGCGACATAGTTTGCGGTGCCTCGAAATTCTCGGATCCATTCTACTCTCCTGGATTCAGAGAATAAAACAACACATCAGTTCCAGGCAGCCGTTTAACTATATCATTGTCGAAGCCACGGGGGCCGGCCCCCTATTCTGGTAGGGCCCCAACCTTGGGATTTGCCCAAAACCGCTGAAAGATTTCGGGGAGGAGTAGGTAGCATGATCGAATAGAAACAAGAATTTGTGAATAACTTTTAAAGAGCCTTTCTACCCGAGATTGTACATATCTCCCTATTTCTGAACACTGGCTACGACACTGAATTATATTCATGGTAGTAATATTGCGATCCTACTCAATGCATATAAAGCCGAATTCTTTTCTACTACACGGTGTCTCGGAAAAAACCTCCCAGCAGGAAGACTATGATTTCATAAAAATTCCTAAATATATTTCTATCAAATTTGCAATACGAGTACAGCACATATTTTCCTACTTTTCTTAATATTTTCCTCTCATTTGCATGTACAGTAATTTGGCCATTTCTCTGAGACACCCTGTAGATTCCAATGCTAATTAGGCCTACTATATATTCGGCCTAGATAAGCATCATCCAATGTAGGGCCTATGGGTAATGCATTGATTTTAACATGGTATATACCTATATAGTTTTAGGGTCTATGTATTTTGCAGTGTAATGACGTCATCAACTTTCGGTTATTTTATATGCGTAGAGAGTTCATTACTGAGTGTGACCACCAAATTTCATAACTATCATCAAGCAATCTCCAGTTGTAGCACTTAATAGATGCTATACTTTTGATTTATTGAAATGTTCATTTTTACATTTTCTTTACTGATGGTTTAGACAGTGGAACATTAAGTAGGCCTACATTGACATTTTAAGAAATAATTTTAACTAAAATTTCTTTACACAAAAATACGGTTGTGGCGAATCAGTGGCGGCTCCACCGGGGGGCCAGGGAGGGCCCGTGCCCCCCTACTGAGATACTGGCCCCCCAGTGGCCCCCCTGTTGAGACCCTATACTATATATATACTATATATATACTATATATATACTATATATATATATAGATTTACCAAAAATATTTTAAAATTTGCAAATTTGCCAAAATTGGCCCAAAATTGCCAAAATTGCAAACAAAATTGCAAAAATTGCCTAAAATTTGCAAAAAATTGTCTAAAATTTGCACAAATTGCCTAAAATTTGCCTAAAATTTGGCAAAAATTGTTCTCGCCCCCAAGAAAAGTGTGAAACGACGCTACTGTACTTAATACTACATACCTAACAACAAATGGTTGGCCCCCCATGATTAGAAGTTGCCACCCCAACGGTCCCCCCACTTGCCAAATCCTGGAGCCGCCACTGTGGCGAATCATGTGTCAAATACATTATCAAGTATTTAAAAAAGTATTTAAAACTTATTTGCCAGTATTTAAATACTTACCTTGGTATTTGGGTATTTAAATACTATTTAAATACTACCTGATAACAAAGAATTTATGAAAGTATTTCAATACTTCAGTGAAGTATTTATTACAACTCTGGGATTGGAATCCATTCTTGAAAAAAAGATATAGAGCTTTTAGGAAAAGTGCAAAGACGAGCAACGAAGATGGGCAATGGATGCCATAATCTAAGCTACGAAAAAAGACTTCAATATTGTGGACTGACAACATTAGAAAGGAGAAGAGAGAGAGGGGATTTGATAGAAACATACAAAATAATGACTGGGAAAGTAGATGTGCCATATGATCGATTCTTTACATTGGCACACTATAGCAGCACAAGAGGCCACAAATGCAAATTGTTTAAGCAGAGGGTTGGTCCAAGAAAGAAATTTCTTTAGTGCAAAGGTTGTGGACAAATGGAACAGTTTGGACGAGGCTGGAGTGACAGTTGAAACAGTAAACGGATTCAAAGGCTATCTCGGAAAACTAAGTGATTGACTGCAGATGGTTACATCAGTGGTTTTCACACAGGCTTACTTAGCCTCCTAACCTGCTTAAAATCACATTATTATTATTATTATTATTATTATTATTATTATTATTATTATTATTATTATTATTATTATTGACCTGGTTTTGTTTATTTCAGAGTCGTTTATGATGCAGGACGCCGACTACGTTCATCCGAGTTCTAAGATATGCCCTGAGCAGACGTTCTGCGAAAACGGCGGAATCTGTTTCATCGGTGGAGATATCGGCCGCTACTGTCGGTCAGTAAACTACGGTGCTAAGAGCGGCGATTCTAGAGTATTTTATAATCGAACAACAGGTCGCAGTGGCGTCTCCACATGAGGGCCCGGGGGCGTGCTCTTATTGAATGCCTGGTCCCCCAGTGTCCCTGTTTGGACCCTATACTTAGCCTACTACTACATACCTCTCAACAAATGGCCCCCATGCTTATAAGTTGCCACCCCAACGCCCCCGCCCCCACTTGCCAAATCCTAGAGCCGCCACTGTCAAGTCGAACATCAGGTCAAGCATTTACAAGTTAGCACTCAGCTGTGACGAGTGACTGAGTGAAATGGACGAGTCAATTCAACGTAATGCGCCGATTCTATGACCGTTGGATGTCCCTTGTACGTTCTCTTAGATCACGAAATACGTTTGCTACTGAACCTTCTCTTTGGAATAATCTCAGTGGCGTAGCGAGGGAGGGGCAGTGGGGGCGAACCGCCCCAGGCGGCACTTGCTCTAGGGGCGACATTTTAGGATATTGTCGGGTTTTTTATGCATGTCCTTTGCTTAAAATGCGACTTTTTTGCTTGTCAAGATGTATAGGAAGTTGAATGAGGGTGGAAGGCGGCAACAGGGGCGGCATTTTCGGGTTTTATAGATAAAAGCATTTTTTATTTTACAAAATGCGACGACCTTTTGTTTGCTTGTCGAGATTTTTGGGGAGCTGTTGGAAGTTATATTTTTCGGAGGCGGCGCTTTTTATGTTCGCCCCAAGCGGCACTTTGCCTCGCTACGCCACTGAATAATCTGACCCCAACCATAATCTCCTCACAGGAAGCTCAAGGCGAAAATAAGTAAAGTCTATCACTTCTTTACTAAGCGACTCCAAAACCTGGATCGCCTCTGTGTAGAAACATATTAGGCGCTAAACAAGTCTTACATTACATTACCTCCAAAATGCATGTAAGGTGATAATAATGGCAGTGGCGTACGGAAACTGAGCGAATGTTGTTACTGCTGTAGATGTCAGAAGGAATTTACAGGAAAGCTTTGTGAAATAACGGTCTAGACATTGGAAGTAAGCTCAAAATAAAGACGAATATTTTGCAAGAAACCCACTATAACTTCTAATTTCTGAGATTTGATTTAATGCGATTTCCATAGGCGGATTTAGAGTTTAATACTTGGGTAGGCTAGCATGGAGGTCTGGGGGTGCCGTCCAGCACGCGACAGACCTGGTGTTGATGGAAAAACATTTGTTTTTGTTTTGGTGGGATTAGTTGGGTAGGCTTAAGCCTACCCTAGCCTTTAATAAAATCCGCCTATAGAGATTTCACAGTATGAATAGCCTACTCAACAACAGAGATACTGTAACATCTAAATCGTGATCATAGGTTTACATGTATACTGTACATTGAGCCAGATCTTGTATTTAAACGCAAAGCGTTATTGTTAACTGGCATATTAGGCCTAAGTGGAAATATTTAGCCGGTGATCTTATATAAACAGGGCGTGTCAATGAAACCAGTATATTTTGAAGCTCTACAGCTTTATTAATTTATAATGCAATGTAATGTAATTGGCTATTTATATTGCGCCCAAATCAATTAATGTTGACAAGCGCATTACAATGTCAAAGATTATAAGCACAATTAAACAGATGTGTATTCATTATTTTTCAGATGCTGTGTTGAACAGGATGTCGAACGCATCAGACATTAGAAGAGAATTTTATTCTGATAACGACAAAGAATTGCAATCATTTTGCTTTTAAGATTTAATCCGAACATTATATAGCGACATGCTTCACTTAAGTTTATTTAATCAAGTAAGTCTCGAATGAAGATTCCAAATTAAAATACATTCAATAATTGCATTCCTTCTACATTTGATAAATATAAAATCAAATTGCCTTCATTGGTTAACGTCCCACACACGGGACGCTATTAATTTGCATATTATATAATATTACCCATAAATGGGGTAAAATATGATACCACGTATACGTACCTACATAGATGTTGCAAACGCTTTTTACGTGTTTTTCTCACCAACAAAAAACGCGCGACCTTCTGCTCCACCGTCCAGTGTAACAACACTGGACGGTGGAACAGAAGGTCGCGGGTTCAATTCCCGTAGAGCCATAAGGTCGACTCAGCCTTACATATATCATGGAGAGAAGAATTTTAACATTTGAAAGGAAATGCTATATGAAAATTCTCAGAATTGGATGGGTTGAAAAGATCAGTAACGAGGAACTATACAAGAAAATCCAGCCAAAAGAAACCTTGATGCAAAAAGTTATACAGAGGAAATTGCGTCTCTTTGGACATTTTGTCGTATGAAAGATGATAGAAAGATTAAGACTACAGTATAATGCTGGGAATAATGGACGGTTCCAACAAGAAAGGAAGATCACACAGGGAATGGTGTGATGACATTTGTGATTGGTGTGGAAAATGTCTGCAAGAACTATTTCATGTTGCTGCCAAAAGAAAAGATTGAGACAAAACTGTAATGATTGCATCAGACACCAACGGGCGCTGAACCCACGGTTATTGATGATGATGATGATGATGATGATGATGATGATGATGATGATGATGATGATGATGACATCTATCATACATACCATTTCTTTTGCATTTTTAAATTTTCACCATAGTTTTCCATTGAAAGTAAGTACCCTTTCAACGTTCATTCCCTTAGTGCGTTTTTAAATTCTCCTTTTAAAAATAACATTCTGTCCTACGCATCTCATTTTTCCATATTTTCATAACCATTAATTGAGAAAAAATGTATACGTGTGTATTCTTCAGCAATGGCCGTTTTATAATCATACACATATTAACGTCCTCCATCCATTGTTTAATCTAGACTCCTGGACTCCGGAGGGAAAACTCAAAAAGCCGGGGAAATTTTGCTAGGGGCCTTTGTTAGTCCATGCAGTATTCCAAAATTTCGGGGGGAATTTGAAATTTCGGGGGGTAAAGGGCGATTTCTCCCCGGAAACCGCCTAGATTAAACACTGCCTCCATCCCCTTTTCATGGGCATTAGTTACATTTACAACATAGTGAGCATTGGACGCTTATTTCATCAGTATGGGTTATTCAAAGGTCTTATCGTATCCCGTGTCATTTGCCTATACTTAGACTGGTACTAACCTTACGGGAATTATTGTTCTCATTGGAACACGTGACACGCTACGCACAAACTATGGGCAGCGAGAGCTTACACAATTACTTATTTCAATAGACTTCATCTTATTCTCGGGCCAGAATTATTTTTATACGATTAATATACTTCTTATAACTAATATCTAACCTAAATCTATATTCGTGATTCGCAGCATTCTTCTTGTTTTGGGTCACCTGCTGGTTGATTGCGTCCAGGGGCGTAGCCAGAAATATGATTTGGGAGGTATAAACGTTTGGGGGTATTAACCTTCACTATAAACCATATAAACTACATATAACCACATATAAATCACATAAAAACTTTAAGGTAGACTGATTTGGGGGAGGTATATATACCGATATACCCTCCCCCGTCGCTACGCCCCTGATTGCGTCTGCGATCATGGACCTCCATTTCAATGTCTTCTGTTGCATGGATGTTATCAATAATATAATTGTTCCATAGTTCCTCACTGCTATAGCAAAAACTGTCCAGATATTTTCCCTTTCTCTTCCTTTATCCCTTTCCCTCTATCATTCCTGCTTTGGCAGTCTACGAAAAAATGCATAGGTGTGTAACTGTGTATTCTCTATTCCATATTTCCTCATTACGCGACCAAAAATTCAATTTCTCTTGTTATTATTGCAGTCGTTAAAACAACTGTAATCGTTATTCTCATGAACGCGTCGAATCAATACAATTTCGTCTGGTATCAAAGGAAACGGATTTCCAGGTATCGTATAGAATGAGCCATCATGGAATGGAAATCTAACTTTCTTAATAGCATTGGTTACAGTCTTTAAACAGATCTCCATCAGAAAGTGATTTATTTTCTTTCACATTTAGATATTGACTGTTGTTCACGCATGTTCTACAGTATGCCTATAGGCTATGCAGTTGACGACTGGCGCAATAGCTTTGTTTCTCGAAGATAATAGGCTACAAGAGATAAGCCAATCGAACTGAATTTACAGTTCGCCTCCATGTACGAATAGCCTACATAAATGTACGCATGGATTTATATATGCACATAATTTTTATTATGAGAATCAGAAATTTAAATATTGTGCCAAATATAATTGATGATCTGAGTGTCATCAGGACCGAATTAAGCCTTTGTTTTTTTCCGTTTCGCAAATAAATTAAGAGGCTGCTAAAGGCGATGTCTTACGCAAAACTTGTCATAAAAATATGAAATAATAATATGAATAATAATCGCTGCTATAGTGCTGTTAGAAAGAAGACAAATGCTCAAATAAAATTGAAAATATAATAATAATAATAATAATAATAATAATAATAATAATAATAATAATAATAATAGGCTAATAATAATAATATATTAGAATCATGACGATTCATGAGTGGGCGGTATTAAACTCTGTCTGTATTTGCAATAGTAGAACTATAGTAGGTCTCTATATTGCTACATTTCTCAATGATGTATGAGTAGGCTCATTTCAATTGAAACATGTTCAACATAGTTAATCCGACCCTGATTGTCAAACGCTAACACCAGGTGGCAATCCCTAGGACTAATTAGATAACAGGACAAATTAAGCCACTATCTCAGTGGTGTAGCCAAGGGGAGAGGTTAGGGGTTAATCCCAGTGGCGAAGCTAGGGAGTCCGGCGCCCGGGGACAAAACATACTGATGTTGCCTCTTCAACTTGATGAAAGTCCTGACAAGGAAAAGAAGTTCGTCACTCCGGCGTTGTTAAGTTAGTTATATGAGCTGGACGCACTCACGTCCTCCTAAACAGCTATACAGTATCGATCTTTTATCCGTGCTTCCCTTTTGCTTAGCTTTTCTACTGCATTAAGCCAGATTTTGGCGCCCACTTCCAGGGACGCAAACATGGCTTTGTCCCTCGTGACTGCTGGTGTCGAAAGACATGATCACATTAGTGTATAATGTATATAGGCCTACAGTATGATGTCTGTTCTACACAGGCTGTATTATACTGCTCGAGTTGAGTTCGTGTGTTTATTGGTGCTACTCCATCTTACCTTTCAGAGCTACTCCATCCTCTTAGGTTCTATCCCTGGTCGGTGCGGCATGTTTTCGGTCCACAACCAATGGTCTTCTCAGTATGCCCCAAGCACGAACCTCCTTGTTCCTGAAACGAGGTGTGAATCAATTGGCCCTATCCTTTGGAATGCTCTTGACGCTAGTATGCGTGGCTTATCAACCTCTAATTCTATTACCCTCTTTCTAACACGACTTAAAACTTATCTCTTTATCAATATACAATAATTCGCTTCTGAGCGAATCTTCAAAAGAGGCGATATACAAATATATTGTTATACTACATTACATTGATACGCATCTCTTGAATAGTTAGTGAATGCGTTGATAGGTCTAGTCAAGTTTATCAACTGTTTAATTAACATAAGGTAACTGTATCAAACAGGAAACAAATGAAACTCCATAGAAATTGAACCGATCAACATTGACTTCTAGTCTTCTGGAAATAAATTATCATTAACAAAATAAGTTAAGTTTCTCGCTGTCAAATTCATCCGCATTTTAGGACAATGTTGCAAATGACTTGTAGGCGATCTCACATAGATCTGCGATCAATTGATCTCGATCAAAACGCTCCCAGAGTGGGTCAGGAGCTGGCAACTGACAGCAAGACTTAGAAATATCATTTGAAGTGCAGCAATAAAGGCCATAAGCATTCCGGCAAAAATCTGGAAATCTATCATTGTCATCCCTCATCCAACCCCAGGAGAAATGCTTAAGATAATATCTCTGTTCCAAATATTCTTTTCCCGTTGGCAAACTCAAATTCGGCAAAAAATAGCACGGGCAAAAATCCTGTGCAACGAAGTCAAGATAGCATTTCATCAAGCACCTCAACCACACATAACGGTCCATTTGATGGAATTTGGATTCCAATTCTTCCAAACTCAACCCCAGTTTAGATGCCTTCTCAGACGTTGGCGTCAGCGCTTCAATGCAATATAATATACAATGCTTCAGAGTATAAATAAATGGCTCAGTTAAGTTCCATTCCGATTTCTTAATCATTATTTTCCCAATAATATAAGCTTCCCTTGCTTTGTCACAACTTTGCTTAATCATTTCGCTTTCAGCTTTGGCAAATGAAATCCTTGCGCAAGAATCCGAATATGGAACCCAAGGATATAATTTCTGAGGACGATCAAAAACCAAATTGCATCCGAACATCTTTATGTTTTCGCTCACATTGGATAAGGCATCTTCCGGCCACCAGCCATTAACATGAATGGAAGGAACAATGTCTATTGAAATAAAATTGACTGAACTGACATTCGGAGGCCTAAACATCTTTATTTTTGACACTTTCTGTATTACATCGCAACTATCCGTGAAATATATTGAGTATGCTTTTATTTCGGAATCCCGTATTTCCAAATTGAAATCGAAACTCTGCTGACTTTCGATATAAACCATGGTGTTCATTAACATGGTTCTAAATTGACAATCAAGTTTTGCAGTGTTCAGTATTCCATCTTTCACAAATAGACCATCAAAATCATTTTCTTTTGTCTCGCCTACTTTTCTTGGCCTTCTCTTTATACGCACAAATCCTGTGGGAAGTTCTGGAGATTGAGAAACTTCGCAAATTCCACTGATCTTTGTAAGAACAAAGTAAAATTCGAATTGATTTGGTTTGCCAAGCTTTGTTCCTTCATTTGAGCTGCCAACAAGGACAGGTCTAATTGCAAATCTCGGATCTAGTCTTTCAATCTCTTTGGCAATAACGTCCATCAAATCCATCACATCCTTAGTTATTTGCTTAACTAAGGGATGACGAAATGCATATTTGCCACATTCCCATAGTCTTTCAGGAACATCCTTAGGATTCAATCTTTTCGACAGTCTTCCGTCTTGAGAATCACAACATTGAACATTTATTTCCAGTGTTTTATTATTCAATAGACAAAGAAAACGCGTTTCTTCATCTTGAGTATATAGATAACTAAGTACAAAATAGGTCATTCCGGATATTCGGTCAATCGTACTATTTACATCTTTATATTTTACTATCGCATCAGCTCCTTCAGATATAAGCAATTCCTGCAATTCTTCGTCGGCGTAGTGCAGCGCTGTGCGACCGTATATGTCGACTTCATTGACATTACAACCGAGGGAGATCAATTTCTGGACAATTTCTCTCGCCAGATCCATTATGTAATCGTCATCAAGACAAAAGAATTCTCCAGGCGAAATAAGAGAAAGAGAAATGGCAAACAGATGCAGAGCTGTCCTTCCCTGCCGATCTTTGCCTGATGCTAGTTGTTCTTGGAATGTCTCTATAAAAGTCAACAATCTCCCTTTAAGAAAATCTGTATCATTTTCAGTAACCGCTTCGCAAAAGATTCGTTGTAAAGTTAGCCTGCATCTAACGTCCAGATGAAAATCACTTGTTGACTGCGAGTCGGCGTGCCTGAAAACGTTCACTGCGGCTCCTTTCTCTTTCAAAGCATTTTCAATGGAAGGCGGAATTTGCTGAATCCGTTGTTCAGCCACATCCATAGGTGAAAATTTTTCAAAGCTTAAGGCATTCACATCAACATCTGATCTTCGCAATAGCATTTCAACTATCTTCATTCTTCCAGTCCATTCTTCATTTTCTCCGTACCAGTAGCAGTGTTCAGGCAGCTTTCCTTTATCAAACAAAATTGTCACTATTTCTTTTCTTGACTTCAATTCTTCAAAATTTCGTGGAAATTCTTCATTTTCTGTCATATTTCCATATAAAGCATGATGGAGGGCAGTAAACCCAAGATTATCGGATAAATTGACTGATGCGCCTGCATTTAGGAGCAATTCAACAGCACCAGGTAGCTCCATCATTGTCCATATCATTAAGGCCGTACGACCTTTGCAATCCGTAGCGTCCAGATCCACCCAGGTTCCTGCCTCGTCCAAAATTGTCCGCAAAACTGAAAATTGATAGTCAAACAGCCTGGCCATCATTAACGTCGTCTGTCCGCCATTGTCTTTCTTATTGACATCAGCACCATAACGAATAAGCAACGATGCCAATTTTTGGTGTTCAGCCAAATGTAACGCTGTACGCCCATCGTCGTCTCTAGCGTTCACATCTATTTTTCCAGATTTCAAAAGCATTTCAATTAAACGCAGTATATTATCGTCGCCTGTATGCTTATATCTATAGCGTATGAGTCGATGAAGTAAAGGACAACCTATTTCAGCTTCTATATAGGAAAGGACGTCGCAATCCAGAAGAAGCTTCAGAATTGCGTCATAATGTTTGGTAACTTTTTCCGTCATAACACCCATAGCGTCCGTCCAGATATCAAATTTATTTTTCTTTTCTTCCTTCCACTGAAAGCGGCGTGATTCCGAGCACCACGATTTCACCATGATATCTGAGATATTAGCATATTCATCAATCATTGATTTGACAATGTCTTCGTTTCCATCTTTAACTGCGGATATAAATTTAAATCCTAACAGAGCCACAACAATTTCTGAATCGTTATCTTTTTCCGCTTTCATCAGAGCCGTTTCACCAGAATTATCGACAGCGTCCATGTCAAGAACAAATCTATGAGCTGCCAATTTTAATAAACAGCGGACAATGTCAATGCGTCGGTTTTCACATGCAAGCATCAAGAATGTTTCTCCGTTTTTGATGATGTCATTTAAATCAATCCCATTAATGAAAAAGATATCTAGAAGTCGATCGACTTGGACATCCATTTTTTCATGCTCTGGCGGTTTTATTCTACAAAATGCTTCCAAAATTTCTCTGTTCTGTGGTCTCAAAGCGTCTGCATCATATTTTCCGGATTTTAATAAGGCGTCAATTGTGTTTAGCTTATCAGGATCATATGCCACTTGCAAGTACTCTTTCACAGCTTCCTGAAGACTGGTTGCTATATTTTTACAAACATTGTGCTCAAAATGGTCTTCTGTCAAAGACAGATTCAGGTCTTTTTCTTTAGGAAGTAATTCTAAATTACTGAATTGATGTTGTAGAGTAGTTTTATCCTTTTCATCTGATTTCCAGCTTTGGTTTCTACTGTCGAGATCGATGGCTTCCTCATCTGAATCTTGCTGGACGGTGCAAGCATACAAGTTTTCCATTGAGGAAGAGATTATCTTATCTATAGAAGGCAAAATATAAGCGTGTTAGAATGTACTTACACAAGAACATTCAACCACTAATTAAGGATTCTAATATTTCGGAACTTAAACTGGTGGCTAAGTCTTCAGGCTGTCTGTAACATAACTGTAGTCTCTGCAATTGACCAGATGATCAACATGTTTTAAAGAAGGAGTTTCTGCACCACACTCTTACACCACACAGACGTCGAGGTATATTGGTGTACAGAAGGGAGCCAAATTTAGAACAGAATCTGCTGAAGGAGACTGCAGTACTTTGGACATGTGTCTAGAGCCAATCCCTAACCCGATCCAGAGGACCATGCTCGAGATCTCCATGTCATCATTCGCTATCTTCCAAAGACCTAGAAGAGGCCAGTTAGTAGGGCCAAAACAACTTGGACAAGAACAATCAAGAAAGACCTTGCCCCACAAAATACATGAAAATGCGCTCAGAACAGATAATTACGACAACTGACTCTGGAAACAGCAACCCTCTATTATGCGAACATGCTAAAATGATGATGATCTGTTGAAAGAAGCGACTACAATAGGCCTACTACTTAATCCAGGGTTGCACAAACTTTTCAGGACAAGGGCCAAAGTGAACATGTCCAGATTATTCGAGGGCCGCAATCTCGAAATGCCAGTTTTATCTTTATCTTTTTGTCTTTATCTTCTTGACGATTTCTATAGCGCCGTACGCACGATGAAGGTCGAAGATAACTTTATAACTTATAATATATTTTATGTAGATCTGCAACTGAAGAAAATTACCTTTAATGAATGTTGTATGTCCAGGGACGATGCGGTGGAGCAGTTTTGTAAGTTTCGTTTGAATCACTTCGACTGTTTTCATAGTTGGTATCCATTTGAATTTCTTCGATTTCGCTTGCAATTTCAATTGAAAATGTTTCTGTTTCCATTTTACTTTCAAAATAATTACAAGTCAGCTAATATCTATATATCGATTGACACGATTAAAGTTCTCAGCTACAATCTATTAATAGCGTATCAAAGGTCTTAAAACGTCTTAAAACGTTCGTTGCCCTTCATGAATTAATTAAATAAACAAATAAAAATTAAATTATTAATTAAATAATAGAGACGGAAGTTCTTGCCCTAAATTTTGAACAATGATGACTTAATATCCAACTTATACTGCAAGTATACTTACAACTCCTGTATCTATATCAATTCAACAGTCATCGGGTCAGACTGTGTAGGTGATAGCCAGCCAATGTCACTCTTAGGAAGGGGCAGGCGGTGTCTCACAAATCGGGGATGTAACTCTCTGCTGGGGAATGCAGAAAAATCTTTGATAGTGTTCAATTTGTCGGAATGTTGGAGGGATTCTACGTCATGTCCTTATGTCTAGAACTCTAGATTAATGTCGAGCTTCTATTAATAGCGCATAAGAGGTCCCATTAACAATTGGATGCTCACTTATCAAGCTAGCAGATTTCAAAAACTTAGAAATGAAGATATGCGGCAGCGGATTGGGCTAAAGAATACCATTATGGACAAACTCAGAAAAAGGAGGCTTATACGGTATGGACATGTAAACAGGATGGAAGACTCGAGACTTCACAACAATCACTCTACACATACAAAGAAGGTAAAAAGGAAGAGACAGGCCCACAAAAATGGATAGACAACATAAAAGAAGATTTTAAAGAAAGACAACTGACAATTGCAGAAGGAGGAAAACTAACATTTGACAAAAAGGCCTGAAAATGTTTTCTGACTAGCTAGTGCCACTAACGAGTTGACAGAGAGCAATAATTATGATGATGATATGATGATGATGATGATGATGATGATGATGATGATGATGATGATGATGATGATGATGATGATGACTCACGTAAACCAGAATGTTGTCCCAAGGATTTTCCAAATGTTTCAAATTCTGGCCCTCGTATTCCTGCCGATGACAAAAGTGGTTTACGTGGTGGGCGCATCTTCCTGACAGACGAACGCGATTTAAAGATGTTAAAATCTCCAGAATCTGTATCTGTCAAAAGTAATGCTAACATGTATTGCATCATCGTCAAACAATATAGCAAATGAATAGAAATGAAATACCCTATAAGTGCCACTCAAGAATGTATTATATTGGGGTTTTGATCTTCGACTCATATTGTTGAAAACCGTGAACGCGGATTTGCAAGCATTTTAAACCATAAGCATAATTAATGAGCAAATTCAATGCGTGCAATGGAGTCAAATAAAGAAAATCAATTCCGTTGATGACATAAAAAATCAATGCAAACTAGCATACATTTGAATTTAATATAATGATCATTAGACGACCTGAAACATAATTACATATGAAACACCGAATATAAAAACAATTGAAATTTGTATCCAAGACGTAAATCCATCATTATGCAAAACAAGGACATTTACTTTCCATATCCTCGTCTGAATCTTTCAGGAGGCAGCAAGTAGACAAAGTTTCCATTGATGATGATTCTATTAAGTGCAAAATCAGTGTGTTAGAATGTGCCTACACATCACCTACATGTTCACCCAAAAATCCTATGTCAGAGCCGTAGCGAGGGTAACCGGCGCCCGGGGGCAAAGTGTACCGTTGGCGCCCCTGACGAGCAAAAAAGGTCGTCACATTGTTCTCGGCGCCCCTCAGGTCTTACGGCGCCCCTCGCCCCTCTTCATATAGTGCTGACGAGCAAAAAAGGTCGTCGCACATGTTTTTTCTTCTTTATTGTGCATTTCACTTACCCAAATACCCAATTTTGGCGCCCCTCACCTCGGCGCCCTGGGGAATATCTCCCTCTTCCCTCTCGCTACGGCTCTGTCATTTGTGGCTTCATTAATCTTTATAACATTGCATAAGTGTATCAAATTTTGTAATATTATGACAAGGTTTAAAGTGGTTCGGTATAGTCTGCCCTGTGTGATAACCACTTTGTTCTGCCCGTTCAATCTAGTTTCCTGTAGTACTAAGGTTTATTTTTAAATCATTTACAATGGTAACAATTTCTATCTTCCCATTCAATTCATTCCACGAGTCTACCGCTTTTACACTAAAACAATGCTGTTTGTATCTCCCAACCAGTTTCTTAAATAGATTCATGTTGTGTCATCGGATTCCTTTATATTGTTTTGTAGTAAATAATCTTCCTCTTGGCATTTCCACTTTGTTCGTATTTTGTAGATCTCAATTAAATCCCTTTCGTTCTCCTTTTTTCGAAAGTTGTCAATCCATAGCGTTTTAGCCCTTCTTCATTGATTTTAACCAGGGTTTTGAAAACATTTACAATGAAGCAGGATGGTGCTGGTTTCAATACGTCACCATACATATTGCCACGGTACTCGGTCATTACTATATCATTCGCTGTTAATGGGTCAATGGTGAGGCTCCCGATTTACCGCGGCCCCCGAAACTTCAAGCAGGACCACGAAATTAAAATACAAAATCTCGCCATTTGAGGATACGTTCATCTTTCATTCGTTATGATTGAAGCCGTCTTATCTATTTTTGATTTGATTAACTCTGTCTGTCTGTTTGTCTGTCTGTTTTGATCTTTCGAGATCTTTCTCGCGTAGCCAGGAAGGCCGTAGCGCCATAGTGAAATAGGCCAACAGCTGGAAAAGTTATAAGCTAAATACAAAGGTGACAACTAGGATGAACTTAAGAATGGAAATATCAACGTGAAAATATAACACGCTGAAATGATTCAGCAAAAGCATTATGTCCGTTGCCATTGATGTTTTTGCTGAATCTTATTAAGATGCAATTTAGTTTATTAAGTCAGTTTGAACAGACCAAGATCTGGATCGACAGAGTTCTTCACAAAATCTCGACGCCTATCCCCGTCCCCGTTTCCAGATGATTTCGCTTTGAACGACTATAACCGAGTCAGAACATAGAACATGCATTGATGATTTCGAATAAGGAATGCAAAGATCTTACAACATTAAATGTGACAAACTGCATGCAAAGTGGCGATCAGGTATATTGGCTGATTTGCAACATCAAATTCTGCAATGCATACTGTAGGTCTCAAACTAACGATAGCAGAGAATTATGTTAGATAGGCTATTATAGTTTCAAGGTATGACACCAATTCTTCTTCTCATGTGCCATGCATTGCTGCGTCGGTGGCATTGGACTTCCACTTTTTACGATCTCTGGCAGTGGCGTAGCCAGGATTTCCGGAAGGGGGTGGATTTTGGTTTTGATCGTGACCAACACCAACACCAACTTTTTAAAAATCTTGACAAGCAAAGAAACAAAACGATATATCATCTCCATTTTTTCCTCACCATTAAAAAAGGTCTTCGCCTCTTAAACACCGTTAATTCTATGCCCAAGGGGGGGCGTTGACTCCCAAAGTCGCGTCAAAAATGAAGAATGCATGGAAACTCATTAAGGATATTTTATTTTCGGCAGCCAAGGGGGGTTTAACCCCCAAACCCCCCTCGGGTACGCCACTGATCTCTCGTATTACTCAGGAGTTCGATGTTGTTGTATATCTCCAGTTTTAACTATTAACTAGCTATTTTATTTAACTAACTATTTTATTTGAAAATTTTGATCACAGTTACTAACGGACAAATTATAACGCCTTGGGGAGATTTGGGGGGGGGCGAAACATGGGATTTAGGGGCGGAACCTATGACACCGCGCCTGGCGCCAAATACTGTAGGAACACCACTGGATATCAGTCACCGCTGTAAAACATAAACATTTTGATCTCAGCACGTTATGAGCTACTGTCATACAGACAAACCTGAACAAACATGACTATGTATGAGAGACTCCAATTCAACTGGATTGAATCGGGTTGATCGGGCTTCGGACGACTCTCGGCTGTATTAGCCTACAACAGATAACACAATGCAAGATTACCCCCTCGGTTGCAATGTTAATGATAAACCTCATCGAAGAAAATCAAGCCTAGCAAACTGCCCGTTAAAATTTCGGTTTCGCCGCCCCCCTCCAGCAATTCATAATTTTTTGAACGATTAAAGCCGACGACTATGTTACCCGCTATCAAATCATCTGAAATTTACAACTGAAATTCACGCAATTAATCTATAATTACCATTTTAATCGGAGAAAATTATTAATCTGACGCCAATCGCGATTTTAAGTGCATTTCGAGTAGATAGTTTTCATTTGTTCTAAAATCCAGGGCCATATTAAGGCGGGGGCTGAGGGGGCTTTAGCCCCCCCTCCCCGGCCCATAATGAAAATAGGCCCACCGATTTTCGAGATAACCTTTGTATGTGTTTTGTTTTTGCTTGTCAGCACGATTTGCAGCACGATTTGGAAGGGAGATAAGTACTCAGATAATCTTTTTTTGCTTTCAGAGATTTTCAGTATAGTCGACGGCCTCTTTTCTCAGCCCCAGGCCCACTCGGACCTTAATCCGGCCCTGCTTAAACCTCGCTTAAACTAAATAGTGACACAGTCTCTCGGCCGTCAATTTCTACTCCAGCTCTCGCATTTCTATCAAATTAAACTCAAAAATTAAAGATTAGTCGGTATGAAACGTACCCAGTCTTTGTTCAAACGACGCCATTTTCAACGGCCGATCGCCTCTTTGCGTCAAATAGGGCGGAGCTAAATAGTCGCGTCTCGGGATAATTATTTTCAAATAAACAAGGAGATTCCTAATTTCTTATTCAGTTGAAACCAGTAGAGCGAGGTCCAATAAAATTTTACAGTCCAAAACCATTTGAAACAACTCGTTTAAGTAAATTGTAGGTATCACATTGTCGATGGATATAGCATTTTGTCTTCACTATCAATAACAAGTGAAGATATGTGCCATGGATGATAATGTTTTTGAGTTGAAAATAAAGTAAGAAAATAATTTCTATGGCAAAAGAGATTCCTTATTTATTATTATTATTATTATTATTATTATTATTATTATTATTATTATTATTATTATTATTATTATTATTATTATTATTATTATTGAAAGTTAAGATTTATGTGGTAAATTGTGCTAGGAGGACTACTTCAACACATTACATAGTTCATGAATAATGTAGGTAGGAATTTAACAGAATAGCTGATCTCAAACAGTCAAGTCTTCAGTCGCTTCTTAGATATTTCCAGAGAAGGTGATGTTTGAACACTGATGGGGAGACGTTTCCAGACTTTCGCTGCGGTAACCGGGAAGGCACGGTCGCCGGCAGTGGCAAGGCGTGTGCTCGGCACGAGGAGTGCTTCAGTGGAGCCAGATCTCAGACGCATTCTACTGTCTATGTCTACAGATCTCTGACGTTCAGACCCTAGGTAGGAGAGACCGATGTCGTGCAGGCACCGATCAGTGGCGGCTCCAGGATTTCGCAAGTGGGGGTCGTTGGGGCGGCAACTTCTAATCATGGGGGCAACCATTTGTTGTTAGGTATGTAGTATTAAGTATAGGGTCCCAACAGAGGGGCTACTGGGGGGCAGGCACTCAATAGGGGGCACGGGCCCCCGGTCCCTCCTGCGGAGCCGCCACTGGCACCGATAGACGATGGTTGCCAGCTTATACGTTATGCGGTCGAGGACGGGAAGCCAGTGTAGGTCGATCATCAGTGGCGTGAGGTGTTCATGCTTCTTTGATCGATGGATCGGGCGTGCAGCCGCATGAGGTACGGTCTGGAGTCTGTCGAGGAGGTATCCAGGGACCCTTGCTAAGGTGGCGTTACCATAGTCGAATTTAGTGGGTATTATGGCGCTGATCAAAATCTTCAGGGCGGTAAGAGAGACATATTTCCGTATGCTGCGTAAGGGGCTGTCCCTAAATTAAGTCAACAAATAGGATGGGAAGGGGTTTGAAAATGTTTGACAGTTGTTGACAGGGTCAGAGGGTCAATAGAAGTTGACATCAACAATTTCACTTTTTACAAATAATCACAAAACAGGAAATTCAAGGAATACTATGCAACGAATACAAGCCTGACAAGCACAAAATTTGACAATTGATGACCAAAAAGGGGAAAAGGTCATCACCGTACAAAAATAGCCTTCCAAACTTTTTAGGGGATCCGTCATTGATCTTTAAGGGAGGGGTAAAACGTTTTTGGCATAATTATAGATGGGTTACTGAGAGTTGACAGTTGTTGACAAGGGAGAAAGGGGCCAAAAATTGTCCTAAATTGTTGGCATAATTAATGGACAGCCCTTTATTAAGACCCCTATTATAACTCGATCGACTTGGTAGACATTTGACAGAAAATAGATTGCTGAAAGTCTTTATAATGTCGTTTGAAATAGTTGACCATTTTTCGTGGCATTTCGAACGCTCTAGACTTGAACTGAGGAAGAATATATTGACTGTTCTATAATTGTTTGATACAATGATGATGGGGACACAAGAAAATGTTGATATTATTCGTTTCATCACTCCTCTGGATTTTTCATATCTATAGCTTACTGTTGGAGTACTCCTTTCACAGGCCAATGTCAAAGAGGGTATCAATTTTATAATATTTTTGTGGTCTATAAAACATGTAATACAAGAAACCAGCTATCTTAAGACCCCTCTTATATCTCCATCGACTTTGTAGACATTTGACAGAGAATAGATTTCTGTAAGACTTTGTATTGTGTTTTTCGTGGTATTTGGAACGCTCTAGACTTGAACTAAAAAAGAATATATTGACTGTTCTAGTATGGTTTGATGCAATGAAGATGGGGACACAAGAAAATGTTGATATTATTCGTTTCATCACTCTTCTGGATTTTTCATATCTACCGCTGTATAGCTTATACAGCGGTAGATAGGAAATAGGAATTGTCTGCAGGCCAATGTCAAACAGGGTATCAATTTTATAATATTATTGTGGCCTATAAAACCTGTGATACAAGAAACCAGCTATCTTAACACGTTGAACGCTAGGGACGTCAACTGACGTCCTTATTTTGGTTTCTCAGGGCGCTAGGGACGTCATATGACGTCCTTAGTTCAATGCCGAATATCTTAGCTTATACGGATCTTGGATTCATTTTTCTGCTTCCTCTAGCTACTAGAATGAGTGACCGATCAAGACAAGCAAATTTTATAGAAAATGTATGAATATTTGTCCTATAAACACCTGTTCAAAAAACCACAATATACTCATGCTCCGCCGCCTCAATAACGAAGCTCAATTCGCTCCATACTAATTACAATAGAAGTCTTGGTTTCACTTGAGATTGGCGCGCCGTCTATTGTTGCAGGTGGACTAAATGACCAATCGGAAGCGCCACATTCTACTGAAGAACGTCGATTGGCCTTCTAAATGACCCACCTTCTAAACCCCACGCCTCAGCTTCAATATAAATACCCCAAATAACTTGTATCACCATAGACGTAATGCCGTCAGCGTTTTTGGACCAGATAGTTGAGGTCCTTACTAAGGTCCTGGAATTTATATCGGCTATAGCGTCCACTTTGCCACAATAATTGCCATTTTTATTGCTTTGCATTCTTGACCCGTGACATTGATTGTTTTATCCAATCGCCATTGTTGAGATAACTACTAGTCCCTGACAAAGTCTACGTAGCGCGGTTATGGAGCACATTACAGACCACCTGCACTTTTTCGTATGAATTGGTGCATACCTGAGGAAAGAGAAAGTCATTCTAGTAACAGGTGGCTCTAGCCTCTAAACATTTGCATCTGTTTCAAGATATTTTCCTCTGTAGGCGTCTAACGTGATCGGGCCTTGGGAATAATCTAACGGCTGTCACTCACTTCACGCATGATCGCACGCATTTTGTATAGGAACTGGAAAGCCACGGAGGTCGTAGACTCTCGTCAATAGTATCCGCGTCTCAGTTATTTAATAGGCCGCAGTCAACGTGTTAATACTCACCGATTGTAGGCCCCTACAGTATAACCCCCTTGTAAGCCCCTACAGTATAACAGTATATCGACTGTTATAATAGCAATGCAGTATAATAGGCAATTTACACGCTACAGTTCCTGGACTAGTCTGCTAAACGGGTAAAACCCAGTCATATTGATTTGCCCTTTATAGTGTGTACTGCGTAATGTCAAATGTCTCTCTCAGAGCCGTAGCGAGGTGGGGCAGGGGCTAACCAGCCACGGGCGCCTAGGTTGTTGGGTGCCAAAATCGGATTTAGGGATCGGGTTTAGTGCAGCAAAAAAGGAAAGAAGCAAACATAAAGCAAAACATGTGTCGATACCTATTAATAACGTATACGCGTAATACAGTAATAGTTGTATAGATCGTCCGCGCTCATGCAACTAACTTAGTCAAGCGAAATAGGACATGAAATTACTTTTCTTGTAATGACTTCTCTCGATATTTGGGGGCGCTAACAGTATGATTTGATCCGGGCGCCGGACACCCTCGCTTAGGATCTGGTCTCTTCTCTTATGTGACTTAATGTTGGAAAAAACTCGGTAATATCCTGAAAGTAAAGGCTATCGTCCTAAACGCTGTAATCTCAATAGGTGTTGTCTTCCATTTGTGGCAGTCAGTGGCATAGCTGGGGGGGTTAGACCCACCTCGGCTGGTCGACCCAAATTTTTTATTGCGTTTTATTCTGTGGGTGGAGGGGCGCCAGAATCGGGTTTAAGGTAGCCACAAAGAAATAAAGAAGCAACAAATTAATAGGGGCCTATAGTTGCACAGGGGTTTGGTTGCCATCGGTTGATGCTCCTGTGCATTATGAAGTGGCGATATAGAAGTATTAAGATTAGATTAGATAGATTAGATTATGGGCTGTCCGCGCACTCATGTAGCTATATTATAACCAACTTAACCAAGCAAATTAATAGGTGACGATCCTTGTGGAAAAATCCTGGCTACGCCACTCATGACGGTGCTACTGAATGACTTTTCTACATTCTTCTTAGTTCCCAAACTCAACTGTTTCGCTCTTTTCTTTTGTCCCTTGTTCCTTCTGTTCCTTTTTTCTGCCGAAGTCTCATAGCTCACCTCATGCTCGTAATTGCATCGTTTCATCTACATGTTATTATTATAGAACATGGCAGACAACTGAATTATTTCAAGTGAGCGCTCTGTTTTCGGCCAAGAACATGAGTACTTAGCCAATCGAAGAGACGGACTGTCATATTCGCCAACGACTGGGCTATATTGGTGGGTTTCGGAGTGTCGTGAGCAGGGGCGCTCACAGAAATGTTTCCAGGAGGGGAGTAAAACACAATGGTCACGTCTCATGATTTTTTCCAGGAGGGGCAAAACATATTTTAATACAATGGTCACGGTTAATATTTTAGGAAGGTTTTCAAACCACTGTGAAATATTGGTATTTGCATTTTCCAGGTGGGGGAATGCTCCCTCTTGCCCTTAGCTGCGGGCAGCGGCTTCTATCCCCCCCTTGAAGCCGGGCTCAATTCCCCCCCCAAAAAAAAATCCTCCCAAATTACAAATTCCTCTTGCTAATTTGCTCACTTGTGGACTTAGTATTATTTTCAGCCTTTTATCCTTTGTATTAGGCATAGCTATCATGTACCATTGATTACGTCCAGTAGCGTCATTTCACGCTTCTCTTGGGGGCGATAATTTTTGCAAATTTTTTGCAAATTTTAGCAATTTTTGCAAATCTTACGCATTTGTGCAAATTTTTGCAAAATTTTGGCAAATTTTTGCAAAATTTTTGGCAAATTTTGGTCAATTTTGGCAAATTTTTATGGCCAATGTTGGCAAATTTGCAATTTTTATATTTTTGGCAATTGTTTGCAATTTTTTGCGCATTAATACATTATAAATGAATTTTTTTCATTTTTTGGGAGGCCATGCTCCCTGCCTCCAAATGACGCCACTGATTACGTCACGATTGGTGTTATTTTGAATCAATATCAGTGTCGGTTCTGTTCAGATAAGTAGCATCATTTAGCTTATTAATAGTTTTTATAATGGTGTTGAAAGCAAAATATTTTCCCCCCCATTTTTTTTCCGGGCGCACACTGCGCCCACCTTAAATAGGGATAGAAGCCCCTGGCTGCGGGCGCATATGGTCGTGAGCTCCTCCAACGAAGGAGACGGACAGTGAGATGCAGAAGGTTTGACGAGGACGAAGACACGGACTTAAAATTGTCCTCAAGAAGTCCTTAAGGACAAGGATTAACATCACCGGGTTTGAGTAATATTGGAGTTAAACATGGTGCATACTTTAAAGACTTTAATTGTTACTTATTATCGAGGGCCCAAATGCAGTTGCACAACTAAGTACCGGATAAATCGATACTGTCGGCAATCACTTTGCCCTCACCCCGAAAAATTCTCCTCGGTTTTGATAAAATTTCACGACTGGTCCGATTTCGAATGGGGGGGGCGGGCCACCGGACCTTTCGTGTCTATGTTGATGTCAGAGTTCGATGATCATCTCCAACATTTTGCAGGTAAGAACACGCTTTAAATATTAAGAAAATAGTTCAACGATTAATTATATTGTGCAAAGCGCAATCTTTATTTGCAACTAGACATTTTTATCCAATGGCATTGGACTGAAGTGTGAACGTTCCTGGAATCGAATGGTGACTGGAGGAATGACGCAGTTCTGTAGGCCTAAATTAAAATAACTCTCTCTCTCTCTCTCTTTGTCATCTTTGACTGTGTCCAGTCGTTGATTCCGAAACGATTTCTCTCCACTTGTCTCTGTTGCTCGCCAGTTCCTCCAGAGTCATCCTATTTCTTCCAGTTGTTTTCCCTTCCAGCTTGAGCCCCACCGTGTTGAGGTCTTTGCTTATGCAGTCCGTCCATCTTGTTCTCTGTCGTCCTTGACTTCTTTTACCCTTCTGTTTATGATAGTATGCTATTTTTGGCAGTCTTTCGTTTTCCATTCGCAATATATGCCCCAGCCATTCCATTCTTTTCTTTCTTACGGTGTTACTGACGAAGGGTTGTTGCGTCCTGTCTCTGATTTCTTTGTTTGTTACATGCTCTTTATAGCCAACTCTCATGATCCTTCTTAGCCATTTGTTTTCACATGCGTCTATCCTTTTTTCCATGCTGCCGGTTATATTCCACGTTTCTGCTCCGTATGTAAGTACTGGAATGACGCATGCGTTTAATATTCGCAGTTTCAATTTCAAGTTTATATCATGTCTTTTGAATACCTTCTCCCTTAACCTATTGAAGACATTTCCTGCCAGCGCCAATCGTCTTTTGATTTCTTTTTCGCTGCTTGCTTTATTGTCTACCTCACTTCCTAGGTATACGAAGCTTTCTACCATATCCATTTCATTGTTTTCTATTTCCACTTTTGGCCATGGACCGTGCTGATTTGTCACCGCCATAATCTTTGTCTTCTTATAGTTTATTTTCATGCCTATTTTCTCGCTTTCGTTGGCCAGTATTTCCGTTAATTCCATTATTCTTACTAGGCACTCTGCCAGTAAGCATGTGTCGTCTGCATACTCCGTGTCTTCCATATTCTGCGGTTGCATTGTTTTCCCAAGGTTACCTATTTTTCTAGTCTTCTCATGATGTAGTCAATATCACATTGAACAGTGAGGGAGACAAAATACATCCTTGTCTAAACCCTGTCACTATTTTGAATTCCTCCGACTCTTTCCCCTCTACTCTCACCATTGCATATGTTATATTGTATAAAGCCTTTATCAGTTGTATGTATTTGTTGTTGATTCCGTATTTTTCAAGTATTTCCCATGCGCCTTTCCTCCAGATGGAATCATATGCCTGTGCAAAATCAATGAAGCACATATATAGGTCTTTGTTGAATTCCCTTCTTTTTTCGATCATCTGCCGTATCACGAAAATTTGATCCGTGCATCGTCTTCCTTGTCTGAAACCGCTTTGATTTTCTCTCAGGTTCTGATCTATTTTATCCTTGACTCTGTTTAAAATTACATGAGTGAACACTTTTCCTGGTACGCTTAGTAAGGATATGCCCTGGAATTGTTACAGTCTTTCTTATCTCCTTTCTTGTGGATTGGGATGATTATGGCTCTTTCCTCCAGTCTTCTGGTGTTATTTCCTCCTTCCATACTTTGCATATTATTCTGTGGAGCCATTTTATGGTTTCCTCTCCAGAGTTCATGAGCATCTCAGCGGTTATATTGCATATACCTGGGGCCTTGTTCTTTCTCATTTGTCTAACGGCCTTTGTTACCTCCTCTATGGTCACCTCTTCTGCTGTGTCATTTCCCTCTTGTAGTGGTTCCATTCCTTTTATCTCCCTTATTGTTCTCTCCATTGATGTAGGTTCTTCCTTGTTCAGCATGGTTTCAAAATGTTCTTTCCATCTGTTGATTATCTCTGTCTTGTCTGTAATGACTTTTCCTTGTGGATTTCTTATCGGTTCTAGTCCTATTAACTTGTTACCTCCCCTCGAACATAGTTTATTGACGTTTGCAAACAGAGTCTTACTATCTCCTTTTACAGCTGCCTCTTCCATTTCTTTTGCTATGCTTTCCAAATACTTATTTCTGTCTTCCTTTATTTGACGTTCCAGTTGTTTTTCTCCCACCTCATATGCATTTTTATCCTCTTCTGACCCAGTTGTTAGCATTTGTCTTTTCAAGTCTCGTATCTTGTCCATTTTCTGCTTTGTGTTTGTTGTTATCCAGCATTGATTTTCTCTTTTTTGGAACCCCAGTACTCTCTCCGCTGTTTTATTCATGCCCTCCCGAAACCTTTCCCATTCCTCCTCCACTGTCAGTTCCTTTTCCTCTGCTACGACGCTCTCATATCTTTCTTGTATGCCCTTTCTAAACGTTTCTGCTTTTTCTGGTTCTGCCAACGCCTCGGTGTTGTATCTTTTCCTTACTTTGTTCTTTTTGCTTCTGATTTTCATTTGCAGTTCTGCCACTACCAGATTGTGGTCAGATCCTATTGTCGCCGTCCTATACACCCTTGTCTTCTTTATGGATGTCATCCACTCCTCCCTAGTTATTATGTAGTCAATAAGGTTTTGTGTATTTCCATCACCACGTGAAAACGAAGTAATTAAATATTACAAGCTTTACAGCGCATTGATTAGACATTTTGTCAGAGACGTGCTGTCCATTATTGTTATGGTTATTGTTCATGACAATTTATATAGCGCCGTAACATAGCGAGGGCCAAAGTCAAAGGTGCTTTAGAAGGAACGTGGAAACGAGATATTAAATAAGTAGGCTACGTCAGTGGCGGCTCCACCGGGGGGGCAGGGGGCCCGTGCCCCCTATTGAGTGTCTGCCCCCCCTAGTGGCCCCCCAGTTGGGACCCTATACTTAATGCTACATACATTAAACAACAAATGGTTGCCCCCCATGATTAGAAGTTGCCACCCCAACGCCCCCTACTTGCCAAATCCTAGAGCCGCCACTGGGCTACGTCTTTAGTTTGCTCGCAAACTCTCCAAAGTGACGGACGACACGCTGTGTGACAAAGAATTCCAGAGGAGGGGATTTCCGTGCGAGAATGAACGTTCTCCGTACTTGACAGTCTTCGACGGAGGTGGAACGTACAGTTGGATTGGCGTACTGGACCGAAGGTGAAGCCGTCGATCGCTCGACGTCCATGTACAGTAGCATTAGGCCTATGTGAAATCTCCAAGACCCGTCGAGGACAAATAGATTTTGTGGGCTTAGGGTTACCAGATCAGTTGGAAAGAATTTAAGGACACACGAAACACATTGGCTTGTCAGACTTTTCAGGGCGTTAAAGAAGCACAAAAACTAGTGATGACTAGCTTTTTTGCTTGTCGGACATTTTTAGGACGTAAATGACGCAAAAAAGGCATAAAGAACTAATGATGACCAGTTTTAGCAATCAATATCAATCAATAAAAAAGTCATTTCAATCTAGAGTAATGTCCGAAATCGGTAGTCACTATTTTTAATGAAATTTAAGGACATTTTGTGTCCTTATTAAGGACAAACGCCCTCAAGGACGGGGCAACGGAATTTAAGGACTGTCCTTATCATTTAAGGACGTCTGGTAACCCTATGTGGGCTCCAAACCGTTCATATGCATTATATTTTAGCAATCTCTCATAGTATCCAATCAAGAACCTAAAAACTGAACTGCTGCTTGGTAATTAAACAACATAAACAGGAATGCTGCAATTGTGACCGATGGGCCAATAAGTCCTAAAAATTCCAGGACCCGTTCATGTAGACCAGTTCGTCACTGCACACAGCAAAGTCACTGGCATATCGAATGTCAAGAGAACGTTTATTTTAGTCAATCAGACTCTTAAGCATAACATGCTATAACTTCTCTGTGCAGAATTTAATGTTGTCACATTCATGATATGATTTCTTATAAAAGGTTTTGCCCGAAACTGAATTATCCAATAATAAAAATTCTCCATTTGGCGTTCGTATCCAAACTTACCTTTCGTCAAATCTATTCATAGAATCTCAAAATATACATAATAATAATAATAATAATAATAATAATAATAATAATAATAATAATAATAATAATAATAATGTGATTTAAAGTGGTTTAGGAGGCTAAGTAAGACTGTGTGAAAACCACTGTAGTAACTCTCCGCATTCAATAACCTAGTTTTCCGAGATAGCCTTTGAATCCGTTTGCTGTTTCAACTGTCACTCCCACTTCGTCCAAACGGTTCCATTTGTCCAAAACCCTTGTAGACCTGCTATTTTTCTTTCTTGGACCCACCTTCTGCTTAAACAATTTGCATTTGTGGCCTCTTGTACCGCTACAGTGTGCCGATGTAAAGAATCGATCGTATGGCACATCTACCTTCCCAGTCATTATTTTGTATGTTTCTATCAAATCCTCTCTCTCTTCTTCTTTCTAATGTTGTCGACCAACAATATTGAAGTTTTTTCGTAACTTAAATTATGGCATCCATTGACCATCTTCGTTGCTCGTCTTTGCACTTTGTTATAAAAGCTCTATATCTTTTTTCAAGAATGGATTGCATGCCTGAACACAGTAGGCCTATTCTAAATGAGGCCTTACTAATCACTTATATAGTTTTGTGATTACACCTTTGTCTCGACTCACTATTGTCCTTTTCATCATTCTCAACATTTGGTTACCATTTTTGCTGCCTCCATGCATTGGTGAGATGGATTCATACTTCTATGGATGATTACCCCAAGTCTCTTTCTTTTTCTGTTGTGGTTAGAACGTTCTCCCCTAAAGAATATTCATTGTCATTGTTAGATTTCCCACATTGCATCACGGAACATTTATCAATATTGAAAAGCATCTGCCAGTCCACAGACCACTGAAACAATTTCCTTAGATCTTCCTTTAAGATTTGAGCGTCATCCTCCGAGTCTATATTTCTACATATCTTTGTATCATCGGCCAACTTTGAAATCTTGGACAGTAATCCTTCATCGATATCATTTATGTATATTAGAAAGAGCAGGGGAGTGCCTCAGGGCCCAAGCACTGAGCCCTGAGGCACTCCACTGATAACTCTTGCCCATTGCGAATGGCCTCCCCTAATGCCAACCTTCTGTCTTCTTCCCTTCAACCAATTCTGAATCCATCTGAGAATATTCACTCTTATTCCACAGGACTTCCGTTTGGAAGCCAGTAATAGGGCTATGCGGGACACTTTATCAAAAGCTTTTGGCAAGGTCTAAATATATTATGCCTATTGCCTTGCCCTCATCTAGCTAATCAGAAACCTCCTCCAGAAAGTCTATCAGGCTGGTCAGGCATGAACGCCCCTTTGTAAATCCGTGCTGACTATATTTAATAATTGTATGCCTTGTCAAACGTTCCAAAATGCTCTTTTCGGTATTTTTTCCATAACTCTACAGATTATTGAAATTAGGCTCACTGGTCTGTAATTGCTTGGTTCACTTCGTTTTCCCTTCTTGAACAGTGGGTTGTCCTGTGCTGTCCACGCAGGGCCCGACTGTGTCCTTTATACATCGTCTGTTATTGCACATCCTGCATTGTCCTTTCGTCTCAACTTTCTATTACAATATTTGTAGGAACTTTTACTATTCTGTTTTATATTTTGCCAACCTGGCTTCAAAATTTAAAAATAAATATTAATAAAATGAATAAATAAAAAAATAATAATTTAAATAAATAATAAACGAAAATGATTTGAAATTAATCAAATTACTTACTACTACTACTACTACTACTACTGCTACTACTGCTACTACTACTACTGCTGCTGCTGCTGCTACTGCTGCTGCTGCTGCTGCTGCTGCTGCTGCTGCTGCTGCTGCTGCTGCTGCTGCTGCTGCTGCTGCTGCTGCTGCTGCTGCTGCTGCTGCTGCTGCTGCTGCTGCTGCTGCTGCTGCTGCTGCTGCTGCTGCTGCTGCTGCTGCTGCTGCTGCTGCTACTGCTACTGCTGCTGCTGCTGCTACTGCTGCTGCTGCTGCTGCTGCTACTACTACTACTACTAATAATAATAATAATACTACTACTAATATTAATACTACTACTATTACTACTACTACTGATGATGATGCTGCTACTTATGCGTAAATGACGTGTATTATGAACTATTCATTATACTACAGATTCGAAGCCAGATCCAATACGCACACTGGGTTTAAACAGTGGCGTAGGCAGGATTCCAGAATAGGTGGACCAAAAGTCGTTACGAGCAAAAACGTCGTCGTCTCAGACGCTTTAAGGCCTGCTCTCTGCTGTTCATTACTCGATCTAATACTACCCCCCTAACGCCGCCCCCAACAACTCATCGGTTTTGGGCGAATTTCAAGACAGGTCTAGACCCGAATATGGAACCGGTCCCCGGTGGCTGCGCCAATGGATTCTAATATGAACGGTCCTAAAATATTGATCCAGTTCTAAAAGATGCTACAGATATTTAGCTACCAAACAGTTAAAACCATAGTTATAGGCATGTCTAACCTAATGTATGTGAAGCACTGCACAATTCTATCTCGATAGCGATCGTTTTCGTCCTGGATAAAGACAGTAGATCACACTGAAACATGAATTATCTAGGAAATAGGCCTAATGATTATTCTTAACCCCTTAACTGGGAATCCCGGATATATCCGTCCATTTTACATTGAGTTACAGTTAAATACACGGTTAAGGGGTTAATGCCTATAAATTGACTGAGAAACGTTCTTACTTTTTAGAAAGCAAACACCAATATCATCAAAATTTGGTTTAGTTGTATTTTAACAAAAAATGTAGGTCTGCTTTTCGGGACAAAAATTGATTATTATACGAACGAAACTGAAGGCCTGGATCATGGCGGACAAATTGTTCCATTTGTGGAAGGGGTAAGGTTGGAATCCCTGGTCGAGGTTGACTCCCGATGGACGTCGAAAATATTAGGGTGGGAGTCATCCGACATTTCATTGCCATCTTCTAGAAAAATTGATACCACATTTTGTACTTAAGATGTTGGATCTGTATCTATTGGGTCTCAATCAGGACAGTTGCTCATTTCCCTCTGCAATCCAAATAAATGAATGTGTGGGCAGTGATAGCCAACAATGAAGTAGACATTTTTAACTTCACAGAATGATAAATTTCGACGATGTATAAAATGCATTAAACATTAGAAATTTAGTGAGTTGTACTGCCTGCAGTGATAAAAAAAGACGAGGCGGAAATTTTGAGCATCAGAGAATGATAAATGTTGACGATTAATAAATTCTGTTGAACATTAGTCTAAAGAATTAAATGAGTTTGAACTGCTTGATGAATTGCGTAACCAACGATTAAAATCTAAACTGCGCAAACCAATTAAATATTTTTTTTTGTAAAAATTAATGACTTGAATGAGTGTGAACTGCTTGCATTTATCGTAGCAGGAACAATCTTGGCAGTTACAGACATATCTCGGGTTTCGACAAATGAAGCACGGCCTTCGGCATCCGGATTTTCTCGGACAGCAACACTCGTACAATACAGCACCCTTGGGCACACATTCACCGCTCGGCAGTCCAACGAGAATAACCAGCAGGAAGACCAGCATGGGCGTCATTGTCGGCCCAGCAGTCATTCCATTCTTCATTGTCTCGAGTTTTTTCTAGCAATAGAAGTAGTAGCAGTTGTACTGCTGCTGCTGATTCTGCTGCTGCTGCTGCTGCTGCTACTACTACTACTACTACTGCTACTGCTGCTGCTACTGCTACTGCTACTGCTACTACTACTGCTACCTGCTGCTGCTACTACTGCTGCTGCTGCTGCTGCTGCTGCTGCTGCACTACTACTGCTACTGCTACTGCTGCTACTGCTGCTGATACTATTACTACTACTGCTACTACTACTGCTACTACTACTACTACTACTACTACTACTTCTCACAAGGGGCGTCACCTGCTGGTAATATATGGGATATTCACGTGGCGTCGCCACGCTGCGTTTTGGGAAGAGAAGGGAAGAGGAAGAAGAGCGCGAGTCCTTTCGCCCTTCGACCTAGAGTAGCGAGTGAAAGAGATAGGACGTTGACTGAGATTGATTAAAGTTTTTGGTTGTTCAAGCGGTAGATTCGTAGGCTGCGCTGAATTTCTGTTAACGTTGTCGAACGAGCATAGGATCCGGTGCTGATCTCCGCGTACTAGGCAAGCAGCCAGGGCCGGCCTTAAGCCTGAGCAAACCGTGTCTTTGCCCAGGGCCCCGCTCCTCTAGAGGCCCCGCGCAAAGTCTTCGAAGGTCCCTCGATTGTTGACGACCTTATTTTTGCTTGTCACAATTCTCTTGCGTACGCCGGGGGCCTCGCGATTGTCGACGTACTTTTTTTGCTTGTCACTGACCCTAACCCTATCTCGCCCAGGGCTTCGCACTGACCCAAACCCTATCTCGCCCAGAGCCCCGCAAAACGTCAGGCTGGCCCTACAAGCAGCGACACAGGTGTCTAATGCAGTTGACCTAAGGTTGGATGCCACTACTTTCTCTAGACCAGCGTTTAACCTTCGCAGCTTAACGGTGTTACCGACGACGACTAATCGATGAACGTCTTGGTTGGCCGCCGGCACCACGCTTAGATACCGCGATGGTCACTAAGCCAGGTACTAACCGAGCTCGGCGTTGCTTGGTTTCGGTGTTTTGACGAGGATCGGTCGCACAACGCCAAATTGATACTTCTATCTGAAGATGTCCCGTTTCAATGACGGCGATCGTCTGAACTGTCTATGTGCGGTTACCTTTTATATAAAGAACTGTCTGACAGGTAGAATTATCGTTTGCCGCCTTTAGGCCTACACTAAAGAAGATTCGCTCGAGTGACGTAATGTATACTTGATACGTGATACGCAGGGCGCGATTTGCGATGGGGGAAGGGGGAATCTTCCCCCCCACTGCCAGACTGCATCCCCTCCTACTGCTACATCCCCACCACTACATCCCCACCGCTACATTTCCCAACAACTACATCCCCCCAAGCTCGACATATCCCCACTGCTCCAGGTCACAAATCGCACCCTGGTGATACGTGATATAATAATAATAATAATAATAATAATAATAATAATAATAATAATAATAATAATAATAATAATAATAATAATAATAATAATAATAATAATAATATAACAACTCTCCTCCTTCCCATCTTTCCCTCTCCCTCCCACTGCCATTCCGTTGATTCGTCCCATGATCCACCTCCGAGAGTGGTGTTCTTAGACCGTGGCGTTGTTTAGGACCGTAGACTATACAGTTCATAGAGATAAATATTACCGCCGTTTATCTTATGAAACACCTGCAAACTATTAATAATAGCCCGCTATCTTTCGTCTTTATGTACGGCGGATCGAACCATAGCATACCTATACAATCAAGAATATTTAAAGCTGATATTAGTGATTAAGATAATAAATTACTCGAGATAAGTAGCGATAATTTAAAATCTACAGCAAAATCCAACGACTCAAACATTTTGAATGCTTCTAGTCCGAGTAACTGCTTTCTCGAACCAAAATCAAGTTTTTTTTATTAATTATCAATGTTTGACTTGTCTTAGGGATTGAGGGCTTACATTCCAATGGTCGACGAAATCTCATTACGGGAGGCTCCGAGATAGGACAAACTGCCCAGTCGATCATATCGAAGTAATCGACGGCGTCCAGTTAGTTGAGTTTTGCGGGAACCTTAAACCTCCGTATCTGTTCACTGGGGTCCACTGCTCTGTACTCCATCACTCGTCGTAGACTCAGCTCTCGAATGCATGGACGATAGTCCGTAATCGTGGCAAGGAGTAGATTCTCTGGGTGAGCAACGTGTGTGCTTCGATGAATGACATATACTTTGCAGATAGGGGTTTCTTTCGTTCTGGAAATAATTATCATTGACTGTGTTTTTTGTGATTCATTTCTAATCCTAGTTTTCCTGGCTCTTCTAGCGCTTTGTAAAATAGTCCGTGAAGTTTATCTTTGCAGACGGCTGTTGGATATAATCCAGAGAATATAAAGTTGATATTAGTGATTAAGATGATAGGCCTAAATTTTTCCATATAATTATAAGTAGCGAAAATTAAAATTAAGATAGAGAGGAGTGGCTACGTCGGAGTATGGAACCTGTCTTTGGACAGAGCACCTGAAGAAAGAAGTAATGAGGAAAGATGAAATAGAGAAGCTTGTTGCAAGAGGAATGATTGAAGGAAAAGGGATAGAGGATGACAAGGGATAAACTATCTGGGCTGTTTATGCTATTCACAGAGAGGAAACAACGGAACATTATTGATAACATCTATGCAACAGAAGACATAAGGAAATGGAGGTCGTTATGATCGCCGACGCAGTCAACCGGCAGGGCACCTAGAAGAAAAAGAAATCTGCGAATTACGAATATAGATTTAGGTTAGATATTAGTTAAAAGAAGGGTATAATAATAATAGATAAATAATTCAAGGCCGAGATTGGCCGAGAGTAGAATGGTCTATTGAAGTTAGGAATTATGAATGCTCTCGCTGCCCATAGTTTGTGCGCAGCGCGTCACGTGTTCCAATGAGACAGTTGGAAATCCCCGTAAAATTAGGCGTACCTTTCTAAGTAAAGGCAACCAGCACGGGATACGATAAGACCACTGAATAACGCATACTGATGAAATACGCATTTGAAACTCGTTATGGTGTTGGAAATGTAGTTGTTGCCCATGAAAGAGGAGAGATAACGTTAATGTATGTATGAATTTAAAACGGCTAATGCTGAAAAATACATACGTAGACCTATAAATAGATTTTTTCCATAAGCTTGGAAAGGATTGAAACATGAGATGCGTAGGGCAGAATGTTATTTCAAAAGGAGAATTTTAAAACGCACGAAGGGAATAATCGTTGAAACGAATCTTGTTGGCTTTTGCTGTATGGATTGCCAAAATAGTTTGAAAGAACTTATTTCTAAATGTAATCTATTATGTACAGTATTTCCTAAAAATCCTATGGCAATAAACAACTTTATTCCCACATGGTAGAAACAGACGCCACAGAAATAATATTAAGTCACTGTTTATTCTAGGCCTTATCTGGGGGAAATTCCCCCTCCCCAAGTTTAAAAATTCCCACTCCCAAAAAATATTTCTATATGTTGCATCGGGGAATGGAAATTTCCCCCCAAAAAGTGTGACGAGTGGGAGGTCTTTGAGAGGGGAAAATATAAAGATTATCATGTATTTGCTCATCAGAGTATTGAAAGAGGATATAAAATATAAGTAAGATGACCTTTTTTTGCTTTCTGTCCGGGGAAAATATAAGGGTGACGACCTTTTTATGCTTGTCAAGGATTTTGGGGAGACAAACATTCTCCCCACCCCAAACATTTAAAACCTTCCCCAATGTCAAGGTGGCTAGAATAAACACTTAATTATTAAAATAATAATTAAATTATTAATTAATAATAATTAACTTAATTAAGTAAAAATATTATAACAATACTTAATAATTAACTTAATTAAGTAAAAATATTAAAATTAAATACACGTTAAACTAACGTAAACATTCAATATAGCATATCCATGACTTCAGATTTATCAAATTTATTGTCAAGTTGCATTTATACATTCAGCTGTACATCTATTTTATGCGATTTGTGCTGTTTAAATTAGAGGTTGCCTAAAGAATCTTTGATACGGACGCGTCTATAAACAAACACAACACACAAGAATGTTTTCATTCTTATATTATAAATAGACATCTGAATTTCTATAGAAAATCGTCGTTTTTTGATAATTGTCATAAATTCTCTTGACATTCAGAACAGAACACAAGTCGCATATTATTCTGACATCGCCAAGCGAAGCCATGTATTTACTGTATTTGAAAAAAAGAAGATAATACAAAGACAAGACCTTTCAGATTTATGCAGAAGGCCTTCACATGTTATCAGTTTAGCCTATAATTTATTTCACAACAGATAATTTCATCTTTCTCGATTTTCATTGATTCTCTATGAAGACAGGGAGATACTGTATACGCAGCATTTATTGAACATTCACTTGAAGGACTTTGAAGAACGAACCTGCATCAGAACATGAAGATCGTCTTTATCTCAGCTCTTATAGTGACACTGGAAGGTAAACACAATACATTGTGCTTGTTTGTAATTCAGCGCGTCAACCAAGCTCGTCTTAAACTTGAATGCTGAGCCAACTTTCAGTTGTTCATAATGTAATTTTTTAAAAATAACATGATTAGATGTGGTTTATGAGGCCTGTGTGAAATCCAGAGGCGGATCTAGGGGGGCAGGGGGTACGCTTGTCCCCGGGCGCCGAGGTGAGGGGGCGCCAAAATCGGACATTTGGGTAAGTGAAATGCACAATAAAGAAGAAGAAACACGTGTGAAGACCTTTTTTGATTGTCAGTTATGTTAGGGGCGCCAACGTACACTTTGTCCCCGGGCGCCGAATACCCTAGATCCGCCTCTGGTGAAACCACTACAAATACTTTCACCATTTAATAATGTAATGTATTATATGATAATGTAATTAACGTAATGTAATTTCTCGTAAAATTATGTAGTGCTCGTGGATGCAGAATTTCTACGAATAAGCTTTTTTTAAAATCCTCAATCCATTTCTTTCCGTTCTGTATGTTTTCGGTTGTTGCACTCGTTTTGGTAGTTGTGTTCAGTTGCTTTGCCAGTTATTTGTTATAGCGGGTCTTCTTGGTAGATAGCTAAGCCTACTACAGCTTCACTCTTATAACCGCTAGGACATAGGCCCAGTGTTTAATCTAGGCCGCTTCCGGGGGAAATTGCTCTTACCCCCCCCTCCGGAAATTTTGAAATACTACATGGACGAACAGTGGCCCCTAGCAGAATCCCCCCGGCTTTGTCAGTTCCCCCCGGCTTTTTCAGTCCCCTTCCCCGGAGTCCTGGAGTCTAGATTAAACACTGTATAGGCCTATAATCTTAGCACACCGAAACGCAACACTGTACAAGACCAGTTTAATGTCCCCTCTCTCCGTGTCAGCCAACGTGCGACTGCCTGAGAAATCGAATCACTGACCCCCGGACCCAGGGTTCGAACCTCACCCGATATATGAACACTGACCATTTAGAAATTGACTTATCAATAGATCGCATTTGTCTAACTGATTAATTTTTTTTATTAATTATCTATATTTGCATTATTAGTCGTCGCTTACTTGACATTCATTCTAATATCCTTTATTAATGTTTAAATTGTTGTCTTCTTCATTGATGAAACAATATTTTGTACTTTTGTAGCCTTTGTTCCTGTTTGGTACAGTGAGTAGGAGATGATTACATTGAATTTCAAATGACATAGTCATGCGTTGATGACTATTATGATGATGATGCTTTTGGTAGCGGTGATGATGATAGTGGTGGTGGTGATGACGACGACGATGATGATGATGATTACGTTGATGATTACGATGATGATGATGATGATAAATGGTAAATAAAAAATATATAATGAAAATGAAAAATATGACAAATGAAAAATATAATAAAATGATAAATAAAAAAATGAAGGGAAAGAGAGTGAGAGGTAGACCAAGAAAGATGATGTTGGAGTGGATGATGGATAAAGGATACCAAGAACTCAAAGAAGAAGCAAGCAACCGTTCGGAGTGGGAGAACTGGATACCTGGACCTGTCGAAAGACAGAAACACTGATGATGATGACGATGATGATGATGATGATGATGACGACGACGACGATGACGATGATAACGGCGATTAACAACATGGCGAAGATGCTGACCATGATGATGGCGGATATGATGATAGTTTTAACTCGGATATTGACGATGGTACTGAACCTACTGATGATACGATAGTGATTATGTCATGATGACGATGATGAAGTTAGACGACTATATTGATGATGATCATAGTTCCGTCGTAGTTAAAATGATGAAGTAGATCAATTAGTTGACCGGCTGTTTATACAGACGGCACTCTCAGATGTGGTGTTAGTAAATATCCAGATGCTGGTAGACAAGGGGACCTTTCTTCCTCACTGGAGCCGTTCGGAATTATCCGTGGCAAGAAAGCTCGGCGACATGAGTTCCCGTGGGCAGTAAGGAAATCTTTTCTCTAGTTCTGTCGGTAAAATTCACTATACTTTATGACCAAATAATATATCGCCCAATATATCTAACAACAGAAATATTAGTACAAATGGAAACTAGGCATTTTTGTAGCGGATTTTAAAATAATAAAATCATCAAAGATCGTACACAATGAAAAATAATATAATTAGCATAGGACAGTGATGGCGAACCCTTCGGGACCGCTTGCCAAAAATATAACCCAAAGCCCATTTATTTATCGCAAAATTCCAACACTTATAGTAAGTTTTGGTTTAGCAAAGGAACTCTTTCGTGTCTTTCAAATAAACAGAAAACAAGAATAGGATTAGAGTTTTCAATTATACAGAATATAACAGAAATCTGGTAAATTTGAAAATGTGTGCCTCTTTAGTTTTTTGGACATATTTCAGCAAACACTAAAGATATCAGCGTGAAATTTGTCAATAATATTGCATCAGAAACATTCCCAGCTATATGACCTATAAATTGTATTGAAATCACTACACACGCGGTCGAGATATTAAATATCAAACATCGGTCCAGTTTTTACTTTTGCATCCTGTACATTTTTCTGACACATTTCATCTTAAGCCATTTCGTGAGCGACTGCATAGTGCAATAGGTATGCATAGTTCACCGTCTGTTTTGAATGCACTTTAATTAAGGCAGGACTGGTGGACACAAGCGACCGGTCATATATCCTTTGCGGAGCGACTATCATCAGTGAAAGATGGGTCTTGACAGCAGCTCACTGCATTAATACTACCCTCGCTACTTGGTAATGGAGCACAACGTCGTCTTAAATTATGAAATGATGTGCCATTGTCATGTAACTTACAGTGTCTAGATTTCTGTCTTAATGAAAAATAATGTCTGTCTAACGATTGTTTTTGTAGCAGAGATTTAGGTTATATGAATCATTATCGTGTCATCGTCATCATCATCATCATCATCATCATCATCATCATCATCATCATAATCATTATCATCATCATCATCTTCATAACGGTCATCGTCATCGTAAAATTGTTTTTCTTCGATAAGTATTGGTTCAGCGTCCTTTGTTATTTGATGAGGGATACAGAATAGACTTCTAGACAGAATAGATGGGGGTGGGCCATTCGTGCTCCATTCCACATTTTGCTATGCTCCGTTCATTCCATATGGAGTGATGCACATTGTTAAAATTATTGAAATGAATGAAAGGGCGACTACATTCTTTATTCGCTGTTATCGATCAGACAGTGTATCTATTACGAGATACCAGACAGTCTAGTTTGGTTTACCAACTTATTTCTAATTGAAGCATTCCAATTTCCAAGCTGCATGCCGTCAATGGAAACCCGTTCCATTATATCTGGAATTTAGGGTAAACCGGACACGCGTCGTTGTCGGAGAACACAATGTGTCGGAGGATGAAAATAATTACCGCAAATATCACAGAATCTCTCGTTACTTCATTGCTGATGGCTACAGGGATAATGATACTGCCATAATTAACGACTTAGCGTTGTTGCCGTTGAAGAGCAAAATTAGTATGTCAAAAAATGTTCGACCAGTCTGTGCTCCGGACACGGAAAAGACGTACGCTTATAGGCAATGCGTAGTGGTTGGATGGGGCAAGACTGAAAGTAAGGCAAACATATTCAGTGCATTTGCTTCTGTATTGTTTTATATGTATAGGCATACAGTTTGACGCAAAAGTTTAAGAATACGTGTTCTACAAAATGCGAACATGTAGTTTTCTATAGATTTTGAACTTTGCTGAAATCTAGGATTGGAATCATTGAATTTTTCATAACTTAGCGAAGAATACAAAATGCAAACCTGTAGTTTTCTATATATATTTTGAACTTTGCGCTGGTACCACTTCTCCTTTACTGCTGGTACCTATGGTACCAACTAATTTTCATCGACTGGTACCACTCCTGGTACCGTCCGATTTCACCCTTCTGGTACCGCTAACTCTCTTCAGCTGGGCCTCCGGTACCGCTTCCTCTTCCAAGGTGGCTGGTAGCTTACCGCTTGGTACCACTCTTAACCTCAAATCGTTGGTACCATCGAACCTCATTTTTTGATCTCAGTGGCCACTAAAACGTAGGTGTCTAAAACTCACCCTGTTCCTCCCTTATATCTTATGGACTACTAGCGCAATCTGTCTAATAATTAAGCCTCGTGTTCTATTGAGTATTGGACCTGTTGCAACGTGATTATAATTATGACGGGGCATCAGATTTAATTGAGTCGTACAGTATTATCAATCTTTTCATTAGCCTATTTATGATTTCTTTACGACATGAAACCAGGTCCGCCGAAAGTAGGAGACAGAGGGCAAATGCCCGAGGGCCCGGCGATTTGTAGGGACTCGAGGGACCAGCAATAAACTTACCGTATGCAATAGTTATGACTTAAAGGTCCTGCAACTGAATATAATCAGAGAGCTTGGGTTGTCAGTTAAGCAAGGCATTGCTAACCGAAAAGCAAAAGAGGTTGTCAACTGATTTTGAGGCGATTATAAAATATTATAAATAAGCGTTGTAACCAACAATACTTTTCCCATAAATATAAAGACTGTTTAGGAGCCTGTGATAATCTGCAAATGGGTCCTGATTTTCTGTTAGTTTGGCGAGTACTTACTGTAATACTTTATCGTCGAATTTGTCTACGTATTCCTTCTTTTTTGATTTGCTTCGATTCCAGAGCAACGACTTAAAGATGGCTGTGTCGCCAATGTCTGTCCTTCTGTTTTGTTGCAAATAGATTTTTAAAATTTAATTATAATAAGCGAATTTGCCTTGTTGTTAATGTAGAAAGTAATGAATCTTTGGTTCCTCGTTTCGTACGATTAAACATCTCGAAGAACTCAGAGTGCGGTGCGCGCATTCCTTCGCCTGAACCTTTCTCGGCAAACATGATGTGCGCCACGGACGACGAAGGGGACGTCAAGCGGGGCGATTGTGAGGTGAGTAACTGAATACACAGTCTGAATAAATCAAACCGGTATCATCCAGTTCTATTGTAAATATTTTCACAACTCATTGGTCAAAATGCATGACGTTTGGTGTAGGTCTTACATCTGCAGTAATAGGCTTATATGCTGAACGCAGCCATTTAAGTTTTCTTTCGAATTCCAAATTGTAGCGACGTAAGTTAGCGAAAACCATACTAGAAGGTAGGACGCGTTCAACAAAAACATGTTATACTACTACGCTTGGTTGCTAAATTTAGTTATTGGCACAAAAGTTACAAATTGCTGTACATAAGAAACTGTCGTGTTATGAACTTCAGTGTGTGCCACAAATTGATCAGTTTGTTTCAGTATGTATAGGAATGTTGCATGTTTAATCAGTATAGATTGGTGTACAATGTACATATGGTGTTTAGAGAGCGAATAGAGCGGATATACTGTACAGTTGAGGTTCGCAGTTTCAAGTTGAGTAATGGAGAGTTATGCTCAGACAGTGAGAGAGTTAGGAGCTGAGCAGAGATAGACTAAAATTTCGATTGTTGTGAAAGAAAGGACATTTTAGAAATATGTAACTGCGTTTATACGAACACTTTTTCGTACAATGAACATGAAAATTCAATGAGATATCAAACGTCTTTATCCATATAAGTTGTCAGTTATAAATACATAAGAGACTGTCGTGTTATGGGCGTATGGCGAAACTTCTTAAATACAAGATATGCGTCATAGTGTTTGGTCGAACTCGACTATTTCTCTAACGCGTTATCGATAACAAATGATATTGTCCTGGATGGATTCAAATAAATTGCTGGCTAAAACTTAATTTCTACTTTTATCCATAAAGCCCCAGGTCAAAAAATTGAATCCGGTGTTTATTCTAGCCACGTAGACATTGGAGGGGGAGTTTAACATTTTTTGGGGAACAAACATTGGGAGGTCATACTACTTGCCAAAATGTCAAATTTTTGAATGGAAATTTCAAACTGGGGGAGGGGGAGGAAGTTGCCCCAGAAAAAGTCTAGGATAAACACTGTTTGACTATCAACTTTGCTAAACATTGAATGATGCATTCAGGATATTATGATAGAAAAAAATGACACAAATTGTGACCAAGGGGTTGTGAACATAGTTATGCCTCCACGATGAAATAGGGTTGAACCAGTTTTATTGGCCCATAATGTAAGTTAAATGTAATTTCTCGTAAATTTCTTTAGCGCTCATGTTCACTTGGTTTCTAACGAATTTAGGGTATTTTCCAGCGCCTTTTCTCAAACTAATTTGTATCTTGTCTGTCCTCCTTCCCTGCAACCAACTGTGTAGCTATGCCTATTCATTGGCGAAGCCATAGTGGGCGACGGGGGTCTGGTCTCCCATTCTGCCTTGGACCGGTCGTGGGGTTTACACAAAACCGTTGAGATATTTTTTTTAGAAATGGTAGGTAGCATGATCAACGAGAATACTTCATGGATGTGCGAGGCAATTAGTTGACTAACGTTTGCTTTGTGTGTCTTTTGCTTGTTGGAAATTTTTTTGCCCGAAAATATCGATGTGAACCCCTCTATTCCGGAACACTGACTGCTCAGATGAACGGTCATTGTGGGATTATCGTATTTTTGGATTTATTAGACGGGTTTAAATAGTCGGAAGACCGGGAAGAGAGTATTATAGGTTTATAGTCCAGTGTCAGCTTTTCTCTCTGTTTCGCTGCTAGGGCAAATGGATGAGCAGACTAACGCATAGGTTTAATCATCGTGATAATTTCCTACTTCATGTTATATTTAAATATCAAATGTTGTAATTTTTTTAATTCATAATGAGTTAATAAAGATTGATGTTGATTACATTGAATGATTACATTGATTAGGGTGACTCCGGGGGTCCTGTTGTTGTCCGTGGCTCAAATAACATTTTCAGTATCGTAGGAACTGTATCGAATGTGTGGGATGACTGCGTTAAAGGCTATCCTGGTGTTTATACAAGAATCTCACGTTTCGTCAACTGGATCACCGATATCATTAAGAACAACTAATTGCACCAAGAATTAGACAAACTACTCATTTTAACGTACTTTAAATAAATTGCATTTGAAATTTTATCACATTGCCAGCGAAATTCAGTAAGCAGTAAGTTCAGTAGACCCCCTAAGCATTCACAAACACTTAGTGATCTAAAGTTAAAAATTCTGAAATGTCTTAGAATGTTCATTCTCTGCATACAGGCCATTCTTAAGTATTAAATCATTGCAAAATATTGTTGCTACCGGCAGAAGATACCAGGAAATACTGTCAGATATTGAGTAGTAAATTCCGTTTTCACAATTAAAATGTTATAAAGCGCTTGCTTTCTTATGGTAGGCTTACGTTTTTGTTTTCGCATAATTAAGTTATTTTAACTGCGATGCGAATATCAACTGTACGGAAGGTACAGAACCACACTGCAGTGCTAGGGCATTGTATGGCAAATTTTCCTGGTTTCGCTGTTCTTCTGATTTATCGTCGAAAGGTTATACAGATACGTGACTAATCGGCAGTACATCATCAATGCAATTCTTACATTTGAAAATCGTTTTAAATTTAGTAATAATAATGGTTGACAAATTAAAATTTTAATTTAATATCTCTTTATAGATCAGTTTAGCCATTATCTAGTAATGAACGTTAAGAGATTGGTTGTTTATTTGCAATCATTAAATAATTTACTCATTTCTTCATTAACATTTCAATTGGTCACTGGTCAAATATTTCTGTGGAAGCTTAATGTAGCAAGCATGACTGAATTTCAACTTCATATACTGTAGCCTATGTTCTTCAGAAGCGGTTTCGGGCCCAAACTTTCGGAAGATGGAAGATTTAAATGACTTCGAGCAGTTACATCATTTCTTTTGATTCCATCATAAGAATTATAAACCAAGGCTTAAAACGATATCTAGGCCCTACAATGTATTTATCCAAGCAAAGCGTTTCAATATTTAAATATTTATCATTGAGAAAAGTGCATGTGAAATTTAAGACGTCAAATTGAAGTTGAGTTGAGTTCGGGAGAGTACACTTTCAATCCAGTCGAATGTCTGTGAGTTGCTGTGTTGCCTCAAGGTGCCACAGCATAATTGCACTGCACTGAGTCTCGATTGATAGTCGCAAATTGAGCAGTGAGTGCTTTATAGGCTTCGACAGTGCAGACATACGCTGTCTACAAAGACGTTAATATCGGAAAACATTACGCAAGGGGATAAAGAAGAGATGTTATGATGTTCTAAGAATTCGTTGTACTAATCCATGATATTTTTGTCTTTCGTGGAAGCCACATTTGGGTAGCCTCTTATTATTCCTCATCTCGTAGGAGTTAGTCCAAGCCTCCCTAACACATAACATTATCAACGACACGTGGCATTGGAGGAAGTAAATCCGGGTGTCTGTTCAAATGTGGTCTTTTCAAATGCTTTCAGTCTTTCCATTTTAAAGTTAAATTTTCTACAGTTCTGCCACACCACACCACTGGGTGTATAATGGTTGAATTCTCCAAAAAAACTGCAAAATTTTGAACCACTCACACCCAAAGACTTTACTGTTCCCACCTTCCCAACTATACAAGCATTGCTGTTTTCATCAGGGGTCGACTAAGCTATAGATTTAAACTTTCAACCATCCATGGGATAGGCTACAAAAGTGGGGAAGGGGTTAAGCCCAAATTCCCCCAACAAAAAGAAAGACTGACAATGTATTTACATTTACCTCTTTTAGAAAACCTTTGCTGATGCCCACATTCTCGCGTCCACTGCAAATTTTCAGTTGGAACTGGCAACAGAAGTTTTGTCCAGCGACAAGCTAAATTACAACGGATAAAACTGAACGTGCGTGAAATCACATCATATGTTCATTCAATCAATATAAACTACATTGCTCAGCAAAATGCAGATCTCTCTTATTAAAACAGTTTCAACCATGTCGCACTGTCCACGCAAAGCATTCATAAGACAGTGACTGCCAGTGGCGGCTAAACCGGGGGGCCAAAGGGCAGTGGCGGCTCTAGGACTTGGCAAGTGGGGACCGTTAGGGTGGCAACTTCTAATCACGGGGGCCAACCATTTGTTGTTTAATGTATGTAGCATTAAGTATAGGGTCTTAACTGGGGGCCAGATACTCAATAGGGGCACGGGCCCCCTGGACCTTCCGGTGGAGCCGACACTGCTTGGAAGCTGACGGTTGGAGTCACCAATAAGATCCATGAGCGCAGCGTTTGTCAGTGCCTTGATTACGGGAGATAAGACAGACTGCCCAGTCGATCATATCGAAGTAATCCACGGAGTCCAAGTTGACTTTTACGGGAACCTTGAATCTCCGTATCTGTCCACTGGGGTCCACTGCTCTGGACTCCATCACTCGTCGTCGTAGACCCAGCTCTCGAATGCATGGTCGATGGTCCGTAATCGTAGCAAGGGGTTGATTCTCTGGGTGAGCAAAGTATGCGCTTTGGTGAATGACATATATTGTGCAGATAGGGTTTCCTTTCGTTTTGGAAATTATCATTGACTGTGTTTTTTGTGATTCATTTCTAATCCTAGTTTTCCTGGCTCTTCTAGCGCTTTGTAAAATAGTCTGTGAATTTTATCGATCTTTGCGGACGGCTGTTGGAAATAATCCAGAGAATATAAAGTTGATATTAGCGATTAAGATGATAGGCCTAAATTTTTCCAGAAAAATAGCGAAAATTAAAATTGAAGATAGAGAGGAGTGGCGACGCTGGAGTATGGAACCAATCTTTGGACAGAGCACCTGAAGAAAGAAGTAATGAGGAAAGATGAAATAGAGAAGCTTGTTACAACCGGAAGGATTGAAGGAAAAGGGATAGAGGATGACAAGGGATACACTATCTGGGCTGTTTATGCTATTCACAGAGAGGAAACAACGGAACATTATCGATAACATCTATGCAACAGAAGACATACGGAAATGGAGGTCCATGGTCGCTGACGCAGTCAACCGGCAGGGCAATTAGAAAAAAGAATAAATCTGCGAATTACGAATATAGATTTAGGTTAGATATTAGTTAAAAGAAGGGTATAATAATAATAGATAAATAATTCAAGGCCGAGATTGGCCGAGAGTAGAATGAAGTCTATTGAAGTTAGGAATTATGAATGCTCTCGCTGCCCATAGTTTGTGCGCAGCGCGTCACGTGTTCCAATTAGACAGTTGGAAATCCCCGTAAAATTAGGCGTGCCATTCTAAGAATAGGCAACCAGCACGGGATACGATAAGACCATTGAATAACGCATACTGATGAAAACATTTGAAACTCGTTATGTTGTTGGAAATGTAGTTGTTGCCCATGAAAGAGGAGAAATAACGTTAATGTATGTATGAAATTAAACCGGCTAATGCTGAAAAATACATACGTAGACCTATAAATAGATTTTTTTTCATAAGCAATGAAAGTATAGAAACATGAGATGCGTAGGGCAGAATGTTATTTCAAAAGGAGAATTTTAAAACGCACGAAGGGAATAATCGTTGAAACGAATCTTGTTGGCTTTTGCTGTATGGATTGCCAATATAGTTTGAAAGAACTTATTTCTAAATGTAATCTATTATGTACAGTATTTCCTAAAAACCCTATGGCAATAAACAACTTTATTCCCACATGGTAGAAACAGACGCCACAGAAATAATATTAAGTCACTGTTTATTCTAGGCCTTCTCTGGGGGAAATTCCCCCTCCCTAAGTTTAAAAATTCCCACTCCCAAAAAATATTTCTATATGTTGCATCGGGGGATGGAAATTTCCCCCAAAAGTGTGACGAGTGGGAGGACTTTGAGAGGGGAAAATATAAAGATTATCATGTATTTGCTCATCACAGTATTGGAAGAGGATATAAAATATAAGTAAGATGACCTTTTTTTGCTTTCTGTCCGGGGAAAATATAAGGGTGACGACCTTTTTTTGCTTGTGAAGGATTTTGGGGAGACAAACATTCTCCCCACCCCAAACATTTAAAACCTCCCCCAATGTCAAGGTGGCTAGAATAAACACTTAATTATTAAAATAATAATTAAATTATTAATTAATAATAATTAACTTAATTAAGTAAAAATATTATAACAATACTTAATAATTAACTTAATTAAGTAAAAATATTAAAATTAAATACACGTTAAACTAACGTAAACATTCAATATAGCATATCCATGACTTCAGATTTATCAAATTTATTGTCAAGTTGCATTTATACATTCAGCTGTACATCTATTTTATGCGATTTGTGCTGTTTAAATTACAGGTTGCCTAAAGAATCTTTGATACGGACGCGTCTATAAACAAACACAACACACAAGAATGTTTTCATTCTTATATTATAAATAGACATCTGAATTTCTATAGAAAATCGTCGTTTTTTGATAATTGTCATAAACTCTCTTGACATTCAGAACAGAACACAAAGTCGCATATTATTCTGACATCGCCAAGCGAAGCCATGCATTTACTGTATTTGAAAAAAGAAGATAATACAAAGACAAGACCTTTCAGATCTACGCAGAAGGCCTTCACATTTTATCAGTTTAGCTTATAATTTATTTCACAACAGCTAATTTTATCTTTCTCGATTTTCATTGATTCTCTATGAAGACAGGGAGATACTGTATACGCAGCATTTATTGAACATTCACTTGAAGGACTTTGAAGAACGAACCTGCATCAGAACATGAAGATCGTCTTTATCTCAGCTCTTATAGTGACACTGGAAGGTAAACACAATACATTGTGCTTGTTTGTAATTCAGCGCGTCAACCAAGCTCGTCTTAAACTTGAATGCTGAGCCAACTTTCAGTTGTTCATAATGTAATTTTTTAAAAATAACATGATTAGATGTGGTTTATGAGGCCTGTGTGAAATCCAGAGGCGGATCTAGGGGGGCAGGGGGTACGCTTGTCCCCGGGCGCCGAGGTGAGGGGGCGCCAAAATCGGACATTTGGGTAAGTGAAATGCACAATAAAGAAGAAGAAACACGTGTGAAGACCTTTTTTGATTGTCAGTTATGTTAGGGGCGCCAACGTACACTTTGTCCCCGGGCGCCGAATACCCTAGATCCGCCTCTGGTGAAACCACTACAAATACTTTCACCATTTAATAATGTAATGTATTATATGATAATGTAATTAACGTAATGTAATTTCTCGTAAAATTATGTAGTGCTCGTGGATGCAGAATTTCTACGAATAAGCTTTTTTTAAAATCCTCAATCCATTTCTTTCCGTTCTGTATGTTTTCGGTTGTTGCACTCGTTTTGGTAGTTGTGTTCAGTTGCTTTGTCAGTTATTTGTTATAGCGGGTCTTCTTGGTAGATAGCTAAGCCTACTACAGCTTCACTCTTATAACCGCTAGGACATAGGCCCAGTGTTTAATCTAGGCCGCTTCCGGGGGAAATTGCTCTTACCCCCCCCTCCGGAAATTTTGAAATACTACATGGACGAACAGTGGCCCCTAGCAGAATCCCCCCGGCTTTGTCAGTTCCCCCCGGCTTTTTCAGTCCCCTTCCCCGGAGTCCTGGAGTCTAGATTAAACACTGTATAGGCCTATAATCTTAGCACACCGAAACGCAACACTGTACAAGACCAGTTTAATGTCCCCTCTCTCCGTGTCAGCCAACGTGCGACTGCCTGAGAAATCGAATCACTGACCCCCGGACCCAGGGTTCGAACCTCACCCGATATATGAACACTGACCATTTAGAAATTGACTTATCAATAGATCGCATTTGTCTAACTGATTAATTTTTTTTTATTAATTATCTATATTTGCATTATTAGTCGTCGTTTACTTGACATTCATTCTAATATCCTTTATTAATGTTTAAATTGTTGTCTTCTTCCTTGATGAAACAATATTTTGTACTTTTGTAGCCTTTGTTCCTGTTTGGTACAGTGAGTAGGAGATGATTACATTGAATTTCAAATGACATAGTCATGCGTTGATGACTATTATGATGATGATGCTTTTGGTAGCGGTGATGATGATAGTGGTGGTGGTGATGACGACGACGATGATGATGATGATTACGTTGATGATTACGATGATGATGATGATGATAAATAGTAAATAAAAAATATATAATGAAAATGAAAAATATGACAAATGAAAAATATAATTAAAATGATAAATAAATAAATGAAGGGAAAGAGAGTGAGAGGTAGACCGAGAAAGATGATGTTGGAGTGGATGATGGATAAAGGATACCAAGAACTCAAAGAAGAAGCAAGCAACCGATCGGAGTGGAATAACTGGATACCTGGACCTGTCGAAAGACAGAAACACTGATGATGATGACGACGATGATGATGATGATGATGATGATGATGATGATGATGACGACGACGACGATGATAACGGCGATTAACAACATGGCGAAGCTGCTGACCATGATGATGGCGAATATGATGATAGTTTTAAATCGGATATTGACGATGGTACTGAACCTACTGATGATACGATAGTGATTATGTCATGATGACGATGATGATGTCGACGACTATATTGATGATGATCATAGAGCCGTCGTAGTTAAAATGATGAAGTAGATCAATTAGTTGACCGGATGTTTATACAGACGGCACTCTCAGATGTGGTGTTAGTAAATATCCAAATGCTGGTAGACAAGAGGACCTTTCTTCCTCACTGGAGCCGTTCGGAATTATCCGTGGCAAGAAAGCTAGGCGACATGAGTTTCCGTGGGCAGTAAGGAAATCTTTTCCCTAGTTCTGTCGGTAAAATTCACTATACTTTATGACCAAATAATATATCGCCCAATATATTTAACAACAGAAATATTAGTACAAATGGAAACTATGTAGCGGATTTTAAAATAATAAAATCATCAAAGATCGCATACAATGAAAAATAATATAATTAGCACAGGACAGTGATGGCGAACCCTTCGGGACCGCTTGCCAAAAATATAACCCAAAGCCCATTTATTTATCGCAAAATTCCAACACCTGGGCCCCTATAGTAAGTTTAATTTTGGTTTAGCAAAAGAACTCTTTAGTGTCTTTAAAATAAAAAGAAAACAAGAATAGGATTAGAGTTTTCAATTATACAAAATATAACAGAAATCTGGTAAATTTTAAAATTTGTGCCTCTTTAGTTTTTTGGACATATTTCAGCAAACAGTAAAGATATCAGCGTGAAATTTGTCAATGATATTGCATCAGAAACATTCCCAGCTATATGACCTATAAATTGTATTGAAATCACTACACACGCGGCCGAGATATTAAATGTCAAACATCGGTCCAGTTTTTACTTTTGCATACTGTACATTTTTCTGACACATTTCATCTTAAGCCATTTCGTGAGCGACTGCATAGTGCAATAGGTATGCATAGTTCACCGTCTGTTTTGAATGCACTTTAATTAAGGTAGGACTGGTGGACACAAGCGACCGGTCATATATCCTTTGCGGAGCGACTATCATCAGTGAAAGATGGGTCTTGACAGCAGCTCACTGCATTAATACTACCCTCGCTACTTGGTAATGGAGCACAACGTCGTCTTAAATTATGAAATGATGTGCCATTGTTATGTCGCTTACAGTGTCTAGATTTCTGTCTTAATGAAAAATAATGTCTGTCTAACGATTGTTTTTGTAGCAGAGATTTAGGTTATATGAATCATTATCGTGTCATCGTCATCATCATCATCATCATCATCATCATCATCATAATCATTATCATCATCATCATCTTCATAACGGTCATCGTCATCGTAAAATTGTTTTTCTTCGATAAGTATTGGTTCAGCGTCCTTTGTTATTTGATGAGGGATACAGAATAGACTTCTAGACAGAATAGATGGGGGTGGGCCATTCGTGCTCGATTCCACATTTTGCTATGCTCCGTTCATTCCATATGGAGTGATGCACATTGTTAAAATTATTGAAATGAATGAAAGGGCGACTACATTCTTTATTCGCTGTTATCGATTAGATAGCGTATCTATTACGAGATACCAGACAGTCTAGTTTGGTTTACCAACTTATTTCTAATTGAAGCATTCCAATTTCCAAGCTGCATGCCGTCAATGGAAACCCGTTCCATTATATCTGGAATTTAGGGTAAACCGGACACGCGTCGTTGTCGGAGAACACAATGTGTCGGAGGATGAAAATAATTACCGCAAACATCACAGAATCTCTCGTTACTTCATTGCTGATGGCTACAGGAATAATGCTACTGCCATAATTAACGACCTAGCGCTGTTGTCGTTGAAGAGCAAAATTAGTATGTCAAAAAATGTTCGACCAGTCTGTGCTCCGGACACGGAAAAGACATACGCTTATAGGCAATGCGTAGTGGTTGGATGGGGCAAGACTGAAAGTAAGGCAAACATATTCAGTGCATCTGCTTCTGTATTGTTTGATACAGGCAGTCCGAGAGAAATTTCGGGCCCCTGTGCAGAATGGCCGACGGGCCCTTGAGAAGTCATAATTTTTTCTTGACGACCTTTTTTTTCGTCCTCTGCCGTTTATTTAGCACTGTGTCCCGGACCCCCTGTGCTCGCCGGGCCCCTCTGCTGAACTGACATTTTTAACCATTCTTTAGTGTTATTATTCATTTTATTGTTAATTATACATATTCATCATCGGCCCGGGCCCCCTCCAGACCGCCGGGCCCCTGTGCAGTTGCCCCCTGCCCCCTCTCGGAGGGCCTGGTTTGATATGCATAGGCATAATGTTTGACGCCAAAGTTTAAGAATACGTGTTCTACAAAATGCGAACATATGTAGCTTTCTATAGATTTTGAACTTTGCTGAAATCTAGGATTGGAATCATTGAATTTTTCATAACTTAGCGAAGAATACAAAATGCAAACCTGTAGTTTTCTATATATATTTTGAACTTTGCGCTGGTACCACTTCTCCTTTACTGCTGGTACCTCTGGTACCAACTAATTTTCATCGACCGGTACCACTGCTGGTACCGTCCTATTTCACCCTTCTGGTACCGCTAACTCTATTCAGCTGGGCCTCTGGTACCGCTTCCTCTTCCAAGGTGGCTGGTAGCTTACCGCTTGGTACCACTCTTAACCGCAACTCGTTGGTACCATCGAACCTCAATTTTTGATCTCAGTGGCCACTAAAACGTAGGTGTCTAAAACTCACCCTGTTCCTCTCTTATATCTTATGGACTACTAGCGCAATCTGTCTAATAATTAAGCTACGTATTCTATTGAGTATTGGACCTTTTGCAACGTGATTATAATTATGACGGGGCATCAGATTTAATTGAGTCGTACAGTATTATCAATCTTTTCATTAGCCTATTTATGATTTCTTTACGACATGAAACCAGGTCCGCCGAAAGTAGGAGACAGGGGCACATGCCCGAGGGCCCGGCGATTTGTAGGGACTCGAGGGACCAGCAATAAACTTACCTTATGCAATAGTTATGACTTAATTAAAGGTTCTGCAATTGAATATAATCAGAGAGCTTGGGTTGTCAGTTAAGCAAGGCATTGCTAACCGAAAAGAAAAAGAGGTTGTCAACTGATTTTGAGGCGATTATAAAATATTATAAATAAGCGTTGTAACCAACAATACTTTTCCCATAAATATAAAGACTGTTTAGGAGCCTGTGATAATCTGAAAATGGGTCCTGATTTTCTGTTAGTTTGGCGAGTACTTACTGTAATACTTTATCATCGAATTTGTCTACGTATTCCTTCTTTGTTGATTTGCTTCGATTCCAGAGCAACGACTTAAAGATGGCTGTGTCGCCAATGTCTGTCCTTCTGTTTGTTGCAAATAGATTTTTAAAATTTAATTATAATAAGCGAATTTGCCTTTTTGTTAATGTAGAAGGTAATGAATCTTTGGTTCCTCGTTTCGTACGATTAAACATCTCGAAGAATTCAGAGTGCGGTGCTCGCATTAATTCCGGTGAACCTTTCTCGGCAAACATGATGTGCGCCACGGACGACCAAGGGGACGTCAAGCGGGGCCATTGTTTGGTGAGTTACTGAATACACAGTGTGGATAAATCAAACCGGTATCATCCAGTAATATTGTAAATATTTTCACAACTCATTGGTCAAAATGCATGACGTTTGGTGTAGGTCTTACATATGCAGTAATCAGTGATGGGCAACTAACTAAAAAATATTAGTTAAACTATAACTAAATGTTAAACTTTTTGCAACTAATTTTACAACTATTTTTCATGTATCAAGTATGTGTTCATGAAAACAATTCAAAACATAGACGATGCTGGCAGCATCAACACGTCAGTCAATGAACCATTGAATTAATTAATCATTGCATTTCCCGCTTACTAACGAGATCAAAGAGCGTAATTAAGTAAAAATACACTGGTCTCTGACCAAGATCAGTGATATATGGCGTTATCGTTGTCATGAAAGAAATTACCCAGAAAGGAATAGATAAAAAGGTACTGTAACTTTTAGTTAGCAACTAATTAGTTAACTAGTTGCCCATCACTGGCAGTAATAGGCTTATATCCTCAACGCAGCCATTTAAGTTTTCTTTCGAATTCCAAATTGCAGCGACGTAACTTAGCGAAAACCATACTAGAAGGTAGAACGCGTTCAACAAAAACATGTTACTACGCTTGTTTGCTAAATTTAGTTTTATGGGCACAAAAGTGACAAATTGCAGTACATAAGAAACTGTCGTGTTATGAACTTCAGCGTGTGCCACAAATTGATCAGTTTGTTTCAGTATGTATAGGAATGCTGCATGCTTAATTAATCAGTATAGATTGGCGTACATATGGTGCTTAGAGAGCGTATAGAGCGGATATACTGTACAGTTGAGGTTCGCAGTTTCAAGTTGAGTATTGGAGAGTTATGATCAGACAGTGAGAGAGTTAGGAGCTGAGCAGAGATAGACTAAAATCCTGAATGTTGTGAAAGAAAGGACATTTTAGAAATATGTAGCTGCGTTTATACGAACACTTTTTCGTACAATGAACATGAAAATTCAATGAGATATCAAACGTCTTTATCCATATAAGTTGTCAGTTATAAATACATAAGAGGCTGTCGTGTTTTGGGCGTATGGCGAAACTTCTTAAATACAAGATATGCGTCATAGTGTTTGGTCGAACTCGAATATCTCTCTAACGCGTTATCGATAACAAATGATAATGTCCTGGATGGATTCAAATAAATTGCTTTTCAACCCGGCTAACACTTAATTTCTACTTTTATCCACAAAGCCCCAGCTCAAGAAATTGACTCCGGTGTTTATTCTAGCCACGTAGACATTGGAGGGGGTTAACATTTTGGGGGAACAGACATTGGGGAGGTCATACTACTTGCCAAATGTCAATTTATTTTGGGAGGGGGATTTCAAACATTGGGGAGAGGAAATTCCCCCAGAGAAAGTCTAGAATAAACACTGTTTGACTCTATCAGCTCTGTTAAACATTGAATGATGCATTCAGGATATTATGATAGAAAAAATGACACAAATTGTGACCAAGGGGTTGTGAACATAGTTATGCCTCCACGATGAAATAGAGTTGAACCAATTTTATTGGCCCATAATGTAAGTGAAATGTAATTTCTCGTAAATTTCTTTAGCGCTCATGTACATTTGGTTCCTAACGAATTTAGGGTATTTTCCAGCGCCTTTTCTCAAACTAATTTGTATCTTGTCTGTCCTCCTTCCCTGCAACCAACTGTGTAGTTATGCCTATTCATTGGCGAAGCCATAGTGGGCGACGGGGGTCTGGTCTCCCATTCTGCCTTGGACCGGTCGTGAGGTTTACCCAAAACCGGTGAGATATTTTTTTAGAAATGGTAGGTAGCATGATCAAAGAGAATACTGCATGGATGTGCGAGGCAATTAGTTGACTAACGTTTGCTTTGTGTGTCTTTTGCTTGTTGGAATCTTTTTTGCCCGAAAATATCGATGTGAACCCCTCTATTCCGGTACACTGACTGCTCAGATGAACGGTCATTGTGGGATTATCGTATCTTTGGATTTATTAGACGGGTTTAAATAGTCGGAAGACCGGAAGAGAGTATTATAGGTCTATAGTCCAGTGCCAGCTTTTCCCTCTGTTTCGCTGCTAGGGCAAATGGATGAGCAGACAAACGCATAGGTTTAATCATCGTGATAATTTCTTACTTCATGTTATATTTAAATATCAAATGTTGTAATCTATTTAATTCATAATGAGTTAATAAAGTTTTATGTTGATTACAGGGTGACTCCGGGGGCCCTGTTGTTGTCCGTGGCGCAAATAACATTTTCAGTATCGTAGGAACTGTATCGTATGTGGTGGGTGACTGCGTTAAAGGCTATCCTGGTGTTTATACAAGAATCTCACGTTTCGTCAACTGGATCACCGATATCATTAAGAACAACTAATTGCACCAAGAATTAGACAAACTGCTCATTTTAACGTACTTTAAATAAATTGCATTTGAAATTTTATCACATTTCCAGCGAAATTCAGTAAGCAGTAAGTTCAGTAGACCCCCTAAGCATTCACAAACACTTAGTGATCTAAAGTTAAAAATTCTGAAATGTCTGAGAATGTTAATTCTCTGCATACAGGCCATTCTTAAGTATTAAATCATTGCAAAATATTGTTGCTACCGGCAGAAGATACCAGGAAATACTGTCAGATATTGAGTAGTAAATTCCGTTTTCACAATTAAAATGTTATAAAGCGCGTTTCGGGCCCAAACTTTCGGAAGATGGAAGAGTTAAATGACTTCGAGCAGTTACATCATTTCTTGTGATTCCATCATAAGAATTATAAACCAAGGCTTAAAACGATATCTAGGCCCTACAATGTATTTATCCAAGCAAAGCGTTTCAATATTTAAATATTTATCATTGAGAAAAGTGCATGTGAAATTTAAGACGTCAAATTGAAGTTGAGTTGAGTTCGGGAGAGTACACTTTCAATCCAGTCGGATGTCTGTGAGTTGCTGTGTTGCCTCAAGGTGCCACAACATAATTGCACTGCACTGAGTCTCGATTGATAGTCGCAAATTGAGCTTTATAGGCTTCGACAGTGCAGACATACGCTGTCTACAAAGACGTTAATATCGGAAAACATTACGCAAGGGGATAAAGAAGAGATGTTATGATGTTCTAAGAATTCGTTGTACTAATCCATGATATTTTTGTCTTTCGTGGAAGCCACATTTGGGTAGCCTCTTATTATTCCTCATCTCGTAGGAGTTAGTCCAAGCCTCCCTAACACATAACATTATCAACGACACGCGGCATTGGAGGAAGTAAATCCGGGTGTCTGTTCAAATGTGGTCTTTTCAAATGCTTTCAGTCTTTCCATTTTAAAGTTAAATTTTCTACAGTTCTGCCACACCACACCACTGGGTGTATAATGGTTGAATTCTCCAAAAAGCAGCAAAAAATTTGAACCACTTCCACCCAAAGACTTTACTGTTCCCACCTTCTCAACTATACAAGCATTGCTGTTTTCATCAGGGGTCGACTAAGCTATAGATTTAAACTTTCAACCATCCATGGGATAGGCTACAAAAGTGGGGAAGGGGTTAAGCCCAAATTCCCCATGCAACAAAAAGAAAGACTGACAATGTATTTACATTTACCTCTTTTAGAAAACCTTTGCTGATGCCCACATTCTCGCGTCCACTGCAAATTTTCAGTTGGAACTGGCAACAGAAGTTTTGTCCAGCGACAAGCTAAATTACAACGGATAAAACTGAACGTGCGTGAAATCACATCATATGTTCATTCAATCAATATAAACTACATTGCTCAGCAAAATGCAGATCTCTCTTATTAATACAGTTTCAACCATGTCGCACTGTCCATGCAAAACATTCATAATACAGTGACTGCCAGTGGCGGCTAAACCGGGGTGCCAGAGGGCAGTGGCGGCTCTAGGACTTGGCAAGGGGGGGCCGTTGGGGTGATAACTTCTAATCATGGAGGCCAACCACTTGTTGTTTAATGTATGTAGCATTAAGTATAGGGTCCCAACTGGGGGGCATTGAGGGCCAGACACTCATAAGGGGGCACGGGCCCCTCTGGCCCACCGGTGGAGCCGCCATTGCCAGGAGGCCCGTGCCCCCTATTGAGTGTCTGGTCCCCCAGTGGTCTTCCAGTTGGGACCCTATACTTAATGCTATATACATTAAACAACAAATGGTTGGCCCAAGAAAATTTTAGTGCATGTCATATACTGTTCACAGTATCTCAATATTTGTGCAACTGAAGTAAATTACAGATATGCGCATGGCGTTCTGCTTTTACTTTCACTATTTACCAATTGAGCAATATGTTGGTTGCAATATAACAGAGGTAAAAATCTTTTTTTATAGATTTTAATCTCCATAATTCTATGTTAGCATTAATGTCAGCCGTACAAATCATTGTTAACTTGTAGGGGGAAACAATTTTTGACGACACGCTGGAAGAAATTGATCAAAAACGGAAAGGTATAGAATACCGTATCTACCTATCCAGGAGGTTTAAGGGAAAATAACAACCATAAATCTATGATAACAACGAATAATCGATGATAATCGTTCTACCGCACGACGTTTGAATAATTGAAAAACGCCAAAGAATTGAAAAAGACACTGAAGATCGATGGCCTTGCTTTATCAGATACCAAAATGTTTCTGTTTGAAAGCTCTTGTCTTACTGTGAAAACGAAGAACGATAACCATACATGAACGATTTGTTCAATTTTTGTTATAACGAAAAGTACGGATAGATAGAATTTCTCAGGAACTGCACAGTGGCGGCTCTAGGATTTGGCAAGTGGGGGCGTTGAGGGGCAACTTCAATCATGGGGGCCAACCATTTGTTGTTTAATGTATGTAGCATTAAGTATAGGGTCCCAACTGGGGGCCACTGGGGAGGCCAGGCAGTCAATAGGGGGGTCACGGGCCCCCCTAGACCCCCCGGTGGAGCCGCCACTGGAACTGCATATTTCAGTTAATGTAAGTGTCCGTACTTTTCTTTGGCTTTGGTCTCTCAGAATATACCTTGCGGCAACACCGCTACCATTGGAAAATGGCGAAAAGTTTATTCAGTCCGTATATATGTCTTTGTATCACTAAACGTCCCACTAAGTTCGTTCCTACGAGAATTATTGAAATCGTGTATATGACAGTGGTAGTTTACGTTGATAATTGTGTGCAGCTGCTTTGTCATAAATGCTTACAATGGCTTTTCTTTGGCTGAATGACAGAAGTTGTATAGTAACATAATACTAGTGTCCTGGCTTATAAAACTCTGCAGTCCGGCCAGCCTCAGTATTTCAAATCTATGCTAGGCCACCCAAAATCGCTAATTCATTGTTAAATATAGGCCTACTTAGAACCAACATTGAAATTGGTAGAAACCCTGTATGACATTTGACAATGCAAGGATTAGTGCTACAGTAGGCTATAGATATGCAAAATTCAGAAGAGTGATGAAACAAATTAAAACCACATTTTCGTGTGTCCCCAGCTTAGCTGATTCAAACCGTACTAGAATTTTCAATATATTCTGCCTCAATTTTATTCTAGAGCATTCGAAATGCCCCGAAAAATGGTGAGCCATTTGAAACGACACTATACAAAGTCTTTCAGAAATCTGTTCTCTGTCAAATGTCTAACTAATCGAACGAGGGATAAGAAGGGGTTTAAGAGAGCTGGTTTCTTGTAAGACAAGTCCTATAGAAAACAAAAATATTATATAATTGATATCCTGTCTGCAGCGCATTGCCAGGAATTTTTGGTTGGAAGGGGGGGGACGGGGCTAGCGTGTCAGATTCCTTATCCACCCCTGCCCCCCCGGATTTGCGCGAATCTGGTAGGTGATCTGGGGCAGGTTTGGGGGCACTTGCCCCATTTGCCCCCGTGGCGACGCTAGTGGCTATAATCAAAATATGACCTAAGCGTCTGGTAAAAGTCAAAGCAAATACAAACTGAAAACCGTTGAAGATACACCTTTAATCTATTTCCTTGTACAGTAGTTACAGTACTTCATTGCAGAGTTGTCCGTGTAGATATCTGATTTTTATTTAACTGCAGCCTGGGGTCGTTCAGCTAAACTGTATTACACCTCCACCTTCATAATTAAACATATAGGCTATGACAATCTAAATATATTAAAACCAAATGTGGTTTTTAAGGAGAATGATGAAGGTTTATTGGACAGAGAAAATGTCAAACCAAGAAATTTTGGAAAAAAGCAAACTCAAGAAGGAAATTGTTAAAGACTATAAAGAAAAGACAAATTTAGACAATTAGACTTTTTCAGACATATAATGAGGGAAAAGGCCTGGAAAACTTAGCCACAACAGGTAAAGTGATGGTGAAAAGAGCAAGAGGGAGACAAAGATTGACGTTCATTGAAAACCTGCTATGCGACGCATTATGTCAGAAGTAGAACTATACTACAAGCGACATACGACAGGATGGAGTGGAAGTCCATGGTCGCCAACGTTGTAAAACAGGGCACCTAAAGAAGAAGAAGAAGAGAAAAGAACTCAATACGAATATCAGCAGAATTAAGATATTTTGCCCTATTCAAACGATCAGCAGTGACACGTCGGAAAACCATCCTTCCCCAACTGAAACTTACGCCAATCCTGAACTAGGAAATGTAGCGATTGTGTGTGTGCGTGTGTGTGTGTGTGCGCGCCATCGTAGTAGACACAACGGGGATCTTCTGCTCGAACCCTTAGATAGTAGATGGCGCCAGCCCTTACCAGCGCGGTCCTTTGAGTCATGCTTAGATGCCGATGCGATAACGACGAGACGCTTAACGCATCACGGCTTGAACCTGCCCGACTGGAGAAACCAACCAGTTGCAGTTTTGCAGAACCTATACCAGGTCTGCCCCCCCCCCCCCCCAATGACCAAAAAATCTCATCGGATTTACACGATTTGCATAAGTGGCCCTGGACGGCCCGATTGCACCGGCTTGCACCAATGTAGCAACGCCACTGCTAACAACGGTGACATGACGGTACTCCAGTACGAAGACGTGATGAAGGTCGACTTTGGAATCCACTTCAACGGCCGGGTCATGGATTGCGCTGTTACGGTGGCATTCAATCCACGATACGATCCGCTTCTTGCCGCGGTGAAGGCTGCGACAAACACGGGGATCCGTGAGAGCGGGATCGACGTGCGTCTCTGCGACGTCGGAGAGGCCATCCGGGAAGCCATAGAATCCTATGAGGTTGAGTTGGACGGAAAGGTGTACCCAGTGAAGAGCTTACATACAGTAACCTGAGCGATCACGCCGTACAGGATCAACGCCGGTAAGACGGTTCCGATCGTCAAGGGAGGCGACACGACAAGGGCGGAGGAAGGCAAGTTTTTTGCCATCGAGACCTTCGGAAGCACCGGAAAGGGTGACGTTCACGACGACATGGAGACGTCTCATTACATGAAGAACTATGAAGCCGGTCATGTTCCGATCCGAGTGACGAAATCGATGCAGCTTCTCGGGAGTGATCGACAAGCATTTCGGCACGCTTGCGTTCTGCCGTCGGTGGCTCGATCGTCTGGATCAGGCCAAGAATCTGATGGCGTTGAAGAATCTGTGCGACCTGGGAATCGTCGATCCGTATCCTCCACTCTGCGACATCATGGGCTGCTACGGACCGCCAAGTACGAGCATACTCCCTACTTACGACCGACCTGCAAACAGGGCCGGCCATAAGCCTGGGCAAACCGGTGTAGCATATTATAATGACTCCCATATAATAATAACTCCCCCATCATTATTATATATATAATAAAGAATCCCCCCTCATTATTATATATATAATAATAACTCTCTCTATATTATAATAACTCCCCAGAAGAAGTAGGCCTAAAAATTGAAAAAATAACCCTAATTTATAAAAATGTCTCTAAAATGGTTATACGAAATTATAACCCCATTTCCAATCTCCCAGTTTTTCTAAAATTCCTGAAAGGACAATGCTTACCAGAATGTTAAATTACTTAGATGCATTTAATATGCTATCCACTGATCAATATGGTTTCAGCCCTATTTCTCCACTTAAATGCCAATAATGAATTTAATTGATACCAAAACAACAAATTTTTAATCCCACAATTTGCCACAAACACACAATTGGAACAATCCTCGATATAAAAAAGCTTTTGATGTTCTAGACCATGATATCTCAGCTGGTTTCTGAAAAACTAAGGGAGTTAATATAATATAGAGAGAGTTATTATTATATATATAATAATGAAGGGGGGAGTCATTATTATATATATAACAATGAGGGGGAGTTATTATTATATGGGAGTCATTATAATATACTATACCGGGCCTGTGCCCTGCAGAGCCCCGCTCCTCTAAGGGGCCCGCGATTTAGCGATGACCTTTTTTTCTTGTCACGATTTTTTCGCGAACGCCAAGGGGCCCCGCGATATTGGCGATGACGCTATCTCGCCCGGGGCCCCGCAAAACGTAAGGCCGGCCCTGCCTGCAAAGAGGCTGGGGAGACAGCAAAGCAGTCAAGAAAGCCACGTGCAGCTCCAAAGTAAACAGCACGGTTACTGGCGGGAAAAACAGTAGCCGAAGCCAAAGCTGCCATTTGTTGGCATTGATCTGTCGGAGGGAAGGAGTCCGAGGAAGCGGGCAGCTGCTTCACCCAGCAATGCTCCAAAAACATCAACGAAAGCTGTCACGAAGAGACAGGCAGCAGGGCCTAAGAAAGCAAAGGGCTCTCAGGACACGAAGGACAGCAAGACTTCTGCTGTCAAGTCCGAATAGCAGATCTGCATTCATGATGAACTTGACTAGTGACTGGTTCAAATTTTATTAATTTATTTATGGCGTGATTTAAACTGCAATGATATCAGCGTCAATAGGCATCCCCAAGGTTCTTGACTGCATGTAGCCTAGGAATCAACACACCACTAGATTGTATATATAATATCAAGAAAAGCCATTAATAAAGTCAAATTCCTTTTTGGATAGCAGTCAGTTAGAACGTCGAGGGTTACTTTAATTGAATTTACAACTCAGCAGAGAAGTTTCCCAAAAGGAAATCCATTAAATGAAATCCAAAGAACTACCAATTTATGGCATAACTGATAATTAATTATTCCACTTTAAAAGACAATGAAAAAATAATACTAACTTATTGTACTTATATACTCAATACAATCAACCGATTAATTAATCCTTTGAGTATGTCCAAACCACCTCAAACTGTTCCCTATTGCTTCATCTGCATCTATTCGAAGCTTATTGCTCAGTTCTTCTTTTAGTTTTTCATTGGAAACAACCATGTGACAATCCAAATTAAAAGTAAAATCTTCAGATAAAATGCAATCACCAAAGTGAAGAGAACAATGCATTAGAAAATTGGGTTCTTCCAGAAATAATTCATCACAAACTCCACATCCAAATGGTTTAACAGCAAAAAGAGATTTATTTTCTTGTTTATTACAAATCATAACAACAGACTTGTGGTCAACATCAATCTTTCTAAGGTGTTTCAAGCAGGATTTCTTAGAAATGCTGTGGCGACTTACACACTGTAGCTTTTGTCCATGGTGGACTCTGTGATGGCTCATCACTTCCTGTTTTCGATTGAACGCTTTGCCACAATCATAACATTTGAAAGGTTTCTTTCCACTGTGAATTCTTTCGTGAGTTTTAAGATGGCTAAATTGACTGAATGCCTTTGTGCATATTTTACAGACATAGGGCTTCCATCCAGTATGAATTCTTTCATGAGTTTTAAGACTTCTTATTTGACTGAATGACTTGGAGCATATTTTACAAACATACGGCTTTTTCTCCTGTATGAATTCTGTCATGTCGTTTAAGGTGATCTAATCGACTGAATTCTTTTCTGCATGTATTGCAAACGTGCGGCCTTGCTCCAGTATGAATTCTTTCATGAGTTTTAAGATTGCTAAATTCACTGAATGCCTTTGTGCATATTTTACAGACATAGGGCTTCCATCCAGTATGAATTCTTTCATGAGTTTTAAGACTTCTTATTTGACTGAATGACTTGGAGCATATTTTACAAACATACGGCTTTTCTCCTGTATGAATTCTGTCATGTCGTTTAAGGTGATCTAATCGACTGAATTCTTTTCTGCATGTATTGCAAACGTGCGGCCTTGCTCCAGTATGAATTCTTTCATGAGTTTTAAGATTGCTAAATTCACTGAATGCCTTTGTGCATATTTTACAGACATAGGGCTTCCATCCAGTATGAATTCTTTCATGAGTTTTAAGACTGCTTATTTGACTGAATGACTTGGAGCATATTTTACAAACATACGGCTTTACTCCTGTATGAATTCTGTCATGTCGTTCAAGGTGATCTAATCGACTGAATTCTTTTCTGCATGTATTGCAAACGTGCGGCCTTGCTCCAGTATGAATTCTTTCATGAGTTTTAAGATCACCTCTTTGATTAAATGTCTTGCCACACAATTTGCAAACATGTGGTTTCTCCCCTGTATGAACGCTTTCATGACGTGTAAGAACATCTTTCTTACAGAATGCCTTGCTACATACTTTGCAGGCATATGGTTTCTCACCAGTATGAATTCTTTCATGAACTTTAAGACAATCTTTTCGATTGTATGCCTTCCCACACAATTTGCAAACATATGGTTTCTCGCCAGTATGAATTTTTTCATGTTTTTTAAGATCATATTTGCGAGTGGATGTTTTGCCACATATATTACAGTAGTGCAATCTCGCCATGCTCTGAAAATCTCAAATGTTCCTTTGACTGACTGACTGTCGTTGATTAACTTTCAAAGAGACAAAGTTTTCATTCATAAGGTTTCTCTATGGAAATTGTCTACTTGAAAGACATAATTCTTCTTCTTTGACTGCTTCCTTCAAATGCAAATATTGTAAAGACATAAAATATTCTGATACGATTTAAGAGAAAAATAGGAAAATGAAATTATGCCACATAATCAATGTCATTGTAAACAATGTTATATAAATTCAAATTGCAATTACTTGTTTAGATGTAATGTAGTGTAGGCATTGGGCAGTGGAAGAGGGTGATTTGAGAAGCTCAGTAATGCAAGACGGGGCCTGACCTTGAAGTATTGCATAAACAGTAACTAATTAACAGAACGCTGAAGTTAGGACAGTATTTTGGTCAATGGAGCAGAACAGCTCTTGTATAGAGAATTTGTGAACATAGATGTCAGATAATAAACAATAATAACAACAAGGTTTAAAGTGGTTCAGTAGGGTCTGCCCTGTGTGAGAACCACTGTCGCACTCATCCGGATCTAGTAGCCTACAGTACTGAGACCCATGTTGAAGTCGTTCATACTCATAGTCATTACAATATTCTCATCCAATTCATTCCACCTGTCCACCACTCTTGCACTAAAAAAAGTGCTGTTTGCATCTCCCAACCCGTTTTTTAACCCCTTAACTGGGCAACTATTTGTAACTCAATGTAAAATGGACGAGCGTTACTCGGGGCACCCAGTTAAGAGGTTAAACAGTTTCATGCTGTGCCCTCAGGTTCCATCATACTGCTTCATCGTAAAAACCCTTTCTTTTAGCAATTCCACTTTTTTTAGTTAGTATTTTGTATGTCTCAATGAAATCCTCTTTCTCTTTTTCCAAGGTTGTCAGTCCACAGTGTTTTAGCCTTTCTTCATAGGTTAGTCTATGATATCCTTTGATCATTTATGTTGCTCTGTGCTATACTCTTTCCAAAGTCTCTATGTCATTCTTCAGGAATGGACACACCATGCTTGAACACAGCACTCTATATGTGGGCGCACCAATGTCTTGTAAAGTCTTATTATTACATCCTTTTCTCTGGAAGGAAGATTCAGAAATTGAGAAAAGTATAACAAGATCAGGGTTAATTGAAATAACATTATGCAATTTAAATATGGTCTTTCATTGTAAATGTTTGGATTGTTGAAAAAATGCAAATGCCACATAAAATATAAGCTATTTTACCCGGTACATTCTAGTATAAAGTATGTGTTTAGGTGTATAAGTTCTGTCATATCTTTTGCTAATAATTAAAACTGAAGAAGCTGACATTGTTTTCCATATTTCATAAACAATATTAATATAATCAATAAAGCACATAGATTAATTTCTCAAAGTAAATTGAATGTGCATAGTCAAATCAAAATCAAAATCTGTCACAATTAAAGTCGTTCATTTACTTGCGGAGATTGCAATGCAGCAAATGCTCAGAAGCATAAAACAGTCTCGTAACCCTGTATCCACAAAAAAAGGGAATTCTGAAGGGAATCAGCAGAAGATAGCCAATGGTAGCAAAGAAAAATCATCCACTGAAATCCCCGAGATAGAAAAGGAAGAAAGCAGTAGATTTAGAATGAGTAGAAGAGCCTCGTTATTCCAATACCGAAATAATTTAAACACAAGAGACACATCACGTATGGACATTTGGCAGGGAACCTACAACAGAAACTAGCGATCCGCGCCTGAAACAATGCTCATATTGAATATGGGAAAACATTACCTGTACCTTTACAAAATATGTTATTGATCACTTTGTGCTCACATTCAGGCATTGTTTATGTCATCTAACACATCATACCAAATACAAGCACAGGTTCCTATTAATGCCAGCCAAACAATCTGAAACCTATTTGAAGATGAGCTTTGCTTTCTTAACTTCCAGTTAGTGCTTTAGTATCTCATGTATTAATAACATAATTAAATGCCACAATATGACCAAATGTATGGTGATTGAATAATCTACACTGTAACAACCTAGCCTCACTGCCCTTCGGATGTTGACTATTGCTTGGCTGATCATATACCTTCCACATAACTATTTTAAGAAAGGCTGAGCGCCTATAAAGAATAAACAGCTACTGTTGTGCTGCTTTCCAAAGCGCTATATAAATCCACGAGATTTTACTTACTTACTTGATTACACGATGTCGACAATATCTATCTGCTCTCTGGAATGACCGAGTCGTTTAGGGAGGGATTTGGAGAATCGTCGATTAATACACTTTCTGTATCAGAACTGGTGCCAAAAAGTACCTAATTACTATTATTATATTATTTTGAAGCCGATTATAAAACTTGCACAAACGAGTTTCGCTAATACCTAATAGTGATTGAGAGTATTTCGAAAAACTGAGATTTTAACTGAAATGCGAGAAATTCTTTTGTCGATAACGCAAAATGGCGACGAACAGAATATTTCCAAATTAAAAGTAGAACGGGATTAAAGACAGACATTTTGATTTGTTAAGCCTTTCATTATCTTCAGTAAGGTGCTGCGCCATAATCATAATGTTTAGGGCATACATTTTTCAATGGCCAGGTCTCTCCTCCATAAAAGAGCACAGAGAAAACACAGACTGGCAAAATTTGGAGCTTTACCTTGAGGGAGATCTTTCCAGAGCTCCATAATTTACCAAGGCGACCAAATGCTAAGCTGGCCAATAATAATAATAATAATAATAATAATAATAATAATAATAATAATAATAATAATAATAATAATAATAATAATAATAATAATTATTATTATTATTATTATTATTATTATAGTAATAATGTGATTTTAAGTGGTTTCTGAGGCTAAATAAGCCTGTGTGAAAACCACTGAAGCAACTCTCCGCATTCAATAACCTAGTTTTCCGAGATACCTTTTGAATCTGTTTACTGTTTCAACTGTCACTCCCACCTCGTCCAAACTGTTCCATTTGTCCACAGCTATTGCACTAAAGAAATTTGTCTTTCTTGGACCCGCCCTGACTACAATTTCCATCTGTTCGCACCATGCTTCCAAGATATACAAATTGTTTGACAGTTTCTAATTGGGTGCTGTCTAAGATAATTGGTGAGGTCATTTGGAATTACCGGTAAAAATAACAACTGGATGCTGTTAAAATATGAGCCTCGAAAAGAAGGAACACAATTTGAGGAATCTTTTAAATCAATGTTTTAGATGATTATAACTCCTTCTTTTAGCACAAATTATATTAAGACAATTTGTGTGGCGCATGATGTACGTTAAACATAATTTTGTAAATGTATAAAATTTCAAATAACACATTTCAATAAGTCTGCTATGCTGTGTACCACTAAACACCTTGAAACAGACTTTGTCAAATCACCCTATACTCTAACATGAATGATCTTCAGCAGGTCTTGGATTAATATAGCGCCTTGTCTTGGTGAATTTTCTGACTAAAGTCACCTGCAGACCATATTAATGTGCATTGGGCATGTCTAAGGTTCTTGACAGCATAAAATATAGAAATCAAGGCAACAACAGATCTTGGAATCGTTGGCATTTGCTAAATTTTTCTAGACCGTTGTTTCTCAAATTCAGGGATGTCATTTAAGGGGCAGGGGGGCATTTGCCCCCCTGATTTTGAGGGAAAAAATTTGTTTGCCAATGTTTGTGTTTAGATTTTACACGCCCTAAAGGAGTGCTTGATGATGTCGAGTAATTTGAAATAACTACTTTAACTAATTAACTAACCGTGAAAATTGGCCGACAAGCAAAAAAAAGGTCGTCAGCTTTTTCACAAACTTGTCAGGTCGAAAGTGTTTTGCCCCCCTGAAAAACAGTTAAATGACGTCTCTGCTCAAATTGTGGGTAGCGACCCAAAAGTGGGTCACATGACTCAGTCTAATGGGTTGCGGGGTAGCACGAAATTAGATTTTAAAATGTCATTTTCTAACCAATACCACAATGTCACTAGCCTTGAAAGTTGCAGTAGGCTTAGGTTTTAAGAAATGCATATGCCACCTTTCAAAGTTTATATTAAAATTAGTATTTTAGCCCCTTTTAGGTGCAATAAGTTTGCAGAGTGGCTTCATGTTACAAAGCCGCTCAAGTGGTCTCAGTTCCATGAAGTTTGGGAAACTATAATAGGCCCTGTAGTACTTTAAAATCAATCTTATTTCGCATTAACGCAAGCAAAGCGCATTCCATTTTGCTGTGAAACTCCACAATCCAGAGTCAATGGAATTCTTAATCTTGTTAAGACGCCTAAGAAAGGTATGTTACTAGCAAATTTTTAAACGCATATATTTGAAGAAATTTAAATCTCTATTTCTGTCCTTTCGTCTTATTTTGCAAAAATATTAATAATTCTGCCTAATATATTTGCCATATATTCATTGGAATTGAATCAGAATTTCCGCTTTGCCATTAATTCAAAACTCAAATTTCTTTTAAACTAACGTTCGCCAGATTGCATATTTTTATATTACAGGCTATTTATTAGGGTCGCGAAACTTTACAAACCGCTAAAGTGGGCCGCGGTTCCAAAGTGTTTGGGAAACCCTGGTGTAAAGACCCATAGACCAAGAGAACACCCAACGAAAATGTCATTAAAAAAGCCCTGCTCTGAAAAAAATATATATCTGATTTAAACTCAAGCCTTAATCAAAAAATTTCATAGAAAGGAACAGAAAAAAACAAGTATATAAAATTAGTCGTTGAAAAACTACACAACATTCCAACATATTTAATTTTAAAAAAACATGAAAAACTCAAATTCTTTTATGAATAGAAGTTTGTTAGAATTAATAGTGAGAACAACAAATAAAATCAAAAGAAGTCTCAGTTTATTTGAAAATTCCTTCACTTTGAATGTCTATGAAAAAAACAATAGTAGGCCTACATGCTAACGTCCTAAATCAAATATATATACTTATATATACAATACAATCAACAGATTAATTAATCATTTGAGTATGTCCAAACCACCTCAAACTTTTCCTTCTTCCTTCATCTGCATTAGACTCTATTCCATGCTCATTGCTCAGTTCTCTGATGGCAAATCCTTCTTTTAATTTTTCATTGGAAAGAACTCCATGACAATCAGAAAGTAAAGTCAAATCTTCAGATAAATTGCAATCACCAAAGTGAAGAGAACAATGCTTAAGAAACTGAGTTTCTTCTACAAATGTTTCATCACAAACTCCACATCCAAATGGCTTAACATAAAAATTAGACTTCTCTTCTTGTTTAGACCCAAAGTGAAGAGCACAATGTATTTGAAAATGGGTTTCTTCTACAAATGTTTCATCACAAACTCCACATCCAAATGGTTGAACAGTAAAAAGAGATTTTTTTTCTTGTTTATTCCACATACTACCAATAGACTTTTGTCCAACATCAATATGTTTAAGATGCTTCAAGCGAGAATCTTTGGAAGACGATTTATTAGAAATTATTCTGTGGTGACTAACACACTGTAGCTTTTGCTCATGGTGGATTTTGTCATGGTTCGTCACATACTGTCTACAGCTGAATGCTTTGAAACCAACATCATAACATATGAAAGGTTTCTTTCCACTGTGAATACTTTCATGAGTTTTAAGATCGCCTAATCGATTGAACGCCTTTGAGCATATTTTACATACATATGGCTTTTCTCCTGCATGAATTCTTTCATGTTGTTTAAGGTGATCTAATCGAGTGAATTCTTTTCTGCATGTTTTGCAAACGTATGGCCTCATTCCAGTATGAATTCTTTCATGTCGTATAAGCTGAATTAATTGACCGAATTCTTTTCTGCATGCATTGCAAACGTACGGCTTTTCTCCTGTATGAATTCTTTCATGTTGTTTAAGGTGACCTAATTGAATGAATTCTTTTCTGCATGTATTGCAAACATAAGGTCTTGCTCCAGTATGAATTCTTTCATGAACTTTAAGATCGACTTTTTGATTATGTGCCTTCCCACAAAATTTGCAAACAAATGGTTTCTCACCAGTATGAATCCTTTCATGAACTTTAAGATGAGATTTTTCTCGGAATGACTTCCCACATAACTTACAAACATATGGTTTCTCACCAATATGGATTCTTTCATGAGCTTTGAGCTTATCTTTTTGACTGAACTCCTTACCACACAATTTGCAAACATATGGGTTCTCACCAATGTGAATTCTTTCATGAACCTTAAGAGCACATTTTTGACTCCATGCCTTCCCACACAATTTGCAAACATATGGTTTCTCACCTGTATGAAATCTTTCATGAACTTTAAGTTTACTTATGCAAGTGAATGTTTTGCCACATGTATTACAGTTCAATTTTGCCATGCTCTGCATATGCAAGTGTTATTTTAACTGAAGGTTGTAGTTGTAAAATTAAATAAGAGAATTTTTTTCAATCATAAGTTTTATTTATGGAAGTCATTTGCTTGAAAACATCATCTTCCTTCATGATTGCTTCCTTCAAATGCAAATACTGTAAAAACAAAAGAAATTATGAAATGCTTTAAGACAAAAAAGAAACATGAAATTATGCTACAGAATCTATGTCATTGTAAACAATGTTGTATGGAATCAAATTTCAATTACTTGGTTGCATAAATATAAGCATATGGGAAATAGGTAAAAGATGTTCTCAAAAGTATGTATCAACAAACAGTAGAAAAGATTAGAGGACCATCAAAATACAAAAATAAAATCTATCAAAATACAGAAATATCAAAGATCAATCTATCAAATATCAATCTATGAAAATACAGAAATAAAATACATGTAGCAAATTATTGCTTTTAAGGACATTACATTGAATTTTACATTCAGACCTATCAGTTAATTTTGTAATACTAAATACTAAGCATCATGGTTCCTTAATCAGAGTCCTTTCATGTCTTTCTTTGTTGATAAATGGTCAACCATTCAGTCATTTCTTTTCTATGGCATCCACATGAGAGGTCAATTATGGGTATGTGCTATATTAGTAATTGCAAATCTTAAGAAATAAAAGAGATGGGAGAACATTTTTGTCTGACTTGGCAATATTTTTCTGTGTGCGGATGCTTTTTTTCACTTAACCCCTTAACTGGGTGCCCCGAGTAACGCTCGTCCATTTTACATTGAGTTACAAATAGTTGTCCAGTTAAGGGGTTAAACACCGGGAACGTCTTTGATGTGCTGTCCCTATTCCGGAAAATGATGGCTACGGTTTTCAACCTTTAACAACTTTATCCCGTGCGTCAACCAACCAGCCTCTGCAAGCCATTGCCCTTGGCACACAGGGTCTACATCGCCCTCATTATAATAGTTCCTGGCGTTTCTTTGTTTATTTTATAGTTTTATAGGTTGACATAGCGAAAATGGCAACAACTTTCTTAATCCTCACTTTTTAATACCGATGGCCAGTTTTAGAACGATGACCAGTTTTAATCAGACGGCCAGCCAGCTGCCAACCCACGCTACGTGCGTCTAAGCCACTTTTGTCTCACGTTCATTTTCTTTCTGTCCACCGAAAGAGACATTTACTGTTTGCGATAGCACATGTCTTTATATCACTCCGTTTTTGTTTTTTTCTTCAAAATTTTTTAAATTATCGTTTTCTTCATGTATTCACTGGCAGCAGCTCACGTACCGCTAGGGGTACGCGTATCACCGGCTGGGAACCGCTGACATCGAAGGACATCAAAGACATAATAAGTGAAGATGCAAAAGAAATATGGAAAAAATATTTTAAACAATACAAATAACTAACTAAGATATTAACACATAAGACAATTCAGAAAAGTTCACGAAATAAAGAAATGAACAAAATTATGCATAAACAAATAAAAGAATAACCAAAAGATGATGAAAATTAGCAATGCATAGGATTATGAGACTCTAAAATAGTTGCAGACAACAAAAAACAGCTGCTGATACATAGGCTAAGATCTTTTGATTTTTTTTTTTTTGGGGTCAAAAGTTTATGACATAATTATAGGAGGGGTAACTGAAAGTTGACAGTTGTTGACAAGAGGGAGGGGGTCAAAATTGCCCAAAAATTGACATAATTAATAGACAGCCCTAACCCTAACCCATACTGATACGTACTGATACATTACGGGTCTTCCAAATAACGAATTTTAAACTCCTATTGTTAGTTAAACTAAAGCGTTCGATGAATCGACCCAGCCAACAATGTATTCACTCTTCCTAATCACAATAAGCATCTTTTGAAAAAAACTTTCATCAATATTGCTTTTTCATCACATAAATAACATCAAAACTTACATTACTCACGGTCGATAACTAAACTTACATGAAAATTTCCCCAAAAGTGAAAATAAGAACATTAATTTCAAACATCAAAATTCTTTTACCCATCAGAAAAAATGGCGTTGATCGGAATATTTCTTAAAGATGAAATGAAAGCTGGAATCATATTCTGAAAAGAAATGATGGAACATATATAGTAGATGCATTTTCGTTAATCCCGTCATATAAGCCATCCATTCTCCTTGTCCTAAAGCCTTCTAAGGCATAATTTCAGCTCCAACAGCACAGCGTAGGCCTAATTCTCGGGGTTAGGATGTAGATACCGTTGTGGAGATGGTATTTGCTCCTTCGAATTTGCCCTGTGGGACGTTGTGAGAGCTGATTATGAAAGAGACCTGTAAAGAATTCGAAATTCATTACCCAGAGCTATCATTGAAACTGTCATATATAGGCCTAAGCACATCATGCCAATCCCAAAATCACTTCATATTATACGAACTGTCCCGAGGACGCGCCTCCGCACCATTTGAACTGAACTTCCATATAGGAAATAAATAAAGTAAGTAAGTAAAAGCTCGTGGACTTTGAAAGCGCTTTGAAAAAGCACGACAGTATAATTGCTTATTCTTAGGCGTTCAGCCTTTCTTACAATAACTATGGAAAAAGTGAAAGATTGGTCAGGCAATAGGAATAATCAGAAAGACAGTGATGTAAGTAAATTATCGTAAAATTATAAACCGCTCCAGTTTTGCTAGTTTGACCAGTGAAAAAGGCAAACGAGTGTAGAGTCACTGGCGCTGATCTGCGGTACTGACGTGCTAAACATAAAAACCATCAAAGTCTACAAAGTCTAAAAATCTTAATTTGATTATCGGGTTTTTAGGGACAGAGGATGGCAGAGAGGGTTACGTGCTAGAGCGTCAGGCTTACGGAAAGGGTTCAAGCCCCGTGAAATTGAAGTTATTGCACATGTAGGAGGAAGACTGGGAGGATCGACGCCATTTTATCTGATTGCTTTAACAAATTGAATTGGAAGATATATGGTGATACGGTGACATCACTGACATGCAGTGGCGGCTCCACCGGGGAGGGGCCAGGAGGGGCCCGTGCCCCCTATTGAGAGCCTGGCCCCCCAGTGGCCCCCCAGTTGGGACCATATACTTAATGCTACATACATTAAACAACAAATGGTTGGCCCCCATGATTAGAAGTTGCCCTCCCAACGCCCCCACTTGCCAAATCCTAGAGCCGCCACTGCTGACATGCACTCTAAATTAGGATCTAACGGCTACGTACTATAATGTAATATAGTATATAACATAAGAAGGTTCAAAGTGGTTCAGAGCGTCTACTCTGTGTGAGAACCACTGATAAATTGGATATTCGAATTTTTTATTTGTTCTTCTACTGTTATTGTAGACTGTGGTTTAGGTTGGTGTCATTACTTGAGCAATAGCTATCTAGTTCCGACATTTGTTTTATCGTGGAAACTTTGAAACATTTTGCTATTCTATGCCCGATGCATGTGCCACATGCACACATTTCTTTTCGCATTTGAGTCTCGCTCCTTTTCCTAAATAGGAAATATTCTGATCGACGCCATTTTATCTGATGAACAAACGAATTTTGATGTTTAAAAATTAACACTCATTTTCGCTTCTGGCGATATTTTCATGTAAGTTCAGTTATGGACCATAAGTAGTGTAAGTTTAAAATCTCCAGATATATACCAGCGCCAACCGACTTAGAATTAATCCTGGAGTGTGCCACGTTCCTTAAATCTTATGAAAGTAATGATTGTGAGCCTATTCGATACTTTAAATGGTGTCTCTTCTATTGTTTCTGAATGTGGATTCAACTTCCGAACAATGTGTTTAGCTTGGATAGACAATATTATATCTTAGGTAAGTAAAATCTCGTAAATTTATACAGCGCCCCGGAAGCAGGAGATAGTGAAGTAATTAAAGGACATGACAACGGCAGTAGAAGTTCCTATCAAAAGATCTTAGCCTATGTATTAGCTGATTTTATTGTCTGCATCTATTCTACAGTCTCATGCTACAATGCATTGTTAATTTTCATCCTATTTTGGTGCTTCTTTAATTTGTTTATGCATATTTGGTTAATTTCTTTATTTCGTTATCCAAAAGAGCTTATTGTTAATTGTCTATTGTGTTATTATCATTGATTCTATTTCCTAATATATTTTTTCATATTTCTTTTGCATCTTCACCTATTGAGTCCTCTATGTCAATTTATCCAATTTGGTCTTTTTCATTCAGACATGATTTGTCTAATTCTGTTTCTGAATGCTCCATTCCTCTCTTTTCTCTCTCTACATCTCTGTCTTTCTCTCTCTATGTCTCTGTCTCTATCTGTCTCTTCTCTGCTCTGTCTCTGTAGCTCTGTCTATCTCTCCCTCTCGCTCTCTCTCTGTAGTGATGTGACGTGTCTAGACAATGTCTCGAGACAGTCTTGATACAGTATTTTCAATGTCTTGGTCTTGGTCTCACTGGTCAGTGTCTCTGTCTTAGCCTTGGTCTCGTCATTACTGTCTTGGTCTTGAGCCTTAGTGACTTGGTCTTGGTCTTGACACCTAATGTCATGGTCATGGTTTTGAGGGTTAGTGTCTTTGTCTTGGTCTCGGTCTTGCCATTTACTGTATTGGTCACATCCCTATCTATATCTCTGTCTCTTTGTCTGTCTGTTTGTCTCTCTCTCTCTCTCTGTCTCTGTCTGTCTGTCTCTCTCTCATTCAATACATTTTCAATCAATACATTTTCTTATTTTGAGTCAAATGTTACTGCTTTATGGTAACTGGTTTCAAAATTTGCCGTACTCTCAACCAGTGGCGTAGGAGGAAGGGGGGGTTGACCATAGCCAACTTCAAAATTTCTTGACAAGCCAAAAAAAGTTATCCTCATCTTCATTCTTATATTTCTGTATTATTTCCCTTTGGAAATGCTGGCAACAGCAAAAAAGTCATCACCTTGCTCCTTATTTGCATATCTAGTGCTAAAAAAATTGTGGGTCAGGTAGCCAAGGGGGTTAACCTCAACACCCTCCCCTTGGCTACAACTTCTCAACTAACTGTTAGCATTTTCTCTTTCATGTCTTTATGAGGGAAAGGGCATCTATTGATGATGATTCCATTGGTTGATTATCCTGGGCATTATGACATTGAATGATTGACAATTTCTTTAAGTCTCCAGCCAATGAAGAACTGAATGAATAAATAAATATATTGATTCTTATTAACTACAATAATCAGTTCCAGTTAAGGATTTTAGCTTCTCTCTGTCTCTGTCTCTGTCTGTCTGTCTGTTTCTCTCTCTCTCTCTCTCTCTCTCTCTCTCTCTCTCTCTCTCTCTCTCTCTCTCTCTCTCTCTCTCTCTCTCTCTCTCTCTCTCTCTCTCTCTCTCTCTCTCTCTCTCTCTCTCTCTCTCTCTCTCTCTCTCTTGCTATTCAAAAATATAATTCTTGCATATCTTGTCTATTCAAAATATAATTCTGGTTGCCCCAATTTGTGTGGTAGAGAAATCTTCAAATTTTGTTCATTTCAAGTTAATGTTAAAATTTGCAATATCGTATCAATTTACTTAGTTTGAAGTAAGAAAATAAAAGACAGATAATATTCAAATATAAAAGAGCTACAATTAGTCTTTTGAGGAAACAGTAAGGAATTGGAGATATTGCAGATATTGAACTCAGAGACAAACACCTCCTCTTTGAACAAATAATCATTTATAAGCAATACAAGTAATTGCTCATACATGTAATTGCAATTTGATTCTATATGACATTGTTTACAATGACATTGGTTCTGTATCATAATTTCAATTTTCATATTTTCTCTTAATAACTTATGTTTGTACAGTATTTGCATTTGAAGGAAGCAATCATGAAAGAAGATGGTGTTTTTCAAACAGATGATTTCATTAAAGAAATCGTGTGAATGAAAACTTTGTCTTTTTGAAAATTTATCAACTACAGCCAGTCAGTCAAAAGAACATTTCAACATACGCAAAGTTCGCAAAAATGCACGGCTGCGATATATGTGGCAAATTATTGACTTGCATAAGTCAACTTAAACGTCATCAAAGATTTCACACTGGTGAGAAACCATATGCTTGCATGATCTGTTTCAAGGCATACAGTGATAAAGGTGATCTAAAGCGTCATGAAAGTATTCATACTGGTGAGAAACCATATGTTTGTATGTTCTGTGGGAAGGCATTTAGTGTAAAGCGTAATCTTAAATGTCATGAAAAAAAAATTCACACTGGTGAGACACCATATGCATGCAAATTGTGTGGCACTCCATGGAGTCAAAAAGGTCATCTTAAACGTCAGGAAAAAATTCATACTGGTGAGAAACCATATGTATGCAAATTGTGTGGGAAGGCAAAAATGCACTGTTGCATTATATGTGGCAAAACATTCTCTTGCATAAGTCAACTTAAGCGTCATCAAAGATTTCACACTGGTGAGAAACCACATGCTTGCATGTTCTGTTTCAAGGCATACAGTGATAAATGTGATCTTAAACGTCATGAAATAATTCATACTGGTGAGAAATCATATGTTTGTATGTTCTGTGGGAAGGCATTTAGTCAAAAGTGTAATCTTAAAAGTCATGAAAGAATTCACACCGGTGAGAAACCATATGCATGCAAATTCTGTGGCAAGGCATGTACTGGTATATTTGATCTTAAAGTTCATGAAAGAATTCATACTGGTGACAAACCATATGTTTGTAAATTATGTGGCAAGGCATACATTCAAAAAGGTAATCTTAAAGTTCATGAAAGAATTCATACTGGAACGAGGCCTTACGTTTGCAGTACATGCAGAAAAGAATTTAGTCGATTATCTGACCTTAAGCGACATGAAAGAATTCATACAGGAGAAAAGCCGTATGTTTGCAGAATATGTGAAAAATCATTCAGACATTTAAACAGACTTAAAGGTCATGAAAGACATCATTCTGAAGAAAAAACATATATTCGGAATAAACAAGAAAATAAATCTCTTTTTGCTGTTAAACCATTTGGATGTGGATATTGTGATGAAACATTTGTAGAAGAAACCCTGTTTCTTAAGCATTGTTCTCTTCACTTTGGTGATTGTGAGTTATCTAAAGATTTGACTTTCCATTCTTATTGTCACATTGCCAATGAAAAATTAAAAGAAGTATTTGCCATCAGAGAACAGAGCAATAAGCTTCGTATAGAGAGTAATGCAGATGAAGTAAAAGGGAAGAGCTTTATGTGGTTTGGAAAAACTCAAATGATTAAATAATCAGAACTACTTGGGATTACAGCTGCTAGAACAAATCGACTCCAACTGGTCTTGAACCTTGCTGCGTGAGTAGTCTATGGATGTCGCCGGAGTGATCACGAAACTGCACTCCTTAGAGACCGACTTCATTGGCTCTGAGTCCTGGAGAGGATTAAATACAAACGTTGTTGATTTAGGCCTACATTTCGTACTCTACATAACCCAACCTGCCTGAGCCACCTTGCCTCACATTCCTCACTTGTACAGGGAACAACGGTAAATGATCGTAGATCACACCTGAGGAAGGAAAGGAAAACTCCTCGTTCCTCCAACGTCCAAGACTGTGAAGATGGGGAAAGTACATTTACACGAGGTTATCCTATACTCTGCCGGAAAACGTTACTAGTACAGACTCTGTTGGACTTGTTACCAAAAACCTAAAAACCCACTTATTTGGATTGAGTTACCCGTAACTAGTATGTGTGAAGAACTCTTGTCGTGGGCTCTAGCCCTGCTAATGCACTTAATAAATTTGCCTGAATAAATAAATACATAAATCCATTGATTGTATTGCATATATAAGCATATATATTTAATATTATTGTTTTTTTCATTGACATTATATAATTTTTAATGTTTAATTGACTTGGAGAATTTTTTCTAAATATAAACAAGATCTATACTCCACGTCAGTAGAAGTTACTTGAAAAAATCAGGCAAGAATGAAAATGTTAGAAATTCGACAAATTTAACTCTTAATTGAAGTGCACAAAATTCTTTTATCGTCCACGAAAAATTGCGCTGATTAATACATTCTCTTTAGTCTTCTTCTTCAACTGAAATAAAAGCTGGAAGGTTGAACTGAACTGAAATTCCATAGGAAATAAATAAAGTAACTAAGTAAAAAGCTCGTGGACTTTGAAAGCGCTTTGAAAAAGCACGACAGTAGCTGCTTATTCTTAGGCGTTCAGCCTTTCTTAACATTACCACGGGAAAGGTGAGAGATTGTTCAGGCAATAGTAAATATCAGAAGGACAGTGATGGAAGTTGTAGTCTGGCACTTAAAGGCACCATCGTCGGCTTTTCTTCCGTCGTCAGAGATCTCTGAGTACTGTTTGACATTGACAACGAATTGACCATGAAGCAACATGTTGGACAGTTAGCCAAGAGCTGATTCTATCATATACGACGTATCCGCCAGATTTGTCGAATCGCTGGCAAAGAAGTCGCTTCGCAACTGGTTTCTGCGTTTGTTCTGTCCAGACTGGACTATTGTAATTCTGTTCTTGCCGGCCCTCCAAAGTCTACAGTGGCCAACCTGCAGCGCGTACAAAATGCTGCTGAACGTCTGGTGCTGGACCTAAAACCTCGAGACCACGTCACTCCGGCGCTTCGTGAACTTCATTGGCTTCCAATCCAGTCACGGATACAACACAAACTATGCACGCTGATGTTCTGTGCCCAGAATGGCCTTTGTCCGACCTATCTGACTGATCTGCTCCAGCCAACATCAACCGCCATTGGTAAAACAGGCCTACGTTCAGCCTCTACCAGTCAATACCAGAAACCTCGTCTTCGGACAGTCTTGGGGCAACGAGCCTTCTCGAACCCTGGACTCCATCTGGAAGGCCCTTCCACCAGCGCTACGGAACATAAAGTCGCCCGTCGCTTTCCGTAAACATTTGAAGACACATCTGTTTAATGATGCATATAATAATTGACATAATTGACATTAATTGTAATGCGCTTGCTAACATTGATTGATTAGGCGCAATATAAAAAGCTAATTACATTACATTACATTACAAGTAAGTAAATTGTCGTAAAATTATAAACCGCTCTAGTTTTGCTAGTTTGACCAGTGAAAAAGGTAAACGAGTGTAGGGTCACTGGCGCTGATCTGCGGTACTGACATGCTAAACATTAAAACCATCAAAGTCTACACCGTCTAAAAATCTTAATTTCATTATCGGTTTTTTTATGGACAGAAGATGGCAGAGTGGGTTTTGTGCTGGAGCGTCAACTAGGTTGACGGAACGGGTTCAAGCCCCGTGGTAGAAGAGACAGCGTGAAATTGAAGTTATTGCACATGTAGGAGGAAGACTGGGAGGATCGACGCCATTTTATCTGATTGCTTTAACAAATTGAATTGGAAGATATATGGTGATACGGTGACATCACTGACATGCACTCTAAATTAGGATCTAAAGGCTACGTACTATAATGTAATATATTATATAACATAAGAAGGTTCAAAGTGGTTCAGAGCGTCTACTCTGTGTGAGAACCACTGTTAAATGGGATATTAAAATTTTTTATTTGTTCTTCTACATTTATTGTAGACTGTGGTTTAGGTTGGTGTTATTACTTGAGCAATAGCTGTCTACCAGTAGTTACGATATTTGTTTTATCGTGGAGACTTTGAAACATTTTACTATTTTATACCCAATGCATGTGCTACATGCACACATTTCTTTTCGCAATTTGAGTCCCGCTCCATTTCCTAAATAGGAAATATTCTGATCGACGCCATTTTATCTGATGAACAAAAGAATTTTTATGTTTAAAAATTAATGCTCTGATTTTCACTTTTGGCGATATTTTCATGTAAGTTCAGTGGTGTGTAGGTTTATAATCTCATGATATATACCAGCGCCAATTGACTTAGAATTAATCCTGGAAAGTGCCACGTTCCTTAAATCTTATGAAAGTTATAAATGTTTGCCTATTCCATAGGCCTATTTCCATATTTTAAATTGTGTCTCTTCTATTGTTTCTGAATGTGGATTCAACTTCCGAACAATGTGTTTGGCTTGGATAGACAATATTATATCTTAAGTAAGTAAAATCTCGTAAATTTATACAGCGCCCCGGGGGGCGGTACAGCAGTAGCTGCTTATTCTTATGCGCTTAATCTTTCTTGAAATAGCTATAGGCAAGGTGGTTTGTCGGCCGGGCAAGGGTCAGTGTATCTATGAGGCGGCGGGTCAGTTTTTTTTGCTATGGAGGAAATGACTTTTCAAATAGAAAGGGTTTAAGTTTTGACCTAAAGGCTTGAGGAGATAGTGAAGGAATTAAAGGAAACGCCAACAGCAGTAGAAGTTCCTATCAAAAGATCTTAGCCTATGTATTAGCTGATTTTATTGTCTGCATCTATTCTACAGTCTGATGCTACAATGCATTTGCTAATTTTCATCCTATGTTGGTGCTTTTTAATTTGTTGATGCATATTTTTGTTAATTTCTTTATTTGGTTATCCAAAAGAGCTTATTGTTTACTGTCTATTGTGTTATTATCATTGATTCTATTTCCTAATATATTTTTTCATATTTCTTTTGCATTTTCACCTATTGAGTCCTCTATGTCAATTTATCCAATTGTGTCTTTTTCATTATCTATTCAGACATGATTTGTCTAATCCTGTTTCCAAAAGCTCAATTCCTCTCTTTTTTTCTCTCTACATCTCTGTCTGTCTCTCTCTGTCTCTTTATGTCTCTGTCTGTCTCTTCTCTGTCTCTGTCTCTCTGTCTTTGTCACTCTGTCTCTGTCTCTCTCTCCCTCCCTCTTTCTGCAGTGATGTGACGTCTCTAGGCACTGTCTCGATACAGTCTTGATACAGTACTAGAAAGATGCTCGCTTCGCTCGCGCTCGCTTCGCTCGCAGTTCAGGATAATACTAATCTAATACCTATACCTAATACCAAATCATTGAATTCATGCTGAACAACGTTTCAATGATCGCCATCTAGCCAAGCTCTGCGCCACGTAATAATTAGGCCTATATGCGTAAAAATCACGCAACTGTGGCCATTTGTGACGCTTGTACACGTATTTTTTTGTGTGCGTTAAAATGTACGTTGCAACTACCTCAGGCTGCGAACAATTGTTACCAATAGCAACGTCATCGCACGCCCACCCCTCTGACGCTGCAATGACTCGACTAAACCATGTTAAACTACGATTCTACGAACAATTGTTACCAATAGCAACGTCGTCTTCGAACATCGTCCACCAACGCATCGCGACGTAAGGACTAAACGGTCTAAACCGTCTACCAATAGTCAACCAATCAGAACGCTTGAAGGTAACAGACAGCCATACAGATAAGGATCTTAATATTATAGATTTTCAATGTCTTGGTCTTGAGCCTTAGTGTCTTGGTCTTGGTCTTGACACCTAATGTCTTGGTCATGGTTTTGAGGGTTAGTGTCTTTGTCTTGGTCTCGGTCTTGCCACTTACTGTATTGGTCACATCCCTATCTCTCTCTGTCACTGTCTCTCCGTCTGTCTGTCTCTGTCTCTCTCTGTCTCAGTCTCTGTCTCGCTCTGTCTCTCTGTCTCTATCACTGTCTCTGTCTGTCTCTCTGTCTCTATCACTGTCTCTGTCTGTCTGTCTGTCTGTCTATCTGTGTGTCTGTCTGTCTGTCTGTCTGTCTGTCTCTCTCTGTCTATCTCTCTCTCTCTGTCTATCTCTCTCTCTCTCTGTCTCTCTCTCTCTCTCTGTCTCTCTCTCTCTCTCATTCAATACATTTTCAATCAATACATTTTCTTATTTTGAGTCAAATGTTACTGCTTTATGGTAACTGGTTCCACAGTTTGCCTTACCTTCAACCAGTGGTGTAGGAAGAGGGGGTTGACCAAAGCCAACTTCAAAATTTCTTGACAAAACAAAAAAAGGTTATCCTCATCTTCCTTCTTATATTTCTGTATTATTTTCCTTTGCAAATGCTGGCAACAGCAAACAAGTCATCACCTTGCTCCTTATTTGCATTGTGTAGTGCTAAGAATATTTTGGGTCGGGTAGCCAAGGGGGTTAACCTCAACACCCTCCCCTTGGCTACAATTTCTCAACTAACTGTTAGCATTTTCTCTTTCATGTCTTTGTGAGGGAAAGGGCATCTGTTGATGATGATTCCATTGGTTGATATCCTGGGCATTATGACATTGAATGATTGACAATTTCTTTAAGTCTCCTGCCAATGAAGAATTGAATGAATAAATAAATATATTGATTCTTATTAATTAAAATAATCAGTTCCACTTAAGGATTTTAGCTTCAAGATAAGGAGTCCAGTTCTAGCATATCTTGCCTATTCAAAATATAATTCTGGTTGCCCCAATTTGTGTGATAGAGAAATCTTCAAATTTTGTGCATTTCAAGTTAATGTTAAAATTTGCAATATTGTATCTTTTTACTTAGTTTGAAGAAAATAAAAGACAGATAATATTCAAATATAAAAGAGCTACAATTAGTCTTTTGAGGAAACAGTAAGGAATTGGAGATATTGCAGATATTGAACTCAGAGACAAACACCTCCTCTTTGAACAAATAATCATTTATAAGCAATACAAGTAATTGCTCATACATGTAATTGCAATTTGATTCTATATGACATTGTTTACAATGACATTGGTTCTGTATCATAATTTCAATTTTCCTATTTTCTCTTAATAACTTATGTTTGTACAGTATTTGCATTTGAAGGAAGCAATCATGAAAGAAGATGGTGTTTTTCAAACAGATGATTTCAATAAAGAAATCGTGTGAATGAAAACTTTGTCTTTTTGAAAATTTATCAACTACAGCCAGTCAGTCAAAAGAACATTCAACATACGCAAAGTTTGGAAAAAATGTACTACTGCAATATATGTGGCAAAACATTCACTTTCATAAGTCAACTTAACCGTCATCAAAGATTTCACAACGGTGAGAAACCATATGCCTGCATGTTCTGTTTCAGGGCATACAGTGATAAAGCTGATCTTAAACGTCATGAAATAATTCATACTGGTGAGAAATCATATGTTTGTATGTTCTGTGGGAAGGCATTTAGTCAAAAGTGTAATCTTAAAAGTCATGAAAGAAATCACACCGGTGAGAAACCATATGCATGCAAATTCTGTGGCAAGGCATGTACTGGTATATTTGATCTTAAAGTTCATGAAAGAATTCATACTGGTGACAAACCTTATGTTTGTAAATTATGTGGCAAGGCATACATTCAAAAAGGTAATCTTAAAGTTCATGAAAGAATTCATACTGGAACGAGGCCTTACGTTTGCAGTACATGCAGAAAAGAATTTAGTCGATTATCTGACCTTAAGCGACATGAAAGAATTCATACAGGAGAAAAGCCGTATGTTTGCATGATATGTGAAAAATCATTCAGACATTTAAACAGACTTAAAGGTCATGAAAGACATCATTCTGAAGAAAAAACATATATTCGGAATAAACAAGAAAATAAATCTCTTTTTGCTGTTAAACCATTTGGATGTGGATATTGTGATGAAACATTTGTAGAAGAAACCCTGTTTCTTAAGCATTGTTCTCTTCACTTTGGTGATTGTGATTTATCTAAAGATTTGACTTTTCATTCTTATTGTCACTTTGCCAATGAAAAATTAAAAGAAGAATTGAGCAATAATGTTCGTATAGAGTGTAATGCAGATGTAGTAAGAGGGAAGAGCTTTATGTGGTTTGGATAAATTCAAATGATTAAATAATCAGAACTACTTGGGATTACAGCTGCTAGAACAAATCGACTCCAACTGGTCTTGAACCTTGCTGCGTGAGTAGTCTATGGATGTCGTCGGAGTGATCACGAAACTGCACTCCTTAGAGACCGACTTCATTGGCTCTGAGTCCTGGAGAGGATTAAATACGAACGTTGTTGATTTAGGCCTACATTTTGCACTCTACATAACCCAACCTGCCTGAGCCACCTTGCCTCACGTTCCTCACTTGTACAGGGAACGACGGTAAATGATCGTAGATCACACCTGAGGAAGGAAAGGAAAACTCCTCGTTCCTCCACCGTCCAAGACTGTGAAAATGGGGGAAAGGTCATTTACACAAGGTTATCCTATACTGTGGAATACTCTGCCGGTAAACGTTACTAGTACAGACTGTGTTGGACTTCTTACCAAGAACCTAAAAACTCACTTATTTGGATTGAGTTACCCGTAACTAGTATGTGTGAAGAACTCTTGTCGTGGGCTCTAGCCTGCTACTGCACTTAATAAATTGGCCTGAATAAATAAATACATAAATCCATTGATTGTCATTCATTTTCATTCATTTGTTCACATGGACGACAGAGGTCTGTTGTTCCAATCTCGTGTTGCGTGAGTGGTGACCGCGACCGATGGCTGAGTGCCATTCATGAAGAATTGTGGAAGGAAGACCATCGCCGATCTGCTGGGGCCATGTACGGTGTGGTCTGCCAGGAGGTCTTCTCCAGCTCGGAGGAGGATGCGTCTCGGTGCGTAGAGCAATGGCGCAGGTGAGAGCGCGGTGGGCCGGAATGTTGTTGTCCTGGCGATCCACATGACCGAAGAGAGACAGACGGCGTCGCATGATAATTTCTGTCACTGGCAGGAGGGCAGTCTGTTTGGAGACTGCTTCGTTGGTCACGAAGTCGAACCAGCGAATGCAGAGAAGCTGTCTCTGGCAGCGCATATGGAATGCCTGTAGTCTTTCAGAGTCTCGTGTAAGCAGAGTCCAAGTCTCAGAACCATATAGGAGAATTAGAACCATATAGGAGAATTATTGATTGTATATATAAGCATATATATATATATATATATATATATATATATATATATTGTTTTTATTCATTGACATTATTTAATTTGTTTCATTGACTTGGAGAATTTCTTTCTCAATATATAAAAAAGTTCTATACTCCACGTCAGTAGAACTTACTTGAAAAATTCAGGCAAGAGTGAATCAATCAATCAACAGAGTATTTATATAGCGCCTATTTATCTTAATTAAAAGAACTCCCTAAGCGCTCCCGCTGCGGTTAGCGCTGTCGACTCGGCAAAGCCAACGTCGGAGGCACTGTTGACAGCGTTGAGTGAAAAATGTGAAAATGTTAGAAATTCGACAAATTTAACGCTTAATTGAACAAAATTCTTTTATCGTCCAAGAAAATGGCGCTGATTAGTACATCTCTTTAGTCTTCTTTTTCTTCTACTGAAATAAAAGCCGGAAGTTTGAACTGAACTGAAATTCCACAAGCGGTCCAGGAAAGAAAACCTTCTAATGGCTCCAGCCAATCACGGCAACCCGCTGCTCACTATTTTTAGATCGACGGAAAACCCCATACTTCAAATCCGGCATTGAGAAATACAGTGTTTGCGTATAGTCACGTAATTGTGGTTTTTGTCAAATTGGAATAAGTAACGGGGGTTTGGGGCCTGTGGGGTAGGGTGGGGCGGATATGGGCTGGGGCCTGGGCGGGGATGTGTTGGGCCAGGGCGATTGGGAGAGGGAAAAGGGTTGTGAGAGGGAATGGAAACGGGGTTTTGGGGCCTGTGGAGTAGGGCGGGGCGGGTATGGGTTGGGGCCTGCGGCTGGGCGGGGATGTGTTTGGGGTCTGGGCGATTGGGAGACGGATGGGGTGAGGGGAGGGGACGGGGTTTAAGCTGCAATTAAGACGCTTCGTTAAACGCTCCGTTGATTATAATACAGTTTTGATTAATTAAACAATAATTGGTTGTCAATGACAACAGCGTCTTGCAATATCTGCCGTGTTGCCGTCGGACGGACCGTCCGCCGGACATCGAGATTTAAATATATGTAGATAGCATAAGAAGGTTCAAAGTGGTTCAGTGCGTCTACTCTGTGTGAGAACCACTGTTAAATTGGATATTAAAATTTTTATTTGTTCTTCTACATTTATTGTAGACTGTGGTTTAGGTTGGTGTCATTACTTGAGCAATAGCTCTCTAGTTACGATATTTGTTTTATCGTGGAAACTTTGAAACATTTTGCTATTCTATACCCGATGCATGTGCCACATGCACACATTTCTTTTCGCAATTTGAGTCCCGCTCCATTTCCTAAATAGGAAATATTCTGATCGACGCCATTTTATCTGATGAACCAACGAATTTTGATGTTTAAAAATTAATGCTCTGATTTTCACTTCTGGCGATATTTTCATGTAAGTTCAGTGGCGTGTAGGTTTATAATCTCATGATATATACCAGCGCCAATTGACTTAGAATTAATCCTGGAAAGTGCCACGTTCCTTAAATCTTATGAAAGTTATGATTGTGAGCTTATTCGACATTTTAAATGGTGTCTCTTCTATTGTTTCTGAATGTGGATTCAACTTTCGAACAATGTGTTTGGCCTGGATAGATTATATATCTTAAGTAAGTAAAATCTCGTAAATTTATACAGCGCCCCGGGAAGCAGTACAGCAGCTGCTGCTTATTCTTATGCGCTTAATCTTTCTTGAAATAGCTATAGAGAAGGTGGTTTGTTGGCCGGGCAAGGGTCAGTGTATCTATGAGGCAGCGGGTCAGGTTGTTAATGCTATGGACGAAATGACTTTTTGAATAGGAAGGGTTTAAGTTTTGACCTAAAGGCTTGTGGAGATAGTGAAGGAATTAAAGGAAATGCCTACAGCAGCAGAAGTTCCTATCAAAAGATCTTAGCCTATGTATTAGCTGATTTTATTGTCAGCATCTATTTTACAGTCTCATGCTACAATGCATAGTTAATTTTCATCCTATTTTGGTGTTTCTTTAATTTTTTGATGCATATTTTTGTTAATGTCTTTATTTGGTTATCCAAAAGAGCTTATTGTTAATTGTCTATTGTGTTATTATCATTGATTCTACTTCCTAATATATTTTTTCTCATATTTCTTTTGCATCTTCACCTGGAAAGTCCTCTACGTCAATAAATCTAATCCTGTTTCTAAAAGTTCCATTCCTCTCTTTTTTCTCTCTACATCTGTCTGTCTCTGCCTTTGTCTCTGTCTGTCTCTGTCTCTGTCTGTCTCTGTCTCTGTCTGTCTCTTTTCTGTCTCTGTATCTGTGTCTCTGTGTCTGTCTGTCTGTTTGTCTCTCTCTCTCTCTCGCTCTCCCGCTCTCTCTCTCTGCAGTGATTTGACATCTCTAGGCACTGTCTCAAGACAGACTTGATACAGTATTTCCAATATCTTGGTCTTGGTATCGCTGGCCAGTGTCTCTGTCTTAGCCTTGGTCTCGTCATTAAAGTCAATATTCCTATTTTGTCTTAATAACTTATGTTTGTACAGTATTTGCAGTTGAAGGAAGCAATCATGAAAGAAGATGGTGTTTTCCAAACAGATGATTTCAATACAGAAATCTTGTGAATGAAAACTGTCTTTTTGAAAATTTATCAACTACAGCCAGTCAGTCAAAAGTTCATTCAACATACGCAAAGTTTGGCAAAAATGTACTGCTGCAATATATGTGGCAAAACAATGACTTTCATAAGTCAACTTAAACGTCATCAAAGATTTCACACTGGTGAGAAACCCTATGCATGCATGTTGTGTTTCAAGGCATACAGTGATAAAAGTGATCTTAAACAGCATGAAATAATTCATACTGGTGAGAAATCATATGTTTGTATGTTTTGTGGGAAGGCATTTAGTGGAAAACGTAATCTTAAATGTCATGAAAAAATTCACACTGGTGAGAAAACATATGCATGCAAATTGTGTGGCAAGGCATACATTCAAAAAGGTAGTCTTAAACTTCATGAAAAAGTTCATACCGGTGAGAAACCATATGTTTGCAAATTGTGTGGCAAGGCATGTAGTTGTACAAGTCTTCTTAGAGCTCATGAAAGAATTCATACTGGTGAGAAACCATATATTTGTAAATTATGTGGCAAGGCCTTCAGTCAAACAGGTGAACTTAAACGTCATGAAAGAACTCATACTGGAGCGAGGCCTTACGTTTGCAATACATGCAGAAACGAATTCAGTCGATTATCTGACCTTAAGCAACATGAAAGAATTCATACAGGAGAAAAGCCGTATATTTGCATAATATGTAAAATATCATTCAGACATTTAAACAGCCTTAAACGTCATGAAAGACATCATTCTAGAGAGAAACCATATATTTCGAATAAACAAGAAAAGAAATCTCATACTGGAGCGAGGCCTTACGTTTGCAGTACATGCAGAAAAGAGTTTAGTCGATTATCTGACCTTAAACAACATATAAGAATTCATACCGGAGAAAAGCCGTATCAGTGCACATTATGTAAAAAATCATTTAGACATTTAAACAGCCTTAAACGTCATGAAAGACTTCATTCTAGAGAAAACCCATATATTTGGAATAAACAAGAAAAGAAATCTCAATTTGCTATTAAACCATTTGGATGTGGAGTTTGTGACAAATTATTTGAAGAAGAAACCCAGTTTCATAAGCATTGTTCTCTTCACTTTGGTGATTGTGAGTTATCTAAAGATTTGACTTTTCATTCTTATTGTCACATTGCCAATGAAAAATTAAAAGATGTATTGGCCATCAGAAAACAGAGCAATAGGCTTCGTATAGAGAGTAATGCAAATGAAGTAAGAGGGAAGAGCTTTATGTGGTTTGGATAAACTCAAATGATTAAATAATCAGGACTACTTGGGATTACAGCTGCTAGAATAAATCGACTCCAACTGGTCTTGAACCTTGCTGCGTGAGTAGTCTATGGATATCGCCGGAGTGATCACGAAACTGCACTCCTTAGAGACCGACTTCATTGGCTCTGAGTCCTGGAGAGGATTAAATACAAATGTTGTTGATTTAGGCCTACATTTCGCACTCTACATAAACCATCCTGCCTGAGCCACCTTGCCTCACATTCCTCACTTGTACAGGGAACAAAGGTAAATGATCGTAGATCACACCTGAGGAAGGAAAGGAAAACTCCTCGTTCCTCCACCGTCCAAGACTGTGAAGATGGGGAAAGGTCATTTACACAAGGTTATCCTAAACTGTGGAATACTCTGTCGGAAAACGTTACTAATACAGACTGTGTTGGACTTCTTACCATGAACCTAAAAACCCACTTATTTGGATTGAGTTACCCGTAACTAGTATGTGTGAAGCACTCTTGTCGTAGGCTCTGGCCCTGCTACTGCACTTAATAAATTGGCCTGAATAAGTAAATAAATACATAAATCCATTGATTGTATTGCATATATAAGCATATATATTTAATATTGTTTTTTTTATTGACATTATATAATTTTTAATGTTTAATTGACTTGGAGAATTTCTTTCTCAATATATAAAAAGTTCTATACTCCACGTCAGTAGTACTTGAAAAATTCAGGCAAGAGTTAAAATGTTAGAAATTCGACAAACTTAACGCTTAATTGAAGTGCACAAAGTTCTTTTATCGTCCACGAAAATGGCGCTGATTAGTACATCTCTTTAGTCTTCTTTTTCTTCTACTGAAATAAAAGCCGGAAGTTTGAACTGAACTGAAATTCCACAAGCGGTTCAGGAAAGAAAACCTTCTAATGGCTCCAGCCAATCACGGCAACCCGCTGCTCACTATTTTTAGATCGACGTAAAACCCCATACTTCATATCCGACATTGAAAAATACAGTGTTTGCCTATAGTAACGTAATTGTGGCTTTTGTCAAATTGCAATAAGTAACGGGGGTTTGGGGCCTGCGGGGTAGGGTGGGGTGGATATAGGCTGGGGCCTGGGCGGGGATGTGTTGGGCCGGGGCGATTGGGAGAGGGAAAAGGGGTTGGGAGAGGGAATGGGAAGGTGGGTTTGGGGCCTGTAGAGTAGGGCGGGGCGGGTATGGGTTGGGGCCTGCGGCTAGGCAGGGATGTGTTGGGGCCTGGGCGATTGGGAGACGGATGGGGTGAGGGAAGGGAGACGAAGGTTTAAGCTGCAATTAAGACGCTTCGTTAAACGCTCCGTTGATAATACCGTTTTGATTAATTAAACAATAATTGATTGTCAATGACAACAGCGTCTTGCAATATCTGCCGTGTTGCCGTCGGATGTCCGCCGGACATCGAGAATTATATATATGTAGATAACATAAGAAGGTTCAAAGTGGTTCAGTGCGTCTACTCTGTGTGAGAACCACTGTTAAATTGGATATTAAAATTTTTTATTTGTTCTACATTTATTGTAGACTGTGGTTTAGGTTGGTGTCATTACTTGAGCAATAGCTCTCTAGTTACGATATTTGTTTTATCGTGGAAAATTTGAAACATTTTGCTATTCTATGCCCGATGCATGTGCCAGATGCACACATTTCTTTTCGCAATTTGAGTCCCGCTCCATTTCCTAAATAGGAAATATTCTGATCGACGCCATTTTATCTGATGAACAAACGAATTTTGATGTTTAAAAATTAGCACTCTCATTTTCGCTTCTGGCGATATTTTCATGTAAGTTCAGTTATGGACCATAAGTAGTGTAAGTTTAAAATCTCATGATATATACCAGCGCCAATTGACTTAGAATTAATTCTGGAAAGTGCCACGTTCCTTAAATCTTATGAAAGTTATGATTGTGAGCCTATTCGACATTTTAAATGGTGTCTCTTCTATTGTTTCTGAATGTGGATTCAACTTCCGAACAATGTGTTTGGCTTGGATAGACAATATTATATCTTAAGTAAGTAAAATCTCGTAAATTTATACAGCGCCCCGGGGGGGGGGGCAGTACAGCAGTAGCTGCTTATTCTTATGCGCTTAATCTTTCTTGAAATAGCTATAGGCAAGGTGGTTTGTCGGCCGGGCAAGGGTCAGTGTATCTATGAGGCGGCGGGTCAGTTTTTTTTGCTATGGAGGAAATGACTTTTCAAATAGAAAGGGTTTAAGTTTTGACCTAAAGGCTTGAGGAGATAGTGAAGGAATTAAAGGAAACGCCAACAGCAGTAGAAGTTCCTATCAAAAGATCTTAGCCTATGTATTAGGTGATTTTATTGTCTGCATCTATTCTACAGTCTGATGCTACAATGCATTTGCTAATTTTCATCCGATGTTGGTGCTTTTTAATTTGTTGATGCATATTTTTGTTAATTTCTTTCTTTGGGTATCCAATTGAGCTTATTGTTAATTGTCTATTGTGTTATTATCATTGATTCTATTTCCTAATATATTTTTTCATATTTCTTTTGCATCTTCACCTATTGAGTCCTCTATGTCAATTTATCCAATTGTGTCTTTTTCATTATCTATTCAGACATGATTTGTCTAATCCTGTTTCCAAAAGCTCAATTCCTCTCTTTTTTCTCTCTACATCTCTGTCTGTCTCTCTCTGTCTCTTTATGTCTCTGTCTGTCTCTTCTCTGTCTCTGTCTCTCTGTCTTTGTCACTCTGTCTCTGTCTCTCTCTCCCTCCCTCTTTCTGCAGTGATGTGACGTCTCTAGGCACTGTCTCGATACAGTCTTGATACAGTACTAGAAAGATGCTCGCTTCGCTCGCGCTCGCTTCGCTCGCAGTTCAGGATAATACTAATCTAATACCTATACCTAATACCCAATCATTGAGTTCATGCTGAACAACGTTTCAATGATCGCCACCTAGCCAAGCTCTGCACCACGTAATAATTAGGCCTATGTACGTTAAAATCACGCAACTGTGGCCATTTGTGACACTGTACACGTATTTTTGTGTACGTTAAAATGTACGTTGCAACTACCTCAGGCTGCGAACAATTGTTACCAATAGCAACGTCGTCGCACGCCCAGCCCTCTGACGCTGCGTGTTAAACTACGATTCTACGAACAATTGTTACCAATAGCAATGTCGTCTTCGAACATCGTCCACCAACGCATCGCGACGTAAGGACTAAACGGTCTAAACCGTCTAGTCCTATAGTCAACCAATCAGAACGCTTGAAGGTAACAGACAGACATACAGATAAGGATCTTAATATTATAGATTTTCAATGTCTTGGTCTTGGTCTCCCTGGTCGGTGTCTCTGTCTTATCCTTGGTATCGTCTTACTGTCTTGGTCTTGAGCCTTAGTGTCTTGGTCTTGACACCTAATGTCTTGGTCATGGTTTTGAGGGTTAGTGTCTTTGTCTTGGTCTCGGTCTTGCCACTTACTGTATTGGTCACATCCCTATCTCTCTCTGTCACTGTCTCTCCGTCTGTCTGTCTCTGTCTCTCTCTGTCTCAGTCTCTGTCTCGCTCTGTCTCTGTCTCTATCACTGTCTCTGTCTGTCTCTCTGTCTCTATCACTGTCTCTGTCTGTCTGTCTGTCTATCTGTGTGTCTGTCTGTCTGTCTGTCTCTCTCTCTCTCTCTCTCTGTCTATCTCTCTCTCTCTATCTCTCTCTCTGTCTCTCTCTCTCTCTCTCTGTCTCTCTCTCTCATTCAATATTTTTTCAATCAATACATTTTCTTATTTTGAGTCAAATGTTACTGCTTTATGGTAACTGGTTCCACAGTTTGCCTTACCTTCAACCAGTGGCATAGGAAGAGGGGGTTGACCAAAGCCAACTTCAAAATTTCTTGACAAAACAAAAAAAGGTTATCCTCATCTTCCTTCTTATATTTCTGTATTATTTTCCTTTGCAAATGCTGGCAACAGCAAAAAAGTCATCACCTTGCTCCTTATTGGCATTGTGTAGTGTTAAGAAAATTTTGGGTCGGGTAGCCAAGGGGGTTAACCTCAACACCCTCCCCTTGGCTACAACTTCTCAACTAACTGTTAGCATTTTCTCTTGCATGTCTTTATGAGGGAAAGGGCATCTGTTGATGATGATTCCATTGGTTGATATCCTGGGCATTATGACATTGAATGATTGACAATTTCTTTAAGTCTCCTGCCAATGAAGAATTGAATGAATAAATAAATATATTGATTCTTATTAACTAAAATAATCAGTTCCACTTAAGGATTTTAGCTTCAAGATAAGGAGTCCAGTTCTAGCATATCTTGCCTGTTCAAAATATAATTCTGGTCGCCCCAATTTGTGTGATAGAGAAATCTTCAAATTTTGTGCATTTCAAGTTAATGTTAAAATTTGCAATATTGTATCATTTTACTTAGTTTGAAGAAAATAAAAGACAGATAATATTCAAATATAAAAGAGCTACAATTAGTCTTTTGAGGAAACAGTAAGGAATTGGAGATATTGCAGATATTGAACTCAGAGACAAACACCTCCTCTTTGAACAAATAATCATTTATAAGCAATACAAGTAATTGCTCATACATGTAATTGCAATTTGATTCTATATGACATTGTTTACAATGACATTGGTTCTGTATCATAATTTCAATTTTCATATTTTCTCTTAATAACTTATGTTTGTACAGTATTTGCATTTGAAGGAAGCAATCATGAAAGAAGATGGTGTTTTTCAAACAGATGATTTCATTAAAGAAATCGTGTGAATGAAAACTTTGTCTTTTTGAAAATTTATCAACTACAGCCAGTCAGTCAAAAGAACATTCAACATACGCAAAGTTACACTTAAAATGCACGGCTGCGATATATGTGGCAAATTATTGACTTGCATAAGTCAACAACTCATCAAAGATTTCACACTGGTGAGAAACCATATGCTTGCATGATCTGTTTCAAGGCATACAGTGATAAAGGTGATCTAAAGCGTCATGAAAGTATTCATACTGGTGAGAAACCATATGTTTGTATGTTCTGTGGGAAGGCATTTAGTGTAAAGCGTAATCTTAAATGTCATGAAAAAAAAATTCACACTGGTGAGACACCATATGCATGCAAATTGTGTGGCACTCCATGGAGTCAAAAAGGTCATCTTAAACGTCAGGAAAAAATTCATACTGGTGAGAAACCATATGTATGCAAATTGTGTGGGAAGGCAAAAATGCACTGTTGCATTATATGTGGCAAAACATTCTCTTGCATAAGTCAACTTAAGCGTCATCAAAGATTTCACACTGGTGAGAAACCACATGCTTGCATGTTCTGTTTCAAGGCATACAGTCATAAATGTGATCTTAAACGTCATGAAATAATTCATACTGGTGAGAAATCATATGTTTGTATGTTCTGTGGGAAGGCATTTAGTGAAAAACGTAATCTTAAATGTCATGAAATAATTCACACTGGTGAGAAACCATATGCATGCAACGTGTGTGGCAAGGCATGGAGTCAAAAAGGTCAACTTAAACGTCATGAAAAAATTCATAATGGTGAGAAACCATATGTATGCAAATTGTGTGGGAAGGCATTTAGTCGTACATGTCATCTTAAAGCTCATGAAAGAATCCATACTGGTGAGAAACCATATGTTTGTGTATTATGTGGCAAGGCATACAGTGAAAAAAGTTATCTTAAAGTTCATGAAACACTTCACACTGGAGCAAGGCCTTACGTTTGCAGTACATGCAGAAAAGTATCTGACCTTAAGAAACATGAAATAATTCATACCGGAGAAAAGCCGTATGTTTGCAAAATATGTAAAAAATCATTCACACAATTAAACAGCCTTAAATGTCATGAAATACATCATTCTAGGGAAAACCGATATATTTGGAATAAACAAGAAAAGAAATCTCAATTTGCTAATAAACCATTTGGATGTGGAGTTTGTGACAAATTATTTGAAGAAGAAACCCAGTTTCATAAGCACTGTTCTCTTCACTTTGGTAATTGTGAGTTATCTACAGATTTGACTTTCCATTCTTATTGTCACATTGCCAATGAAAAATTAAAAGAAGGATTTGCCATCAGAGAACAGAGCAATAAGCTTTGTATAGAGAGTAATGCAGATGAAGTAAAAGGGAAGAGCTTTATGTGGTTTGGATAAACTCAAATGATTAAATAATCAGGACTACTTGGGATTACAGCTGCTAGAATAAATCGACTCCAACTGGTCTTGAACCTTGCTGCGTGAGTAGTCTATGGATGTCGCTGGAGTGATCACGAAACTCCACTCCTTAGAGACCGACTTCCTGAGTCCCGGAGAGGATTAAATACGAACGTTGTTGATTTAGGCCTACATTTCGCACTCTACATAAACCAACCTGCCTGAATCACCTTGCCTCACATTCCTCACTTGTACAGGGAACGACGGTAAATGATCGTAGATCACACCTGAGGAAGGAAAGGAAAACTCCTCGTTCCTCCACCGTCCAAGACTGTGAAGATGGGGAAAGGTCATTTACACGAGGTTATCCTATACTGTGGAATACTCTGCCGGAAAACGTTACTAGTACAGACTCTGTTGGACTTGTTACCAAGAATCTAAAAACCCAATTATTTGGATTGAGTTACCCGTAAGTAGTATGTGTGAAGAACTCTTGTCGTGGGCTCTAGCCCTGCTAATGCACTTAATAAATTGGCCTGAATAAATAAATAAATCCATTGATTGTATTGCATATATAAGCATATATATTTAATAGTATTGTGTTTTTCATTGACATTATTTAATTTTTAATGTTTAATGGACTTGGAGAATTTCTTTGTAAATATAAGCAAGATATATATCCACGTCAGTAGATCTTAATTGAAAAAATCATGCAAGAGTGAAAATGTTATAAATTCGTCAAATTTAACGCTTAATTGAAAGCACAAAATTCTTTTATCGTCCACGAAAAATGGCACTGATTAATTAGTACATTCTCTTTATCATCTTCTTCTTCTACTCAGTGTTGCCAGTGAACATTTTGAAAATAAAACAGATCGTGCCTTTTATTTTAAAAAAACAGAAAATACCAGGTTCGCAAACAGGTCAAAAAAGATGATAAAATTCATTAAAAAATAGCGACAAACCTAAAAAAATTTTGAAAAATTTCGAGGTAACAACGTCATTAGAAAGTCTTGACAAGAAAAAAGGTCGTCTTGTCGTTTTCAAGCAAGGTAAAGAGGTAAACTTAAAAATTGTAAACTTGATTCTACAAGCGAAAAAGAGTTTTCAACATGCTGAAAACTCCTAATTTTCTCACTTTCACTGCATAAATCAGGCAAATTTTTTTAATTTTAGCAGATTTTTTAAAAAACCAGATTCCGCCAAAAAATACCAAACAACCAAAGGAGGCCCAAAAAACAGATTTGGTTGGATAAACCCACACTGGCAACACTACTTCTACTGAACTAAAAGCCGGAAGGTTGAACTGAACTGAAATTCCATAGGAAATAAATAAAGTAAGTAAGTAAAAGCTCGTGAACTTTTAAAGCGCTTTAAAAAGCACGACAGTAGATGCTTATTCCTAGGAGTTCAGCCTTTCTTAAAATAACTAGGGGTAAGGTGAGAGATTGGTCAGGCAATAGTAAATATCAGAAGGAGAGTGATGGAAGAAAGTAAATTGTCGTAAAATTATAAACCGTTCTAATTTTGCTCTTTTGGCCAATGAAAAAGCCTTCAAAAAGGTAAACGAGTGTAGGGTCACCGGCGCTGATCTGCGGTAGGCCTACTGACATGCTTAACATTAAAACCATCAAATTCTACAAATCTTAATTTGATTATCGATTCTTTTAGGGACAGAAGATGGCAGAGATGGTTACGTGCGGGAGCGTAGGGCTGACGGAACGGGTTCAAACCCCATGGTAGAAGAGACAGCGTCAAATTGAAGTTATTGCACCTGTAGCAGGAAGACTGGGAGGATCGACGCCATTTTATCTGATTGCTTTAACAAATTGAATTGGGAGATATATGCATGGGCGTCCGAAGGGGGGGGTGCAAGGGGGTGCAATTGCACCCCTTGGAAAATTGTGAAATCATGCAAAAAAGAAAAAAAATACTTGTTTATTTTGTCACAAGACTCTGTTTTGCACCCTCTGGAAAATGTTTTCATTTCATTTCTCACAAGACCCTGTCTTGCACCTTCCTGGAAAAATTTCTGCGGACGCCCATGGATATATGGTGATACGGTGACATCACTGACATGCACTTTAAATTAGGATCTAACGGTTACGTACTATAATGTAATATATTATATAACATAAGAAGGTTCAAAGTGGTTCAGCGCGTCTACTCTGTGTGAGAACCACTGTTAAATTGGATATTAAATTTTTTTATTTGTTCTTCTACAGTCATTGTAGACTGTGATTTAGATTGGTGTCATTACTTGAGCAATAGCTATCTACCAGTAGTTACGATATTTGTTTTATCGTGGAAACTTTGAAACATTTTACTATTTTATACCCAATGCATGTGCTACATGCACACATTTCTTTTCGCAATTTGAGTCCCGCTCCATTTCCTAAATAGGAAATATTCTGATCGACGCCATTTTATCTGATGAACAAAAGAATTTTTATGTTTAAAAATTAATGCTCTGATTTTCACTTTTGGCGATATTTTCATGTAAGTTCAGTGGTGTGTAGGTTTATAATCTCATGATATATACCAGCGCCAATTGACTTAGAATTAATCCTGGAAAGTGCCACGTTCCTTAAATCTTATGAAAGTTATAAATGTTTGCCTATTCCATAAGCCTATTTCCATATGTTAAATTGTCTCTTCTAGTGTTTCTGAATGTGGATTCAACCTCCGAACAATGTGTTTGGCTTGGATAGACAATATTATATCTTAAGTAAGTAAAATCTCGTAAATTTATACAGCGCCCCGGGGGGGGGCAGTACAGCAGTAGCTGCTTATTCTTATGCGCTTAATCTTTCTTGAAATAGCTATAGGCAAGGTGGTTTGTCGGCCGGGCAAGGGTCAATGTATCTATGATGCGGCGGGTCAGGTTTTTTTGCTATGGAGGAAATGACTTTTGAAATAGAAAGGGTTTAAGTTTTGACCTAAAGGCTTGAGGAGATAGTGAAGGAATTAAAGGAAACGCCAACAGCAGTAGAAGTTCCTATCAAAAGATCTTAGCCTATGTATTAGGTGATTTTATTGTCTGCATCTATTCTACAGTCTGATGCTACAATGCATTTGCTAATTTTCATCCGATGTTGGTGCTTTTTAATTTGTTGATGCATATTTTTGTTAATTTCTTTATTTTGGTATCCAATTGAGCTTATTGTTAATTGTCTATTGTGTTATTATCATTGATTCTATTTCCTAATATATTTTTTCATATTTCTTTTATATCTTCACCTATTGAGTCCTCTATGTCAATTTATCCAATTGTGTCTTTTTCATTATCTATTCAGACATGATTTGTCTAATCCTGTTTCCAAAAGCTCAATTCCTCTCTTTTTTCTCTCTACAGCTCTGTCTGTCTCTCTCTGTATGTCTCTCTCTCTGTCTTTGTCTGTCTCTTCTCTTTCTCTGTCTCTCTCTCTCTCTCCCTCTCTCTCTCTCTCTCTCTCTCTCTCTGCAGTGATGTGGCGTCTCTAGACACTGTCTCGAGACAGTCTTGATACAGTATTTTCAATGTCTTGGTCTTGGTCTCCCTGGTCAGTGTCTCTGTCTTAGCCTTTGTCTCGTCGTTACTGTCTTGGTCTTGCAATTCAAGACCAAGACAGTGAGTTTTTTCCACTTTTAGTAATAATGTTTTCTGTGGTATATGTCTTCCGAATTATGGGGCTATAGGAGATTTGTCACTCTTGGATCCCTTCGTGAATAATAAATGATATAATATGTAATAAGTTTGTATAGATATATCGATGCCTATGGTATATAATTTTGTGATTTAAAATGGCATAGAATCATCCTTTGATTCCTTCAGTTAATTTTTTTATTTTGCGAATATGCAGTTGTTGATGACAAAATCAAAGTCAAATGCACAGTTTGTAAAGCGATAAAAAAGGAACAACGTCTAGTTTAATCAGGTAATGAGACATCCAATTGCAAAGTCATTCATAAACTTACAAGCGTTGACCACATGTCCATGACGAGCTCTCAATCAGTAGGAACTTTTACGTAAACACTTATTTTTTTGTTGGGAACAAGATGAGATGGGAGCGCTGAAAATGCAGGACTGGAAAATGACAGACCAAAAAATGTGAATAACTGGAAAATGCAGGACTGGAAAATGAAGGACCAAATCGCAGGGGGTGAAAATGCAGGACTGGAAAATGAAGGACCAAATCGCAAGGGGTGAAAATGCAGGACTGGAAAATGAAGGACCAAATCGCAGGGGGTAAAAATGTAATTCCTAATTTCTTTATAAATGATCTATAAAAGGAAACTGTTATCAACTGTGTTATCATTATCAATGTAAATATAAATAAGACATAAGCTGTTTATTTGTTGTAATTATTGAACTCCGTAAAAACTTTATAACAGACAAAGGAAGGTCAATGTAACTAACGACTGCCTCAAGTCAGTAAAAAACAAGCATTCGTTAATCAAGCATCGACACAAAGTGGTTTTACATCTGAAGTTAGCAATGAAAAAGGCAAAAACAACAAGTAAAGCTAATAACAGTATAAGCCTTGAAAAAATATGTAAAGCATCAACATACAGTGTTTGTCAATGTGAAGTTGACAATGAACAAGGCAAAAAAGTAAATGTTGAGCAACTTAAACTACAAGTCTGAAAAGGACCTACTAATTACATAGATGCATAACCATTGCAGTTGGAGTCCGACAAAGCGGACAATGTCCTGACAATTCTGCAACCGTGTCTGCGCAAGTGTTGCAAAATGCGGCATGCCCACAAGAAACTATCGCGACGCCTGCACGCGGGGCAACTAGACATACCTCACAACAATCAAAACTCTGGGCTGTCACTGGCTCAGCTGGCAGGTTATCCGAAGGCAAGCTATCATGTACAGTCGGCTGCAGCATCTGCTCTTCCTCACTGTCTTCGTTGTCAGTACTAGCAATTTGATAATTTGGTCCGTCATTTTCCAGTCCTGCATTTTCTAGTCCTGCAATTTCCAGTCCGTCATTTTCCAGTCCTGCATTTTCACCCCTTGCGATTTGGTCCTTCATTTTCCAGTCCTGCATTTTCACACCCTGCGATTTGGTCCGTCATTTTCCAGTCCGTCATTTTCCAGTCCTGCATTTTCAGGCGACCCGATGAGACATATCTGTCAAATCATCCAAAACAAAGAATGCTCAAATTCAATCATAAAAATTTCATTGCCGGGTGCGGACTGCCAATCAGTTTATTTGAGCATCCAAATTTTCGTAATTTTATGGCTGAGGTTGATAAAAAATTTGTGAATCCTGTTTTGTCTGTTTTCTAGATGTTTAAAATTACTGTCTTGGTATTGAGCCCTCGTGTCTTGGTCCTGGTCTTGACAACTAATGTCTTGGTCATTGTTTTCAGGGTTAGTGTGTTTGACTTGGTCTCGGGATTGCCACTTACTGTATTGGTCACATCCCTATCTCTCTCTGTCTGTCTGCCTCTGTCTGTCTGTCTGTCTGTCTGTCTGTCTCTGTCTGTCTGTCTGTCTCTCTCTCTCTCTGCCTGTCTCTCTCTCTCACTGTCTGTCTGTCTCTCTCTCACTCTGTCTTTTTGTCTGTCTGTCTGTCTGTCTGTCTGTCAGTCTCTCTCTCTCTCTCTCTCTCTCTCTCTCTCTCTCTCTCTCTCTCTCTCTCATTCAATATTTTTTCAATCAATACATTTTCTTATTTTGAGTCAAATGTTACTGCTTTATGGTAACTGGTTCCAAAGTTTGCCGTACCCTCAACCAGTGGTGTAGGAAGGAGGGGGGGGGTTGACCATAGCCAAATTCGAAATTTCTTGACAAGCCAAAAAAAGTTATCCTCATCTTCCTTCTTGTATTTCTGTATTATTTTTCTTTTCAAATGCTGGCAACAGCAAAAAAGTCTTCACCTTGCTCCTTATTGGCATTGTGTAGTGTTAAGAAAATTTTGGGTCGCGTAGCCAAGGGGGTTAACCTCAACACCCTCCCCTTGGCTACAACTTCTCAGCTAACTGTTAGCATTTTCTCTTTCATGTCTTTATGAGGGAAAGGGCATCTATTGATGATGATTCCATTGGTTGATATCCTGGGCATTATCACATTGAATGATAATTTCTTTAAGTCTCCAGCCAATGAAGAACTGAATGAATAAATAAATATATTGATTCTTATTAACTACAATAATCAGTTCCAGTTAAGGATTTTAGCTTATCTCTCTCTGTCTCTGTCTGTCTGTCTGTCTGTCTGTCTGTCTGTCTGTCTGTCTCTCTCTCTCTCTCTCTCTCTCTCTCTCTCTCTCTCTCTCTCTCTCTCTCTCTCTCTCTCTCTTGCCTATTCAAAATATAATTCTGGTCTCCCAAGTTGTGTGATAGAGAAATCTTCAAATTTTGTGCATGTCAAATTAATGTTAAAATTTGCAATATTGTATCTTTTTACTTAGTTTGAAGAAAATAAAAGACAGATAATATTCAAATATAAAAGAGCTACAATTAGTCTTTTGAGGAAACAGTAAGGAATTGGAGATATTGCAGATATTGAACTCAGAGACAAACACCTCCTCTTTGAACAAATAATCATTTATAAGCAATACAAGTAATTGCTCATACATGTAATTGCAATTTGATTCTATATGACATTGTTTACAATGACATTGGTTCTGTATCATAATTTCAATTTTCATATTTTCTCTTAATAACTTATGTTTGTACAGTATTTGCATTTGAAGGAAGCAATCATGAAAGAAGATGGTGTTTTTTCAAACAGATGATTTCAATAAAGAAATCGTGTGAATGAAAACTTTGTCTTTTTGAAAATTTATCAACTACAGCCAGTCAGTCAAAAGAACATTTCAACATACGCAAAGTTCGCAAAAATGCACGGCTGCGATATATGTGGCAAATTATTGACTTGCATAAGTCAACTTAAACGTCATCAAAGATTTCACACTGGTGAGAAACCATATGCTTGCATGATCTGTTTCAAGGCATACAGTGATAAAGGTGATCTAAAGCGTCATGAAAGTATTCATACTGGTGAGAAACCATATGTTTGTATGTTCTGTGGGAAGGCATTTAGTGTAAAGCGTAATCTTAAATGTCATGAAAAAAAAATTCACACTGGTGAGACACCATATGCATGCAAATTGTGTGGCACTCCATGGAGTCAAAAACGTCATCTTAAACGTCAGGAAAAAATTCATACTGGTGAGAAACCATATGTATGCAAATTGTGTGGGAAGGCAAAAATGCACTGTTGCATTATATGTGGCAAAACATTCTCTTGCATAAGTCAACTTAAGCGTCATCAAAGATTTCACACTGGTGAGAAACCACATGCTTGCATGTTCTGTTTCAAGGCATACAGTGATAAATGTGATCTTAAACGTCATGAAATAATTCATACTGGTGAGAAATCATATGTTTGTATGTTCTGTGGGAAGGCATTTAGTGAAAAACGTAATCTTAAATGTCATGAAATAATTCACACTGGTGAGAAACCATATGCATGCAACTTGTGTGGCAAGGCATGGAGTCAAAAAGGTCAACTTAAACGTCATGAAAAAATTCATAATGGTGAGAAACCATATGTATGCAAATTGTGTGGGAAGGCATTTAGTCGTACATGTCATCTTAAAGCTCATGAAAGAATCCATACTGGTGAGAAACCATATGTTTGTATATTATGTGGCAAGGCATACAGTGAAAAAAGTTATCTTAAAGTTCATGAAACACTTCACACTGGAGCAAGGCCTTACGTTTGCAGTACATGCAGAAAAGAATTTAGACAATTATCTGACCTTAAGAAACATGAAATAATTCATACCGGAGAAAAGCCGTATGTTTGCAAAATATGTAAAAAATCATTCACACAATTAAACAGCCTTAAATGTCATGAAATACATCATTCTAGGGAAAACCGATATATTTGGAATAAACAAGAAAAGAAATCTCAATTTGCTAATAAACCATTTGGATGTGGAGTTTGTGACAAATTATTTGAAGAAGAAACCCAGTTTCATAAGCACTGTTCTCTTCACTTTGGTAATTGTGAGTTATCTACAGATTTTACTTTTCATTCTTATTGTCACATTGCCAATGAAAAATTAAAAGAAGGATTTGCCATCAGAGAACAGAGCAATAAGCTTTGTATAGAGAGTAATGCAGATGAAGTAAAAGGGAAGAGCTTTATGTGGTTTGGATAAACTCAAATGATTAAATAATCAGGACTACTTGGGATTACAGCTGCTAGAATAAATCGACTCCAACTGGTCTTGAACCTTGCTGCGTGAGTAGTCTATGGATGTCACTGGAGTGATCACGAAACTCCACTCCTTAGAGACCGACTTCCTGAGTCCCGGAGAGGATTAAATACGAACGTTGTTGATTTAGGCCTACATTTCGCACTCTACATAAACCAACCTGCCTGAATCACCTTGCCTCACATTCCTCACTTGTACAGGGAACGATGGTAAATGATCGTAGATCACACCTGAGGAAGGAAAGGAAAACTCAAAGAAAACACCTCGTTCCTCCACCGTCCAAGACTGTGAAGATGGGGAAAGGTCATTTACACGAGGTTATCCTATACTCTGCCGGAAAACGTTACTAGTACAGACTCTGTTGGACTTGTTACCAAGAACCTAAAAACCCAATTATTTGGATTGAGTAACCCGTAACTAGTATGTGTGAAGAACTCTTGTCGTGGGCTCTAGCCCTGCTAATGCACTTAATAAATTGGCCTGAATAAATAAATAAATCCATTGATTGTATTGCATATATAAGCATATATATTTAATATTATTGTGTTTTTCATTGACATTATTTAATTTTTAATGTTTAATGGACTTGGAGAATTTCTTTGTAAATATAAGCAAGATCTATATCCACGTCAGTAGAACTTAATTGAAAAAATCATGCAAGAGTGAAACTGTTAGAAATTCGTCAAATTTAACGCTTAATTGAAAGCACAAAAAATCTTTTATCGTCCACGAAAAATGGCACTGATTAATTAGTACATTCTCTTTATCAACTTCTTCTAGTCAGTGTTGCCAGTGAACATTTTGAAAATAAAACAGATCGTGCCTTTTATTAAAAAAAAAACAGAAAATACCAGGTTCGCAAACAGGTCAAAAAAGATGATAAAATTCATTAAAAATAGCGACAAACCTAAAATTTTTTTGAAAAATTTCGAGGTAAGAACGTCTCTAGAAAGTCTTGACAAGGAAAAAAGGTGGTCTTGTCGTTTTCAAGCAAGGTAAAGAGGTAAACTTAAAAATTGTAAACTTGATTCTACAAGCGAAAAAGAGTTTTCAACATGCTGAAAACTCCTAATTTTCTCACTTTTACTGCATAAATCAGGCAAATTTTTTTAATTTTAGCAGATTTTTTAAAAAACCAGATTCCGCCAAAAAATACCAAACAACCAAAGGAGGCCCAAAAAACAGATTTGGCTGGATAAACCCACACTGGCAACACTGCTTCTACTGAAATAAAAGCTGAAAGTTGGAACTGGGATGAAATTCCATAGGAAATAAATAAAGTAAGTAAGTAAAAGCTCGTGAACTTTTAAAGCTCTTTAAAAAAACACGACAGTAGATGCTTATTCTTAGGAGTTCAGCCTTTCTTAAAATAACTAGGGGTAACGTGTGAGAGATTGGTCAGGCAATAGTAAATATCAGAAGGAAAGTGATGGAAGTAAGTAAATTGTCGTAAAATTATAAACCGTTCTAATTTTGCTCTTTTGGCCAGTGAAAAAGGTAAACGAGTGTAGGGTCACAGGCGCTGATCTGCGGTAGGCCTACTGACATGCTTAACATTAAAACCATCAAAGTCTACAAAGTCTACAAATCTTAATTTGATTATCGATTTTTTTAGGGACAGAAGATAATAATAATAATAATAATAATAATAATAATAATAATAATAATAATAATAATAATAATGTGATTTTAAGTGGTTTAGGAGGCTAAGTAGGCCTGTGTGAAAACCACTGATGTAACCATCTGCATTCAATAACCTAGTTTATCTAGATAGCCTTTGAATCCGTTCACTGTTTCAACTGTCACTCCCACCTCGTCGTCCAAACTGTTCCATTTGTCCACAACCCTTGCACTAAAAAAGTTTTTCTTTCTTGGACCAACCCTCTGCTTAAACAATTTGCACTTGTGGCCTCTTGTGCTGCTATAGTGTGCCAATGTAAAGAATCGATCATATGACACATCTACTTTCCCAGTCATTATTTTGTATGTTTCTATCAAATCCCCTCTTTCTCTTCTCCTTTCTAATGTTGTCAGTTCACAATATTGAAGTCTTTTTTCGTAGCTTAAATTATGGCATCCATTGACCATCTTCGTTGCTCGTCTTTGCACTTTTTCTAAAAGTTCTATATCTTTTTTCAAGAATGGATTCCAAGCCTGAACAAGATGGCAGAGAGGGTTACGTGCTGGAGCGTAGGGCTGACGGAACGGGTTCAAACTCCGTGGTAGAAGAGACAGCGTCAAATTGAAGTTATTGCACATGTAAGAGAAAGACTAGGAGGATCGACGCCATTTTATCTGATTGCTTTATCAAATTGAATTGGGAGATATATGCATGGGCGTCCGGAGGGGGGTGCAAGGTGGTGCAATTGCACCCCCTGGTAAATTGTGAAATCATGCAAAAAAGAAAAATTACTTGTTTATTTTGTCACAAGACTCTGTTTTGCACCCCCTGGAAAATTTTTTCATTTCATTTCTCACAAGACCCTGTCTTGCACCCCCCTGGAAAAATTTCTGCGGACGCCCAAGGATATATGGTGATACGGTGACATCAAAGACATGCACTTTAAATTAGGATCTAACGGTTACGTACTATAATGTCATATATTATATAACATAAGAAGGTTCAAAGTGGTTCAGCGCGTCTACTCTGTGTGAGAACCACTGTTAAATTGGATATTAAAATTTTTTATTTGTTCTTCTACAGTCATTGTAGGCTGTGGTTTAGGTTGGTGTCATTACTTTAGCAATAGCTATCTACCAGTAGTTACGATATTTGTTTTATCGTGGAAACTTTGAAACATTTTACTATTTTATACCCAAGCATGTGCCACATGCACACATTTCTTTTCGCAATTTGAGTCCCGCTCCATTTCCTAAATAGGAAATATTCTGATCGACGCCATTTTATCTGATGAACAAAAGAATTTTGATGTTTAAAAATTAATGCTCTGATTTTCACTTTTGGCGATATTTTCATGTAAGTTCAGTGGTGTGTGGGTTTATAATCTCATGAAGATACCAGCGCCAATTGACTTAGAATTAATCCTGGAAAGTGCCACGTTCCTTAAATCTTATGAAAGTTATAAATGTTTGCCTATTCCATAGGCCTATTTCCATATTTTAAATTGTGTCTCTTCTATTGTTTCTGAATGTGGATTCAACTTCCGAACAATGTGTTTGGCTTGGATAGACAATATTATATCTTAATTAAGTAAAATCTCGTAAATTTATACAGCGCTCCGGAAGGCAGTACAGCAGTAGCTGCTTATTCTTATGCGCTTAATCTTTCTTGAAATAGCTATAGGCAAAGTGGTTTGTCGGCCGGGCAAGGGTCAGTGTATCTATGAGGCGGCGGGTCAGGTTTTTTTGCTAAGGAGTTAATGACTTTTCAAATAGAAAGGTTTTAAGTTTTGACCTAAAGGCTTGAGGAGATAGTGAAGGAATTAAAGAAAACGCCAACAGCAGTAGAAGTTCCTATCAAAAGATCTTAGCCTATGTATTAGGTGATTTTATTGTCTGCATCTATTCTACAGTCTGATGCTACAATGCATTTGCTAATTTTCATCCTATGTTGGTGCTTTTTAATTTGTTGATGCATATTTTTGTTAATTTCTTTCTTTGGGTATCCAATTGAGCTTATTGTTAATTCTCTATTGTGTTATTATCATTGATTCTATTTCCTAATATATTTTTTCATATTTCTTTTGCATCTTCACCTATTGAGTCCTCTATGTCAATTTATCCAATTGTGTCTTTTTCATTATCTATTCAGTCATGATTTGTCTAATCCTGTTTCCAAATGCTCCATTCCTCTGTTTTTTTCTCTCCACATCTCTGTCTGTCTCTCTCTGTATGTCTCTCTCTCTGTCTTTGTCTGTCTCTTCTCTTTCTCTGTCTCTCTCTCTCCCTCTCTCTCTCTCTGCAGTGATGTGACGTCTCTAGACACTGTCTCGAGACAGTCTTGATACAGTATTTTCAATGTCTTGGTCTTGGTCTTGCTGGCCAATGTCTCTGTCTTAGCCTTTGGTTCGTCGTTACTGTCTTGGTCTTGCAATTCAAGACCAAGACAGTGAGTTTTTTTCACTTTTAGTAATAATGTTTTCTGTGGTATATGTCTTCCGAATTATGGGGCTATACGAGATTTGTCACTCTTGGATCCCTTCGTGAATAATAAATGATATAATATGTAATAAGTTTGTATAGATATATCGATGCCTATGGTATATAATTTTGTGATTTAAAATGGCATAGAATCATCCTTTGATTCCTTCAGTTAATTTTTTTATTTTGCGAATACGCAGTTGTTGATGACAAAATCAAAGTCAAATGCACAGTTTGTAAAGCGATAAAAAAGGAACAACATCTAGTTTAATCAGGTAATGATACATCCAATTGCAAAGTCGTTCATAAACTTACAAGCGTTGACCACATGTCCATGACGAGCTCTCAATCAGTAGGAACTTTTACGTAAACACTTTTTTTGTTGGGAACAAGATGAGATGGGAGCGCTGAAAATGCAGGACTGGAAAATGAAGGACGAAATCGCAAGGGGTGAAAATGCAGGACTGGAAAATGAAGGACCAAATCGCAAGGGGTGAAAATGCAGGACTGGAAAATGAAGGACCAAATCGCAAGGGGTGAAAATGCAGGACTGGAAAATGAAGGACCAAATCGCAAGGGGTGAAAATGCAGGACTGGAAAATGAAGGACCAAATCGCAGGGGTAAAAATGTAATTCCTAATTTCTTTATAAATGATCTATAAAAGGAAACTGTTATCAACTGTGTTATCATTATCAATGTAAATATAAATAAGACATAAGCTGTTTATTTGTTGTAATTATTGAACTCCGTAAAAACTTTATAACAGACAAAGGAAGGTCAATGTAACTAACAACTGCCTCAAGTCAGTAAAAAACAAGCATTCGTTAATCAAGCATCGACACAAAGTGGTTTTACATCTGAAGTTAGCAATGAAAAAGGCAAAAACAACAAGTAAAGCTAATAACAGTATAAGCCTTGAAAAAATATGTAAAGCATCAACATACAGTGTTTGTCAATGTGAAGTTGACAATGAACAAGGCAAAAAAGTAAATGTTGAGCAACTTAAACTACAAGTCTGAAAAGGAACTACTAATTACATAGACGCATAACCATTGTAGTTTGAGTCCGACAAAGCGGACAATGTCCTGACAATTCAGCAACCATGTCTGCGCAAGTGTTGCAAAATGCGGCATGCCCACAAGGACGCCTGCACGCGGGGCAACTATAGACAGACCTCACAACAATCCAAACTCTGGGCTGTCACTGGCTCAGCTGGCAGGTTATCCGAAGGCAAGCTATCATGTACAGTCGGCTGCAGCATCTGCTCTTCCTCACTGTCTTCGTTGTCAGTACTAGCAATTTGATAATTTGGTCCGTCATTTTCCAGTCCTGCATTTTCTAGTCCTGCAATTTCCAGTCCGTCATTTTCCAGTCCTGCATTTTCACCCCTTGCGATTTGGTCCTTCATTTTCCAGTCCTGCATTTTCACACCCTGCGATTTGGTCCGTCATTTTCCAGTCCGTCATTTTCCAGTCCTGCATTTTCAGGCAACCCGATGAGACATATCTGTCAAATCATCCAAAACAAAGAATGCTCAAATTCAATCATAAAAATTTCATTGCCGGGTGCGGACTGCCAATCAGTTTAGTTGAGCATCCAAATTTTCGTAATTTTATGGCTGAGGTTGATAAAAAATTTGTGAATCCTGTTTTGTCTGTTTTCTAGATGTTTAAAATTACTGTCTTGGTATTGAGCCCTCGTGTCTTGGTCCTGGTCTTGACAACTAATGTCTTGGTCATTGTTTTCAGGGTTAGTGTGTTTGACTTGGTCTCGGGATTGCCACTTACTGTATTGGTCACATCCCTATCTCTCTCTGTCTGTCTGCCTCTGTCTGTCTGTCTGTCTGTCTGTCTCTGTCTGTCTGTCTGTCTCTCTCTCTCTCTGCCTGTCTCTCTCTCTCACTGTCTGTCTGTCTCTCTCTCACTCTGTCTTTCTGTCTGTCTGTCTGTCTGTCTGTCTCTCTCTCTCTCTCTCTCTCTCTCTCTCTCTCTCTCTCTCTCTCTCATTCAATATTTTTTCAATCAATACATTTTCTTATTTTGAGTCAAATGTTACTGCTTTATGGTAACTGGTTCCAAAGTTTGCCGTACCCTCAACCAGTGGTGTAGGAAGGAGGGGGGGGAGGGGGTTGACCATAGCCAACTTCGAAATTTCTTGACAATCCAAAAAAAGTTATCCTCATCTTCCTTCTTGTATTTCTGTATTATTTTTCTTTTCAAATGCTGGCAACAGCAAAAAAGTCATCACCTTGCTCCTTATTGGCATTGTGTAGTGTTAAGAAAATTTTGGGTCGGGTAGCCAAGGGGGTTAACCTCAACACCCTCCCCTTGGCTACAACTTCTCAACTAACTGTTAGCATTTTCTCTTTCATGTCTTTGTGAGGGAAAGGGCATCTGTTGATGATGATTCCATTGGTTGATATCCTGGGCATTATCACATTGAATGATAATTTCTTTAAGTCTCCAGCCAATGAAGAACTGAATGAATAAATAAATATATTGATTCTTATTAACTACAATAATCAGTTCCAGTTAAGGATTTTAGCTTATCTCTCTCTGTCTCTGTCTCTCTCTGTCTGTCTGTCTGTCTGTCTGTCTGTCTGTCTGTCTGTCTGTCTGTCTCTCTCTCTCTCTCTCTCTCTCTCTCTCTCTCTCTCTCTCTCTTGCCTATTCAAAATATAATTCTGGTCTCCCCAAGTTGTGTGATAGAGAAATCTTCAAATTTTGTGCATGTCAAATTAATGTTAAAATTTGCAATATTGTATCTTTTTACTTAGTTTGAAGAAAATAAAAGACAGATAATATTCAAATATAAAAGAGCTACAATTAGTCTTTTGAGGAAACAGTAAGGAATTGGAGATATTGCAGATATTGAACTCAGAGACAAACACCTCCTCTTTGAACAAATAATCATTTATAAGCAATACAAGTAATTGCTCATACATGTAATTGCAATTTGATTCTATATGACATTGTTTACAATGACATTGGTTCTGTATCATAATTTCAATTTTCCTATTTTCTCTTAATAACTTATGTTTGTACAGTATTTGCATTTGAAGGAAGCAATCATGAAAGAAGATGGTGTTTTTCAAACAGATGATTTCAATAAAGAAATCGTGTGAATGAAAACTTTGTCTTTTTGAAAATTTATCAACTACAGCCAGTCAGTCAAAAGAACATTCAGCATACGCAAAGTTTGGCAAAAATGTACTTCTGCAATATATGTGGCAAAACATTCACTTTCATAAGTCAACTTAACCGTCATCAAAGATTTCACACTGGTGAGAAACCATATGCTTGCATGATCTGTTTCAAGGCATACAGTGATAAAGGTGATCTTAAGCGTCATGAAATAATCCATACTGGTGAGAAACCGTATGCTTGTATGTTCTGTGGGAAGGCATTTAGTGTAAAACGTAATCTTATATGTCATGAAAAAAAAATTCACACTGGTGAGACACCATATGCATGCAGATTGTGTGGCAAGGCATGGAGTCAAAAAGATCATCCTAAACGTCATGAAAAAATTCAAACTGGTGAGAAACCATATGTATGCAAATTGTGTGGGAAGGCAAAAATGCACTGTTGCAATATATGTAGCAAAACATTCACTTTCATAAGTGAACTTAAACGTCATCAAAGATTTCACACTGGTGAGAAACCATATGCTTGCATGTTCTGTTTCAAGGCATACAGTGATAAATGTGATCTTAAACGTCATGAAATAATTCATACTGGTGAGAAATCATATGTTTGTATGTTCTGTGGGAAGGCATTTAGTGAAAAACGTAATCTTAAATGTCATGAAAGAATTCACACTGATGAGAAACCATATGCATGCAAATTGTGTGGCAAGGCATGCAATCAAAAAGGTCAACTTATACGTCATGAAAAAATTCATACTGGTGAGAAACCATATGTATGCAAATTGTGTGGGAAGGCATTTAGTCGTACAAGTCATCTTAAAGATCATGAAAGAATCCATACTGGTGAGAAACCATATGTTTGTAAATTATGTGGGAAGGCATACAGTCAAAAAGGTAATCTTAAAACTCATGAAACACTTCATACTGGAGCAAGGCCTTACGTTTGCAGTACATGCAGAAAAGAATTTAGTCGATTATCTGACCTGAAGCAACATGAAAGAATTCATACCGGAGAAAAGCCGTATGTTTGCAGAATATGTAAAAAATCATTTAGACATTTAAACAGCCTTAAATGTCATGAAAGACATCATTCTAGAGAAAACCGATATATTTGGAAAAAACAAGAAAAGAAATCTCAATTTGATATTAAACCATTTGGATGTGGAGTTTGTGACAAATTATTTGAAGAAGAAACCCAGTTTCATAAGCATTGTTCTCTTCACTTTGGTGATTGTGAGTTATCTAAAGATTTGACTTTCCATTCTTATTGTCACATTGCCAATGAAAAATTAAAAGAAGTATTTGCCATCAGAGAACAGAGCAATAAGCTTCGTATAGAGAGTAATGCAAATGAAGTAAAAGGGAAGAGCTTTATGTGGTTTGGATAAACTCAAATGATTAAATAATCAGGACTACTTGGGATTACAGCTGCTAGAATAAATCGATTCCAACTGGTCTTGAACCTTGTTGCGTGAGTAGTCTATGGATGTCGCCGGAGTGATCACGAAACTCCACTCCTTAGAGACCGACTTCATTGGCTCTGAGTCCTGGAGAGGATTAAATACAAAAGTTGTTGATTTAGTCCTACATTTCGCACTCTACATAACCCAACCTGCCTGAGCCACCTTGCCTCACATTCCTCACTTGTACAGGGAACAACGGTAAATGATCGTAGATCACACCTGAGGAAGGAAAGGAAAACTCGTTCCTCCACCGTCCAAGACTGTGAAGATGGGGAAAGGTCATTTACACGAGGTTATCCTATACTGTGGAATACTCTGCCGGAAAACGTTACTAGTACAGACTCTGCTGGACTTCTTACCATGAACCTAAAAACTCACTTGTTTGGATTGAGTTACCCGTAACTAGTATGTGTGAAGCACTCTTGTCGTAGGCTCTAGCCCTGCTACTGCACTTAATAAATTGGCCTGAATAAATAAATAAATACATAAATCCGTTGATTGTATTGCATATATACACTGTAAGTATATATATATATATATATATATATATATATATATATATATATATATATATATATATATATATATATATATATATATATATATATATATATTTAATATTATTGTTTTTTCATTGACATTATTTAAAATGGAGTCATTATAAATAATTATCCATGAAATTGATAGATCTTTTGATTTCATCTAATTGTTTTCATTTTGTGGAGACTTGTGCACTGATTTTAAATTCAATTAAAGTGAATTATTTTATTCTAACTAACTGCTACTTAAAATTGAAATTTGACTTATATTACTGTTTTTCATTGTCATTATGTATGGTGGAATGTTTTGAAATTTTTCATTGAATAATTTTGTTTTTCTAATTTTGCTTAACTTTGTATGTTGATTTCTGTTACTTTCCATGAAATTTTGTGATTTAGTCCAGAGTTGAGATCAGTTGTATATTATTCTGAGCAAAGTTTTTTATAGTAAATGTTCACTGGGTTTCCTCCTGTTTTTCACCGTGTTTTTGGGTCTTGTATTGACATACTGCCAAATGTCAATGGTTCCATAGAACTATATTAATTTAAGGCCTGTTTGAGAAAATGAGACTATTCATACCAGAGAAGATGTGGAGTTTGACAAATTTTGTTTCAAGGCATTTCCAATGCAGTAATGTAGTAGTAATAATAATAATAATAACCATTGTTTCCGACAATAATAGTTGATAGGCCAGTTCCCAGGTGGCCTGATAAATCGTCTTGGAGAATGGCGACCAAAATTCATTGCTGTTGTGAGTTCAACCAATCAATCAATTTCTAAATTATTTCTCAGTCGCACTTTAACTTGGAACACGCATAATCTATGGGCAGCGGGAGCATACATAATTCCTTGCTTCAATAACTTTATTAGACTTCATCCTACTCTCGAGCCTGAATTATTTTTCTGCAAGTACAGTAGACAGTGGCATTAATCACGGAACGAGGCGGAAAATGTCCCTCAATAATTGGTGAGGGGATAAAGTAGCCTTAACCCCCCCCCCAATCTTTTGTTCGTCTTTGCTACTTTAATGGGGAAAAGGTCATCACTAGTTTTTTGCGCTTCGTTAACGTCCTATGAAAGTCTATAAAAGTCTGACCAGCAAAAGAGGTCGTCAATAGATTTTGTAGATATTTACGAACGGGCATAGGGCCTACTTTGAACATATATTCTCCACCCCTTCCCCAATTTTGATGGCATTATTACACCCATGGCGGTTTAACCTTTTGATGAGACTCGTTTTATTTAATCTTGTTGAAAGTTCTGACTCTTTTCTGGAAATTCCAAGGCAGTTCAAAAAGTGACACTATAATTGCAGGCCTAGCGGATGTCACCATTGTACAGGTATACATGTCAACTACGGCACACGAAGACGAAGAAATAGAAAGAATATATGAACTAGACGAGATCCTGCAAAATGTAAAAGGAACTGAATACTAAATCATCATGAGAGACTGGAATGCGGTAGTGGGAGAAGGATAAGCAGAAGACTGTAGACTATAGGCAAATATGGTCTAGGAAAAATAAATAACAGACGTAACAGATTAGTAGAATTTTGTAAGAACCAAAGACTGGTAATAACGAATACTTGTTTTAAACATCACATGAGGAGAAGATATACATGGATGATGCCTGGAGAGGGGGAAAGATATCAACTTGACTACATCATGGTCAAACAAAGATACACGAATAGTGTCAAGAATGCCCATACCCTACCAGGAGCAAATGCAGATAGGCCTACCGACCATAACTTGGTGATAATAAAAATAGACCTCAGACTGAAAACATTAAGAAGGAGGAAGATGAAGAAAAAGCAATGGAACAGGGAAGACTTTAAGAAAAATGGGGAACAGCTGGCTATAAGAGTGGACAACAAAGTAAAAGAATAGAACACTGAGGTAACAACAGAAACAAGATGGGAGAAGCTGAAAGAAAATTTAATAATAAAAGAAGAGGCCAAGGAGAATAGGAGATAATAGAACACAAAACCGATAAAGACCCTAGAAAGCCTTGGATCACAAAAGAAATGATTGAGAAAATGGATGAAAGAGGAAATGGAAACAACAAAGGTCGGATCAGGCCAGATAAGAATATAAAAGACTAAACAACGAACTGAAAAGAGAAACACACAAAGCCCGAGAGGAATGGTGGAAAAACAACAATGTATAGAACTATAAGAACTACAACGACAAGGAAAACATGCCTTAGCATATGACAAAGTGAAGAAACTCAATAAGAAAGGACAAAAAAGGAAGATCAAATGAGGTGATCAATGATAAAGATGGCATTTTATTGACGAATAAAGAAGAAGTCGTGAAAAGATGGAAGCAATACATCGACGAATTATATAACAAAGAAGGAAGACCTGAAGAAATCCCATTAGAGCCACAAGAAAAAGTAGAAGATAAAGGACCTGAGCTACTAAAAGAAGAAATAATAAAAGCAATAGAAGAACTGAAAAACAACAAGGCTGTCGGAGTTGATGAAATACCGGCAGAGAAGCTTAACCCTAACCCTAGCCCTAGCCATTGGCTTAGCCTTTACGGATTCAAACGAAATTTTACAGACATAAAGATACATCAATCTATGTCATAAGTGCAAAATTTCATAAGAATATATTCACTCCTTTGAGCACTTTTCAACGTTTGCGATTTGCCCTTACTGCTTATATATTAAGAAAAATTATGAAAATATCTTGGACTGAAAAGAAAACAAATGAATTAGTACTCGAAATGGCAGGCACACAAAGAAAGTTGCTATCTACAATATGTAAAAGACAACTTCAATATTTTGTGGACATATAATGAGGAAGAAAGGTGTAGAAAACCTGGTAACTACTGGAAAAGTCGAAGGCAAAAGATCAAAGAGGAAGACAAAAGAATGACGTAGGCCTATACAGGGGTGTCATTTGGGGGCGTTGTCCATATGATAAAATTGATACCCTGTTTGACACTGTTCCGAAAGAACGTAAATCTGCGCTGTAGAACGGAGAACTACGCCGTAAGTACATCAACTACTACTACTACTACTACTACTACTACTACTACTACTACTACTACTACTACTACTACTACTACTACTACTACTAATAATAATAATAATAATAATAATAATAATAATAATAATAATAATAATAATAATAATTCAGATTGAATCTGTCAACGCAAGCAGTACTTTCAACCTCGATATTATGATGAAATTCAACAGAGTCTAACAGAGGGGTCATCCACATTTACGCCTTAGTAGTACTATTGCTACAGAGTAACAGTAGGCTATAGATATGCAAACATTCAGAAGAGTGATGAAACGAATTAAATCCACATTTTCTTGTGTCCCCATCTGCATTGCGTCAAACCGTACGCGAGTAGGAAATATATTCTGTAACACTTTGATTCTATATCATTCGAAATGCCACGAAAAAAGATGAGCTTGTATTACTACTGTAATAGCATCCTTCTGGGTCTCCCCAACTACCAGCTGACTCGTCTGCAGTCAGTCTTTAACGCATCTACCCGGCTGATCTTCGGAGTCGGGTGGCACGACCACGTGACACTACTATTATGGGACAAGCTCCACTGGCTTCGAATCCCGGAGCGAATCGTCTTCAAACGGTGCTGGCTGACCTTCCGGGCCCTCAACGACCCTACCTGCCCGGAGTATCTATATCAACCTTGGTGCGTAGACGGACGATCGCCGACCGACAACTCCAGCTGAGATCCAGTACACGATCTCTACTTTACGTCCCTCCTACGTCAAAGACCGCAAAGTTCGGAGAGAGGTCCGTCACACGAGGTAACCCTCTGCTATGGAATTCGCTGCCAGACTCAGTGACCGCAGACACTTGCTTCGAGTCATTCGCCACTAAACTTAAAACGCATCTTTTCAACTCATCGTACGATTGTTCCATGTAAAGCGCTCTTCACTTTGGCCCTCGCTATGTTACTGCGCTATATAAATCGTCATGTAGAATAGAATAGAATAGAGCCATTTGAGTCGACAATATACAAAGTCTTTCAGAAATCTATTCTCTGTCATATGCCTAAAATTCGAGCGAGAGATAAGAAGGATCTTAAGATAGCTAGTTTCTTGTATCTGAGGATTAATAGACCACAAAAATATTATAAACTTGATACCCTGTTTGACAATTTTCCGAAAGAACGGAAAACTGCGCTGTAAAAGCGGAAAACTACGCCGTAAGTACAACATCAACTACTACTTATAATAATAATAATAATAATAATTATTATTATTATTATTGAAATCTGTCAACGCAAGCAGTAGCCTACCTTCAACCTCGATATTCTGATGAAATTCAACATAGTCTAACATAGGGGTCATCCGCACTTACGCCTTAGTAGTACTATTGCTACAGTAGGCAATAGATATACAAAAATTCAGAAGAGTGATGAAGCGAACTAAATCCACATATTCTTGTGTCCCCATCTACATTGCGTCAAACCATTCTAGAATAGGTAATATATTTTGTATCACGTTCTTTCTAGATCATTCGAAATGCCACGAAAAATGGTGAGCCATTTGAGTCGACATTATACAAAATCTTTCAGAAATATATTCTCTGTCATATACCTAAAAAGTCGATCGACAGATAAGAAGGATCTTAAGATAGCTGGTTTATTGTATCAGAGGTTTAATACTTAGTAGAGATGGTAAATATATAGAAACGATTATTTACTTATTCAAACAGCGTCCATAATTCCAAACAAAAACTGGGGAAGCCATTGGAGGGCATCTCGCGATGAGAAGAAAAAACATTTGTCGTAAAAGTTACTGTGTCTTGTGCAAGCTGTGTTCAGCGTATAGGCCTATTGGTGGTAACCGTCGTTTGTATTTCAAAATTCTTTTTGTAGCCCCGAAGGGAGCTGCCTTTAATATCGGTGCCCATTAATGTTTTATTGGTCAGTCCTTGTTCTTTTTTACCAGGCGGCTTCTCTTTGGCATGGAGTGGACCAGACCGGTGTTTTATGAGTTAGTATATAGTATACATATATATATATATATATATATATATATATATATATATATATATATATATATTCTGTTAAAAACTTTATCCTCTTGATTTGTTAACCTCAGAACGTGAATTTGTAATTGAGAAATAATTGTGAAAGAAACTGATTGATTGAGCTCGCAATAGCAATGAATAATTTTGGTCGCCTTTCCCCCAAAGACGATTTGTCAGGCCACCTGGGGACCGGCTTATCAACTATTATTGTCGAAAATAATAATTATTATTACTATATTATTGCATTGAAAATTCCTTGAAACAGAATTTGTCAAACTCCACATTTTCTGGTATGAATAGCCTCGTTTACTCAAGCAGGGCTTACAATAACATAGCCCTTTGGATGTTCGCATCTAGCAGTGTTGTATATCAAGACAAAAAAAACATAAGGAAAAACATGGGGAAACACTCAGGACTAAATCACAAAATTTCATTAGAAGTAACAGAAATCAGAATACAAAGTTAAGCAAAATTGGAAAACCAAAATCAGGCAATGACAAATTTCAAAACATTTCTACATACATAATAACTATGAAAAACAGTGATAAGTCAAATTTCATTGTGAATAGCATTTGGTTAGAATAAAAAAATCACTTTAATTGAATTTTAAATCAGGGCAGTAGTCTACACTAATATAGATCACGATCACCAAAGTGTAGCGAGCAATGTGTTAGAAACTGGGTTTCTTCTACAAATATTTCGTCACAAGCTCCACATCCAAATGGTTTAACAATAAAATGAGATTTATTTCCTTGTTTATTCCAAATCATACCAACAGATTTTTGATTTTTGACAAATATCAATATTTTAAGACGCCTCAAGGGAGGATCTTTGGAAGATGCTTTCTTAGAAACTCTGAGTTGACTTACACGCTGTAGCTTTTGCTCACGAAGGATTCTGTGTTGTTTCATCATATAATCTTTACAACTGAATACTTGCCACAAACACAACTTGTGAAAGGTTTCTTTCCATAATCTTTACAACTGAATGCTTGCCACAAACAGAACTGGTGAAAGGTTTCTTTCCACCAGGAATTCTTTCATGAATTTTTAGAGTCTAATTGATTGAATGCCGTTGGGAAAATTTTACAGACATATCGCTTTTCTCAGCGTGAATTTTTTTTGCATGTCTTTTAAGGGTGCGTAACAGACAGAATGCTTTTTTGCATATTTTGCAAACATACGGCTTTTCTCCTGTATGAATTCTTTCATGACCTTTAAGTTGACCTGTTTGACTGAAGGCCTTGCCACAAAATTTACAAACATATGGTTTCTCACCAGTATGAATTCTTTCATGAACTTTAAGGTCACCTGTACCAGAACATGCCTTCCCACACAATTTGCATACATATGTTTTCTCACCAGTATGAGTTTTTTCATGACGTTTAAGTTGATAGTTATGACTGAATGCCTTCCTACACAATTTGCATACATATGTTTTCTCACCAGTATGAACTCTTTCATGAGCTTTAAGATTATGTTTTTGTCTAAATCCCTTCCCGCAGAACATACAAACATATGGTTTCTCACCAGTGTGAATTCTTTCATGAACTTTAAGATCAGTTGTACCAGTACATGCCTTCCCACACAATTTGCATACATATGTGTTCTCACCAGTATGAGTTTTTTCATGAGCTTTAAGATTATATTTTTGTCTAAATTCCTTCCCACAGACCACACAAACATATGGTTTCTCACCAGTATGAATTGTTTCATGACGTTTAAGATCATCTTTTCTACTGTATGCCTTGAAACACAACTTGCAAGCATATTGTTTCTCACCGTTGTGAATTCTCTTATGACGGTTAAGATTATTTGTGAGAGTGAATGATTTGCCACATATATTACAGTAATGCATTTTTGCCTTCCCACACAATATGTTTACATATGGTTTCTCACCAGTATGAATTTTCTCATGACGTTTAAGATTATAGTTATGACTGAATGCCTTCCTACACAATTTGCATACATATGTTTTCTCACCAGTATGAACTCTTTCATGAGCTTTAAGATTATGTTTTTGTCTAAATCCCTTCCCGCAGTACATACAAACATATGGTTTCTCACCAGTGTGAAATCTTTCATGAACTTTAAGATTAGTTGTACCAGTACATGCCTTCCCACACAATTCGCATACATATGTTTTCTCACCAGTATGCATTCTTTCATGACCTTTAAGATCTCTTGTACCAGTACATGCCTTCCCACACAATTTGCATACATATGCTTTGTCACCAGTATGAGCTTTTTCATGACGTTTAAGATGATAGTTATGACTGAATGCCTTCCCACACAATTTGCATACATATGTTTTCTCACCAGTATGAACTCTTTCATGAGCTTTAAGATAATGTTTTTGTCTAAATCCCTTCCCACAGAACATACCAACATATGGTTTCTCACCAGTGTGAATTCTTTCATGAACTTCAAGATCAGTTGTACCAGTACATGCCTTCCCACTCAATTCGCATACATATGTTTTTTCAACAGTATGCATTCTTTCATGAACTTTAAGATCTTTTGTACCAGTACATGCCTTCCCACACAATTCGCATACATATGTTTTCTCACCAGTATGCATTCTTTCATGAACTTTAAGATCACTTGTACCAGTACATGCCTTCCCACACAATTTGCATACATATGTTTTCTCACCAGTATGAGTTTTTTCATGACGTTTAAGATGATAGTTATGACTGAATGCCTTCCCACACAATTTGCATACATATGTTTTCTCACCAGTTTGAACTCTTTCATGAGCTTTAAGATAATGTTTTTGTCTAAATCCCTTCCCGCAGAACATACAAACATTTGGTTTCTCACCAGTGTGAATTCTTTCATGAACTTCAAGATCAGTTGTACTAGTACATGCCTTCCCACTCAATTCGCATACATATGTTTTCTCACCAGTATGCATTCTTTCATGAACTTTAAGATCTTTTGTACCAGTACATGCCTTCCCACACAATTCGCATACATATGTTTTCTCATCAGTATGCATTCTTTCATGAACTTTAAGATCTCTTGTACCAGTACATGCCTTCCCACACAATTCGCATACATATGTTTTCTCACCAGTATGCATTCTTTCATGAACTTTAAGATCACTTGTACCAGTACATGCCTTCCCACACAATTTGCATACATATGTTTTCTCACCAGTATGAGTTTTTTCATGACGTTTAAGATGATAGTTATGACTGAATGCCTTCCCACACAATTTGCATACATATGTTTTCTCACCAGTATGAACTCTTTCATGAGCTTTAAGATTGTATTTTTGTCTAAATTCCTTCCCACAGACCATACAAACATATGGTTTCTCACCAGTATGAATTGTTTCATGACGTTTAAGATCATCTTTTCTACTGTATGCCTTGAAACACAACTTGCAAGCATATTGTTTCTCACTGTTGTGAATTCTCTCATGACGGTTAAGATTATTTGTGAGAGTGAATGATTTGCCACATATATTACAGTAATGCATTCTTGCCACGCTCTGTATATGTCGAATATTCCTTTGACAGAATGGCTGTAGTTGTAAAATTTTAAATAAAACAAAGTTTTCATTCACAAGCTTTCTTTATGTTAATCGTCTGTTTGAAAAACAGTACCTTCTTTCGTGATTGCTTCCTTCAAATGCAAAAACTGAAAAAAAACATAGAGATATTCTGATATGTTTTAAGAGAAGAAAGGAAAATTGAAGCTATGCAACAGAATCAATGTCATTTAAACAAATTAATATAGAATCAAACTGCAATTACTTGTATGATCTTGTACGTACTACATGAATGCACAATCACTTGTATTACTTATGTAAGCATACATTTGCTTTTGTTGAAAGAGGAGGTATTTGTCTCTGAGTTCAATAACTGCAATATCTCCAATTCATAGCTCTTTCCTCAAATGGCTAATTTAGCTCTTTTACTTTTGTTTATTATCTTTCTTTTACTTTCTTACTTCAAACCATCCCCTAAAGTAAAATGGCACAATATTTAAAATTTTAACATTGATTTGAAATGCGCACAATTCAAGGATTTCTCTATCACACAAATTGGGGGCGAACATAATTCTATATTGAATAAGCAAGACTGAACTCCTTAACTGGAACTGAATATTGTAGTTAAAGTTAATAAGAATCAGTATATATATATATATATATATATATATATATATATATATATATATATATATATATATATATATATATATATATATATATATATATATATATATATATATATATATATATATATATATATATATATATATATATATATATATATATATATATATATAAGAAAAAGAAAGAAAGAAATTAACAAAATATGCATCAACAAATTAAAGAAGCACCAAAATAGGATGAAAATTAACTATGCATTGTATCATGAGACTGTAGAATAGATGCAGACAATAAAAACAACAACTGCTGATACATAGGCTAAGATCTTTTGACAGGAACGTTTACTGTTGTTGGCAACGTAGATATAACATTGTCTATCAGAGGCCAAACTCATTCTCTATATACATGTCGCTGATTTCCCAGTAACGGAGATCAGTACCGAAAACCATACGCACGTCCCTGTACTTAACTACCTTTACCTTTTATCTTACTTGCTAATTTAAGCGGTTTTTTTCAAGAATTTGAGCCTAGCTCTTATTTCTTTGCTTACAAGTATTTCGATCGACGCCATTTTGTCCGATGGATTTTGATGTTTGAAATTAATTCTCTCATTTTAATTTTTGGCAAAATTTTCATGTAACTTTGGTTATCGACCAGTGGTGCAAGTTTTGACATTATTGATGTTTTGAAGAGAAACTTTGCTGAAAGTTGTTTCAAAAGATACATATACAATTAGGAAAGGAATGCACTATAGGCTGGGTTGATTCATTCATATAGCGCTTTAGTTTTTCTAAGAATAGACTTTATAATTTCATTTTTATAGCATATTTCAAGATAATAATATTTAATTACAGATTCTAATGCATATATGCTAAATAGGGTTTATGATGTTTAGGTCTGTATGTACTTATTATCTAAAACAATGACCTAGAATTAATCCTGGAAAGTGCCACGTTCCATGAATCTTATGTTTGTGAGCCTATTCGTTATTCAAAATGGTTTATCTTCCATTGTCTCTGAAGCGGGTTTCGACTTCAAGAGAATGAGTTTGGCCTCAGATAGACAATGTTATATCTGTCAAAATTCTTGAAATTTAACAATGACAAAAACTGTGTAAGGAAAGTGACATTACATTAGAGGCAAATATGTTTGCTGGAGGATCCAAAATATATACTGTTTTTCGCGGTCAGAGAAAGCAAAATGCTGCATGAATGTACAGTCAAAAGTGCCCAGTGATTCGTATTCAATGACAGAAACACAATCATATATAAGCGGTTATATGGATTACGATGACAGACATCAAAATACACAACCAACAAGAACAATGGCAGTGATGATATCAAGGTTTAATCATATTAAATAGAAGTTCAAGCACCAAATCATGCAGCTTAAATAACAAGCAGAATTGGCAAGATAAAAGGACATAATTAACCTATTAAACCAAAGTTAACAAAATCACAATAATAAACACAACATTATCACGTTTTAACTGGAATCTCTAGTTGCAATCACTTGTAGGCACCATTTTAATCCATATTTGCGATCATTTATTACAGCGTTTCCAAACTGTGTACCACGGACCGAAAGTGGTCCATGGATGATATGACGGGGACCCGCAAGAGTATCCCAAAATATTCAGTAGCACTTAATAGTTTTAGCATCAACAGTATACATGTTCTCAAACTATGTGTACCGGTCGAGTCACCAATAACAATAGTAATTAATCTAAATCATAAGATATAATATACTAGAGCTACATAATAATATCTAGATATAGGCCTATACTAACACCGCCAATCGGATTATAGGCCGCATATTACCGGGGTAAGGGGAACCAAGGAGGCCTCGCGAAACAAAGCGAAATACGAGAGGGCGCAACAGAAAAGATCAGTTTATTTTATTTTAAGTCCTTATTGAGAACGCTATTTATAACGACACCACCTGTCCTGACTACATATCAACACTCGTATGCAGGGCAACGACGAACGACAGACGCGCGGAACTTCGTTCCAGTAGTCGGACATTGTTGATCGTCCCTCCGCCTTCAAAGACTGCCGTGTTCGGTGACAGATCAGTCACGCGGGGAAACCCAGCCCTGTGGAACTCGTTGCCAAGCGATGTTATTAATGCGAAGTCCGTCGGCTGTTTTGAGAAGCTCCTAAAGACACACTTATTTAACATCTCTTATAAGTGACTCCTTTGTAAAGCGCTCTTGACTTTAGCTCCAGTTATGCTACTGCGCTATATAAATTGTCGTAGATAATAATAATAATAATAACAGATTTGGTTTCATCAAATAAATATTTTGCTCTGTAACGTGCTTAGTCAATTACCAGCCGCCTGGCCTCTGGAGAAATATAGAAAAAATTAAAGGCCTGTCAGTAGTTTCTTTTCATATCATTCTGACTACAAATTCCCTTGGCCACCACCGGACCACCCAGAGCTGCATCTATCAATCATAAGCAAAGACCACCAAGAACTCAGCAACAATCAGAAATAATAGTAAAGTACACAGCAGCACATGCTATTCAGAGTTATAGAGCTTAGACCATAACGGTTAACAGAAGAAATGAGAAAATTAAAAAGCCTCAGCAAAAACCACTCAAAAACAAATAAAATCCTCACATGATTTTAGTCTCTTATCCATTAAATATTAGTGAAAAATAAATAAAATGAGATGGAGACTTTTCTTTGAAATTGACGTTTGCGTGTCAAAATACAATCAAAAATTGACAGTTTGTGCAAAAAAGCAAGCACTTGCATCCCAATAACAGTAATTATATTTAAGATAATTTGACAAAATAGCTGATTCTGGAAAAAGCGAGTGTGTTAATCTATCTGTAATGTGACAACGCTTATTCAGTGTTTATTTGTATTTTATGATTGTCCTCATCGTAGCATGTCGTCTTAGGGAAAGCGCCGCTAGCCAACTGGTGTTGTGGGAATAGTCTGCTCGTTATTTTAATTAAATAGTAACTGTAACATTTACTTTCTAAATAATGTGGTCTGTGAGATAAGCTTAGAACAAAGTAGGGGTCCGCAATCCAAAAAGTTTGGAAACCTCTGATTTATTGCATCAATATTATGCAGTAACTTACAGCTGTGTGAAAAAGTCCTGCACGTTTATAGGATTTTGGGACTTTTGTTTTTTATGAATGTATGAATAACCATTAATGATTTAGGATATCCAAATCTCAATATATTTCAACGGGTATTGATGTTTTTGGTAAAGAATTTACTAAATATTGTGTGATTGCCTTATGGATCCTCACAACAAAATTTTTGTGAGGAGCGTGAAACGTGAAACGTGCAGGACTTTTTCACACAGCTGTATGTAGCCAACTTTATTTTGTTACGGTGCAGAGTATGCGATTAGTCACTAGTCAGCCACAAATATAGAAATAGGCTCATAATAAGTCAACCGGATAGGCCTCGGTCCATACTACTCTATAGGTTATAGCGGACATTTTTCGAATTCTACAACATAGTGAAATAAGTCACACAAAATAAGAATACGTATTATAATCTCTGCCTAAAGGCGGAGGTCATAGCGGGGGCGGTCATAACCGGGAGGTAATTACGGGGAGGTAATCACGGGGAGGCAATAACGGCTACAATATGATACTGTCCCACGATACATCCGGGTCATAATGAATACCAGCATTCTTATCATAATGACGATTTTAATAGACTTGCATCAACATTTCGTGTCAAATTATTAGATTACGATCCGAGGAAAACTCACTCGAGAAATATCGCCAAATAGTTCAAATTAAAGAAATTCACAAAATTTAACATTAAACCAAAAGCTCAAAGATCTTTGTAACTTGCACTAAATGGCGCCGATCATAATGTTCACCACAAAGATTAGGAGCAGGACTCAATATTTAATATTCGCATGACCCATTCACCCTCCTCCATTGTATTACAATTACGTTTGTAACTGTTCCGGAAAAGTAGCCCGGAATTAATTCCGAAAATTTCCGGAAATTTCCAGGAAAATGCAACCGTAAGCGCCGCGTGCATGTTCTTAAAAACATTATGTAATCCTGACAGTTGTCAACAAATGCCCAACAAATGAATTGTGATAAATAGTAATAATGATATTAAAAAATACTAAATAGTAGCAAAAGTAATAAATAATAATAAGTAATGATAAACAGTAATAATAAGTAATAATAAATAATAACTTTATGGCCCACACTGCCCAGAATATCTTAGTGCGCAGGTGAAGCGATCGACGTCAAATGAATCGAGAATGAAGCTTCGGTCGAGTCGTCGAGTCCTGCTGCTTGTCCCTCCTCCGTCAAAGACCTCCAAGTTTGGAGAAAGGTCATTCTCCAAAGGGAATCCGTTACTTTGGAACTCGTTACCTGACGTTATGTCGGAAGCTGTCTCTGCGAAATCCTTTCTTAGGAACTTAAAAACGCACATATTTAATATAGGAATTTACTGATAGAATTATGTCAAAGCGCTTTTGTCGTAGGCCTTAAAGCCTTGTTTACTGCGATGGAGAAATTGTCTAGAAATAATAACACTGGTCTACATTTTTAAAAAAATTTTCTGCTGACCTAGGTATTTTTGCTGATTTTACCTAATTGAGAGGTGCTGATTCCAGATATGAAGTCAAAAATTATGCAATACGTCAAATTTTTTCGCAAATGAGGAATGCTTAATTAAAGGTGTTAAAGTCAAACATAAGGGAAAATAGGAAATTCTGAAGAACCGATAACACGTAATATTTTTTATTCAGCCAAAAAATGAGTCTGTCTTCTAACCAAGAGAGCAATAAGAGCAATAGCTAGTTGCTTAAATTTAAGTTTTGAGAAAGGAATCTTCTCCAATTTTTGGATGCTCCGGTATAGTTATGGTCACAGTTGTCACGCTGTAAACACCAGCAGTAGTCTGCCATAATGTTTGAGCTCCATCTGCCTTGATATCTACGTTCCATGGTCTTGATGTCTTGATGGAAGCATTCTCCTTGTTCTTCACTCATAGCTCCAAGATTTGAAGTTCAGGTAGCTATGAAAGAAATGCAACTTGACACTCATGTTTGCTCCCAGTCTTCGAAAAGCAATCTTCGAATTCTGAACTGAAAGGTCATAATTCTCGACTCTTAAGTTGCCAAGTAAGTCAGTAATCAGGTCGTAAAAAGCATCTTGTCTACAACTAAAACATCCCATTGATTCAATAAGTCCTTTGATGTTGATGCAGTATACAAACTCCTCCTCCATATGGAAATATTTCAAAAGATTCATTCTCTCTGCATGATACATAAGCGTGGTTCCTGGAGCCAACACTGAACAGGTTCTTTTCCTTCAGTCTTGAACCCAGTAACTCTGCTGACGACTTCAGGCAGATCTAGGTCTCATATTAGGTCATTCAACTCAGCTTGGTTGAATGTTTGGTGCATTCCAGCGTCAACTTCTAAGGCCACGAAATCTTCGCAATCGGTGTCTGTTGACTGACAAAATTCATCGTCGTAAGAAACTCCCAAAGTAGTGCAAATAGGTACAGGAACTTTGTCACAGTGAGCAACTGGTCTCAGAGCAGAGGAGATTTGGGTACTGGATGGAAGATTTTGTCTTTGTGGATATGCCTGAAATATTTACCAGGCAGAAGTAGCAGTCATCAACATGGTTTCGAGGCTCTCCCACACCATTGGAACTCCAAAGCTAAGACTTTTCACTGACCTTTAGTCTTTTTCTCTGACCTTTAGTCAAATTATGAACTGTCTGAGGCTTTCAACACATGTCCTGCACACTTTATGTGGTGCCCAAGGTTTTCCTGGTGACCCAATTTACCATAACTGCAAAAATATGCATTACAAGCTTTATGCACAAATTCAGACACATCCCTTCTTTTTTTAGGTATTGTAAAACAACCACAAATGTAGCAAAATTTGTCAGGATCATTCCTGCACTGCCCACAAAGTGTTCCAGTGCTGGGTGACATATTCCACAGGAAGCTATTTAGAAGAGTTAAATTTGCTGCGACTTGTAAGCCTCATGAACGACTGAATGCTGCCGTCGGTTTCACGCTGCTTATATATAGGCCTATATCCATAAAATGCTGAGTCTGCAGTTTAAAACTGCCTATTAAACTGTTGTATTATTAAATAGTTATGTCCACTGCATATTAAGCATATCTTTTTACACATCCTTATCTTTTTGCGTATTCAATATAGCTAAAGACAGCGTTGCGCGGTAACGAAGTAAAAGTAACGCGTTACAATACTTAAGTACAATTCTGAGTACTTCGTACTGTAACGAAGTACACAACTTACCCAGTACTTTTTACTTGTAACGAAGTAAGTTTTTATTCAAATATTAGTACTTTTACTTCGTTACATTATGTCTTTCAAGTTTCGTTACAAGTAAAATTTGTCATCGCCAATTTCCGCCAAATTTCGATACATTTACTGGAGTATCTGTTTAATTCTTCACAACTTCCCGTGTTTAGTCGTACAAGATTGACAATGACCAACAAACGTACACGCATGACTGACAGATTGTTTGAAAACTTGATCTTTCTTAGACCTACATGCAATCACAGAGCCGCAGTTAGAGCAGTCGGCGCCCGGGGCAAGGTATAAATTCTGCGCTCCTAAATTCCGGTGATGGCCTTTTTTGCTTACCCGAGTTTTCACGGCAACGTACAATATACAAATGTGTAAGCTGTGACAGTCTGAAAACCGGCGATGATCTTTTTTTACTTATCAACTTTATTTTCACGCCGGAGGAAAGTGGTATGAAAAATTAAGGACTTAATTAGTGTGCAAATTGCGCCTTCGAGGACGGCGCCTGGGACAGCTTGCCCCTGCCCCCTAGCTACGGCTTTGTGAAACCAGCATTTGTACTAATGCAGTTAATGGTGTAACTGTGTACGTGTTGACTGCTGAGGCTTCTGCATGTTGCTTAAAAGTAGTAATAAAAATGTGATTTAGCATGATAATGTGGAGTTGTTGATGATTCCGTCTGCCACGGTACTTTTTACTTTTTACTTTAAAAGTAACTTTTTGAGGAGTACTTTTTTACTTTTACTTGAGTAACTATTTTTATAGGTACTTTTTACTTTTACTTAAGTAAAAAAATGACATAATACTTGTACTTTTACTTGAGTACTCAAACTCAGTACTTCATACAACACTGGCTAAAGAATTATAATACATAATGCTACATTATTACAGTAAACAGTAAATCAGTAAACAGCGTTTTGTGGAAAAACTGGACGTGATAGGAGGAAATGGGTGTGATTTTTGGATTCAGCACACCAAAATACATAAAGATCACATGTTGTCTTCAAGTCAGCAAAATTGACGTAGACCAGTGTAATAATAATAATAATAATAATAATAACAATAATAATAATAATAATAATAATAATAATAATAATAACAACAACAACAACAACAACAACCATAATAATACGTGAATTGGAAAAACAAAGCGTGCTTCAAGTAATTGATATCTTGCAAAAACCGATTATCCTGAAGGCCTGAACGTCGTTCAGCCTCGTTCCGGCACAAAAGAGCCCTGGATCCCAGTCCCAATAGGGAGACCGCCTCGCCCGAGATCTCCTTTCGTAGCTTCACCAGTTTTTGTTTGTTTTACTGAGCTATGCACCATGATTGAATGTTGGCGAAATAAGTAAATTTGAAATACGCTTAGCTTTATATTGTTTATTTTGCGAATATTTACAAATATTCGCGACAAAAATATATAACGTGTTCAATACTCAATTCTAATAGTGAATTGCGCAAGTACTATAAATGGGACTCTAATACAACTTTAAAACGGTATGTAAGATAATAATTAGCCTAAACTAACATGACTTTTAAAAAACTTAAATTAATCAGAATTAATATGAAATTAGTATCACCTCAGCAAGTTTTATTTCTTCTAAAAACAAAAGGACGACATAATTCCATAAAAAGAGGCAAAGTATTTATGTCTGTAATAATTAAAAATTGCTATTTCCACTCATTCGATAGATGGCGAGAGTATCACTCATCAACGGTGCTTCATATTGCTGATATAGGCATCTAAACAAAGAACTAAAGCCGCAAAGCGGCAGCTTTAGTTCTTTGATCTAAATACGGAAAGTGGACGAAGCATAACAGGGAGAGAGCTGCTTCGTTCTTGGTAACCATGGCCGAACTCATGAGTCATGTGAGGAGATTCGCACAGGAAAAATACAAATCTGAATACATGAATCTCTTCGTTAACCCCTTAACCGTGTATTTAACTGTAACTCAATGTAAAATGGATGGATATATCCGGGATCCCATTTAAGGGGTTAAACATCCGGCTGTCAATTATGGCTACTCTACAGCCGTAGCCTACAGCCTCTAGTAGCCTACTTCTCCTAATAGGCATGACTCGTATCTCTAAACATGCCCGTTTCCAGTGGCGGTTCCCGGTTCCACCATGTTGGTGACTGGGGATGCATCCCCCACCGGGGTTCCGGATGACCTTTTTTGATTGTCAAACTCTTTTCCGGCGAGTTTTTCAAAGAAATAGTGAAAATACTTTGAATGACCTTTTTGCTTGTCAGCCAAAATTTTTTGGGCAAGGTTTATTAATATATTCAGTGGCAAAACACTAACAATTATTACCTATTTGCTCTTTTCTTTTTTCTTCTTCCCTTTTCATCCCTCCGCCACCCAACTAATTACTATAAAAATTTTCACCCACCATCAAGAATTCCTGGAAGCGCCACTACCCACTGCCCCATTTTCACTCCCTTGTTTTGTACGAATAGTGTTTAATAGGCTTTTCTTCTCTTCTGTCCTATTCCAGACTTCTTCGTTGGTTATTTTCCGTCCAACTGGTTTTTTCCATTCTTCGCCAGATCCACATTTCGAATGCCTCCAGTCTATAGCCTATATGCCTTTCTGAGTGTCCAGGTTTCCGACACATAGGCTTAGAGTGACACAAAGATTTGTTAATTGCAGCACTGGTAGTTGCACTGTTATCATCCTCCATACAGGTGCTTTCCTTCGGCTGCCTATCTGAATCTGTAACGTTGACCATCACGGACAATGGATTATGAAGTTTTGCCCTGATTGAGTGTTCGTTAATAAGCAGGTACAATGCGCCAAGCTCTCGTGCAGCGCTATAGAAATTTCCATTCACTGATAACATTAAATCATTGTGGATGAATACTGGCGCCATCTTTCGAGTAAATGGGAATTGCCATTTTTCAAAGAAATAACGCTAAATTTGCTTATAGGATTATACTCCATTTTCATTGATTGAAAAGGAATTTGGTTTACTTTTTAAATTAAATGTATACTCCTAAAGTACAAACTTAAATTAAGAGTTTAAAGCGAGATTATCCTAAAAGTATTCAAAAACCTACTGTGATAACATACCCTTTTAATACTGCATTAAAATTCGTTTATATAATTTTATCAACGTATTAGTTGCTAACCCGTTCTGTGGAACGTTATATAAATTTTTGTCCCGAATATTCTGCAATATTCGCTAAATTCACAAATATTAAACTTGGCGTTGCTCGTATTCGCCTATTTTGATCACTATCAGTAAAAAGCATTGTGTCAACCTATATTTCGGTTAAAAGTGTAGTAAATTTTGGGAAAATTTTCTCTTTTGTCAGCTTATTTAGGTAAAGTTTATTTGATATTTTTATTTTCTTTTTTTTATCTCCCCATCAAGTTCCTATGAATTCATTTCAGCCGCCCACCAAGAAATCCTGGAACCGCCACTGAGGCCAATGAAGGAATATTGAAACGTGACTGAGGCAAAATGCATTCTAACATTAACGCGTCAAACATTTATATAGCGCTGTAGCTGTTAGTTAAAAACAAAAAATTTCTGAAAAGATTTACTACAAATTTATATTTCTGGTATAAACAAAGATAAATCAACATTCATTAATGTTGTGTTAATTTCTCAGGTTTAATTTACAAATGTTATGTTGATTTATATATATATATATATATATATATATATATATATATATATATATATATATATATATATATATATATATATAACAATCTCTGTCTTTACGCAATGATAGATATGCAATATATTTCGTCTAAGCAGTACCACTGGCATTGTCATAAATAACATGAAAATCACATTCTGTGATTACTGGCTACGCAACCAGGGTTCCAAAAATGGGTTACCGTCATCTCAACAGGGCAACTTGCTCAGACCAGATACGTGAATTCTATTGTGATTTTTTCCAATCGGGTTTAAAGTAGCAACATGAGGGTAATATTAACCCTTATCCTACCAACATATTTTAGCATACGTTGTTTACCAACTGGGGTCACCGATGACCCCATTCGATTTCGTCTTATTGTAAGTGCGATTTACTTTTAACTTCAGTTATGGAACACCTGAGTCATAGAATGATATGCAGACCCTTTAATGCACCTATATGAAGCACTTAAAGGCAGGGGCGTTGCCAGAAATTTGATTGGGGGGTGTATAATGTGGTTTGGAGAGTATAAATCTTTTAAAACGTTGAAAATCTTAAAAATCACATTAAAAACTTTAAGGTAGACTGATTTCGGAGGTACATATACCGATATACGCCAGTCGCTACGCCTCTGCTTGACAGGTGGCCCATGTTGTCGACGCCACTTTTGTGGCATTATAATGCAAAAGGTTAGATGCCTTCAGTGCGTCGTTTTCAACTGCTTTATCATGATGTATACTCGATATGACAGTTGGCCTAACTGCTTTGCCAGGTTTTGGAACGTACGAAATCAGTGTTAACTGATCATGAAATCCAAAGACAGACCTGTACAGTACTTGCGTACTGTTGGCCTTCATTTCTGGGGTTTTATGAGCTTTGTTGCTGCTAATCGTTCATGTATAATGTTAGCCCGTCAGCTAATAATTGCTCCACAAGTTCTACTGATGTGAAGAAATTGTCAGCAATGATATTTCTGCTACGTCTGCACCACTGAGAAATCAAATCGTTGACAACACGAACACCTTGTCACTTCTCTTTGCTCTCCATTTTGTCTGCCAAGGTATATTTTAAATGCCAGTGCTTAGGATATTTGAGCGTCACAGCACCACCATATTTTCAAACCATATTTTGCGGGTGTGGACGGAATGTATTGCCTAAAGCCACATCTACCGTGAAATGGAACTAACTGTTCATCTACACAAAGGTCAGTACCAGGAATATAGTATTTAGGAAGTTGAGCCAAAACATGCTCCATATATCCCGGAATGGTGCAAGTTTATCAGATGCCATTCGAATTTCACGATTATTGTCTTGTCGTCAAATCTGATATACTTCAGAATATCTGTTTCTAGACATAGTTGCTATATAGGCTGGCCTACCTTCACGTTCTGCCTAAAGTGTTATTGAAACTGGTTCAGGATGGCTCTTGTGTGCACCAGACCTGTCATGCTTCGAATACGACGACGACCTATACTGCTGTTTTTAAATCAAAGTTATTTTCACCTCGAAGTACAGAGATGGTTGAACTGTTGCAGAATCTGACCAGAACTGACTATACTACTTTTGCCACGATCATGGTCTCTGCCTTGTCCCATTGCTGGAACTGTATATGAACATGGAGTCGTCTCTTCGTGTTCCGGAATGGCGTTCTCTTCATCACTAGCTTCTGACTGTTCAGATGTATGGTCTTAATAATCACTGCCCAATTCATCACTGCTAACATCGCTATCACTATGCAGCTCGAGTATAATCTCCTGCAATGTCTGCGTAGCCGAGTATTCTGCTAATCTGATGCTGTTTGATCCCATTATTGCAGTAAGAAATTTGGGGTCATAAGTGACCTCAACAGGGATTTTACAATAGTCACAAACTTGTGAAAAATACTTTTTGAAATAAAACCAGGAAATTATGACAATGTTGTTAAGCAACAAATTCCTGAAACCGCTTAAGAAAATTCAAATTAGCGCAAGAATAGCGCAATATAGATCTGAGGTGGGTCATGAACGACCCCACTTGGTAGGAATAAGGTATTCTTAACAGTCTTTTAAAAGTCACTGAATCGCCATAAGACAGCTTTTTACATCTTTGCAATCCTCTGCCTGTCTGTCTATTAGTCTAGGCTAGCTGTCTGCGTAACTTACACTTGGTGTTTTTAAAGGACTTTCACCCCCAAATGGAGGGAGATCCCATGATAAAACATACTTTGGCATAATGTTTGAACTTTATATCGGTGGAGGTTAGTTTGATTACCGATAGCATTGTTTGATTCCTCCTTCTAAGCTAGCAGTTGCATGACAGCGAATAATACTCGGAAGACGCGAACATTTATATGTTAGAGAATCCTATATAGCATTATCCAATAGAGAAACAACAGCTGCAAGAAAGAATATAGATCTGATAGATGATTCATGCTCTATAGAGATATAAATACAACTACTGTATGAACGATATATTCTAGCAAACAGATATGGAATTTAGAATCTTTGCTAATTACATAGCGGTCACGTGATAATCTATGTAATTCTGCCTGATGGTAATTTTGACATCGTTTTTCACAGCGAACGCTCTTCATTCGGATAGACTCTATAACAAGTAGATGTAGATAGATGTGTGAAAGCGGACTCGAGATTACAAATACTGCTGCGGAACAAAATATTATTGCAATACAACAATATCATAGGGCCTATTTTTAGTTCGTTAAAACTATGTATTTAGACGTGCACTTTTTGACTAATACAGTACAGTATATAAATCTAATATATCGGAGTATTAGACCTCAACGCATTGACTAAATATTCTGCTAGCGTGTAAATAATAAGTTCTGTATTTGGTAAATTTCCCAAATTATTAGATTTTAAAGTAAAAGAATCCGTCTAAAATGTTAAAAGTCATCGCTTCTAAAACTTAATAAAGAGAGATTTTCATTTCAGTCGTCTTCAGTGAATACCAGGCGCCATGCCAATGATACCACATAATTCCTTCTTCGCCGTTGAACGAACCATTCGTCGAATAGCGACCGCGTAGATAAAGACCGTTGAGATTGGAATATGAGCAGTCTTTGTACCACCAACCTCCACGACTATAAACAGCGCAGTTTAGGGAATAGTGTCCGTCATTATCGCTGTCTTTTGTGGAGAATCGATGGCCATTCGAATAACCAAGACCATCTCCTAAAATCAATAAAACAAGAAATCGATTAAAACCGCAAATGATATCACAGAACAAATAGAGAGTTATGACTAAACAGATTCAATGAATATACGATGATCACATTCATCTGACATCCCAATATTAGGCTTGTATAACGCAGAGACGTAAGCGTCATTTTCGACAGCAGCAGTTACGAACAGTGATAATGGATCACAGCTAAGGCATCGAAGCAAGGAGTTTGAACTTTCTTCGTTTAATGTGTGGATGCAATTGGAAGAATAGACGTCGTCTCGTTATCTTTCGAGTGTAGCGCATTTCAACAAAACCTTTTCTACACGTAATTTGCCCATAATATTAAATACATTAATTTTGACTGTTTAATATTAACCTCCTTGAGGTTACATTCTCTGGCACTTTTCCATGCAGAAAGCGTTCCGTGCATTCCTTACAATGCTTCCGAAGGAACGTCCCATCTGTCACACTAATCAGCGGCACACAATGGTTCGCTCCTTTGGGCGAATTGCATTGGATATTGGAATGCCAATAATTGGCTCAGAGTGTCCACTAAGAATACCTCGTGTGACACAGACCGCGCTCCATTTGGTTAGGCGTGTCACCAAAACAATTAAGTGGGTGGTCACCTCCTGCTCCTGCAGCTGCACCTGCTCCACTGGAGACGTAGACAATAGACGACCGGGAGCCGTCCTTAACGCTTTTAGTTTCAGAATCCTCCGACGACCGCAACCCGTTGTTAACGCTAGGGAGGTTAAATGGCCCGAGGTTTGTCGTAAACTCTGACTAGTCAGATCATTGTTGTCTAACGTAAGTTTCCAAAAGCAAACCTATATTTATGGATATCTTGAGGTATGCGCTTCTGTCTTGTTTCATCTTGTAACTTCTGTCTTTGTCCCTACTGTAAGTAAGATCTCTTAGTCACCTGAACTTTGCCTAAATATGCGCTTCTCGGCAGGGCTGACTGTTACTGAAAATCATATTTTAAGACTAACTGTCAGACAAAAATGTCTACGGTTGTAATAACCTGCATCTCCAGAATATCCGCCGACTGTGAGTCTGTATTTGTCCGCAGATGAACTGATGTTGAATGTCGAATATTCTGCGTAACGCTTTCTTTCTTCGAAATCTTCCATATCAATTCTCAGTCGGTATCTTCTTTTTGATGTCAAAAGATGGAGAAAGTTGTTTCCTGGACAAAAATATAAACGTTCTTTGACTTCATTTAATTGAATTTAAATGGGAAAATTGACACAATGTTGTGCCTCATGCAAAAATGTGAATGACTTTTACAGGGTGAACAAGTAAAATTGGCCCCTTTATGATATTTAATATTTCGGCCGCGTGTGTAGCGATTTAAATGGAATTTATAGGCCATATACCTGGGAATTTCTCTGATGTAATTGCCAAATTGCATGCTTATATCTTTAGTGTTTGCTGAAATATGGCCAAAAACTAAAAAGACCCAAGTTTTGAAATTGACGACGGAATAATCAGACGAAATTTGAATTTTCACTTGTTTCAAATCTATTCAAGTGACGTTGGTAAAATAATTTTGATTTTGGTTAGCGCCCAAAGTCGAACTGTCTCAATAAGAATTAAAGGAATACTCACTTATTGTAATTTGTCTTATTAATATTAAATAAAATGCACATAAAATTTCATTTTACTATTTAGAAAGAGAAAAGGCCGTGAAATCCGGCGAAGTTCATCTCCGGAAGATTTTTTGAGGCACTTCAAATTATCCAAGAATTCAATCCTTTTGTCAGATTTCGAAAATTTCCGACGTTCCTAACTACGGGGCTGTCCATTAATTATGTCATCAATTTTGGGCAATATTTGATCCCCTCCCCCATTGTCAACAACTGTCAACTTTCACTTATCCCCATAATTACGTCAACAACTCTTGACCCCTCCCTCCAAGATCAATGACAGGTCCCAATAACAAGGTTATTATTTTTGTGGTAATGACCATTTTTTCTCTTTTTTGCTCATCGAGTGTCAAAATGTGGTGGTGATGACCTTTTTTCTAATGCTTTTTTCCATTGTAATAAGTAGTATTCTGTGAAATTTCCTGTTTTTTGATTATTTGAAAAAAAGTAAAATTGTTGACGTCAACTTCTCTTGACTGACCCCCTCCCCTGTCAACAACTGTCAAACTTTTCCAAACTCCCTCCCCCCTAAATTGTTGACGTAATTAATGGACAGCCCCTACCGTAATCGAGACCGGAAAATCGGATTTGACAATGGGGCATTACTATTCACATCTGGAACTTCCTTCGACAGATGCCAAGTGCAAATTGGCGCTTTATAAATTCACTAATAAGAATAGTCAGTGTAATAATTTCTATATCATAATTTATTATAGTGAAATTATAATAAGACCGATGTAGGCGTCAACGTGGAGTAAAAAGTGCGGGGGGGGCAAAAGTCAATGTATTTGCCCATCCCCAATCTGGCCTTTCAAAAAGTTGAGCATGGGCTTGAGCATCGTAGCCTCATTGAAGTTTATTATTATTATTATTATTATTATTATTATTATTATTATTATTATTATTATTATTATTATTATTATCTTGACAATTTATATAGCGCCGTACGCATGGCGTCTACCAAAGTCAAAGGCGCTGTACATATTTAACATTTATAAGAAGTCGCAAATAAATGTGTCTTCAAGTTCTTCGCGAATTGATCGTAGGAGTTCGACGAGGTTACAATGTCCGGTAGAGCGTTCCACAGCCGCGGATTTCCTCTTACAACCGAACGCTCGCCAAACTTTGGCGTCTTCGCAGGAGGTGGAACCGCCAGAAGAACACGGCTGCTCGACCGTAATTGACGACGTCTTTCCGTCAGCGATTGTCTGTGAAGAAGTGTGGAAAGGTATTCAGGACACGTTGGATCGTGAAGCGCACGGAACGACAGCATACACCGCTTGTATGTAATCCTCTCTGGTACTTTCAACCAGTGTAGTTCGTTTTTCAGGAGCGGAGTGACGTGTTCCCTCGGTCTGTGTCAGTAAATCAGCCTGACCGACGCTTCTATATCCTTGTGTTTATCTCCTGGTGTGCTAATCTTTTGCATGAGGTTTCATTGTAGGCCTATAGTACTGAGCAGCGTCAATTCACTTACTTGGTCTTTTTGGGTAAACAGTACAATGGGTACAAGACAAGAGTCTGACAACTACTTATGTACATCTTATTATAGCGTTGTTTAAAAGAGAAACAATAAATTTGCAATGAGGCGGATGATGGGGTTGGTATATTTACAACAGCTTCTGGCGCCTAACCCAGGCACGCCCGAAGTGGGGGTGCAGGGGTGAAGCTGCACCCCCTGGAAAAATGTAGGGGGTGTAGTGCACCCCCTGGAAAGAAGATGGTCTGCACCCCTTCTGCACCCCCTGCACCCTTAAAAAGTGTGCAGATTTGATAAAATTGGCTAAAATTGCCAAGATTTGTTAAAATTGGCCCAAAATTACCAAAATATGCAAAAAAAATGCAAAAAATCGCCAAAAATTGCTAAATGTGGCCAAAAATTGGCAAAAATGTGCCAACAATTTGCAAATAATTATCTAGCCCCCAAGAAAAGTGTGAAATGACGCTACTGCTTTTACCTAAAGAAAATCTGCACCCCCTGCTGAAAATTCGTTCCGGCGGGCCTGGTCTAACCTGTTTCCGACTCAGTTCAATCTATGAAGTTGGTACCTGGCAAATAAATAAGTCTATTCTCGAATTAGATCAGTCCAAGTTGTGGCTCGGGTAGAACAGGTTGCCTGCTTATTTCGGACGCGAAATCCGTAAGATTATCTGGATGGTTCCCAGTATGTCTCCTTCAGTCTATGCGTCACCAAAATATTCTTTTTCCCAATGCTATCAAATATCTAGGAGCTTTAGACCTTCTCTACAGTTTCAACTGTTGCTGCCTTTTCCTCAACATTAATTAATTCATTTATCCACGACTACCACACCTACATATTTTATTTCTTTGGCTACACACTCTTATTCCAAAAGGTAGACGTCAACAATATCGCGCAAACATATAGCACTTCAAAATATCGCGATCATAAAATCGCTAATTCCATGGGTCTACGCTCTTTAAAACTGCGATAATGGCATATTTGGGGGTTAGGAGTGGGCCTACAGGATTAATGTTTATGGCTTTGGATTAGACCGAAGCACAACTGTGTACTTACCTCACTGACCTTGTTCTCATTGTGATCCTGGGCAGTGGCGTAACGTGGGAGGCACTTTGTTGACAGCCCCCGGCCCCGATCGAGGGGGGCCCCAAAGAGGGGTATAAGCTAGGGTTAGGTTAGGGTTAACCCTAACTTAACCCTAATCCTAGAAATGATGTGCTGACAACCTTTTTTTTGAAAAAGGAGGCGATAACGTTTTTTTGCTCGTCAGCTCGAAACTCTGGGGCCCCCATGGCAAAGATGCCCCCGGGCCCCCAAAAGTCACGCTACGCCCCTGATCCTGGGTGCGTAAGAGCCTGCGCAAACTAGATGAATTAATGTTCTGGAGTTTAGTTTCCTTGTTTTCAGTGTTTCTTCTTCTTCTTGTTTTCAGTGTTTCGGATTATTGAATAGGCCTGCTATATGAATTCGGGTGAAAAGGCTTAGTTTGCGTCTTTTTAATTGCGAAAAACTACATTCACAATTTCCGCGTTAATTTTGAAACGTCATATTATTTGACGTAAACCGTTCCAAAATGCCTTGCGAGTTTTCTAATATTGACGGCTCAAAATTGATTTGTACTGTATGTAGCAAGTTGTTACTCTTAGGACCCAGGTGCTTCTGTGGTGACCTATTTCGTGAAAGAGCGATGCACTGGAAATTCTTAATATTAAATATATATTTGGTAAAGCGTCTTAAGCCATATATTCAAGCCTACTGATTTTAGCTAAAATTGTCAATTACCTTGTAAACTCTTCATAGACGGGTAGAGGTTATTATATTGAATAAGAGGTAGGTTTACTATATTTACCCAGCCAGAATTCTCCTGTTCAATTTCCGAAACCATTTACATAATCGTTCCATTCTCTGTAGAAATCTACGCTGCCGTCTTTTCGTCTTTGGAAAACCTAACCGAGAACATGTTTCAAATCTAGTTAGAATACGAATTTAATTAATTGATTAATTTATGTAATTGATTTCTCTGGTTGTTGGTGACATTATTATTATCAGTGAAAACACAGAGCCAATTCAGATTTCAGAATGATTCGGATTTTTAGGTTTTAATTGATCTCTTATGAATTCTATTCGAAAAACTTGTTTTCTGTAATTTTCACCAAGCAACCCACGGTACAATGAGTGATGTTTTTGACCAAGACAAATAAAAAATCATGGGGGATTAACAAAGTCCTGGTACGCCGGCCAAGATTTGTGGAGACATTTTCATTAGTCAACTTGCCGTCTAAGATGATCAATGAAAACTCAAGGTTTATTCGTGATGTTTCCATTTAGACTAATCTAATGACTTTTATATTAGTAGTTTTCTTAATTGATTTACAGTCCATGTGCTGTTTGTCGTTGTCATATCGCAGAATGCGTTGGCATAATATCGTTGACCCTGATCAACTACGTAGATGCAATAGACTCCACTCATTCTGTAGCCATTGGCTTTAATATCGGAACAGTCGCATACAACCGAAGTACTTCGGCAATGATCTAAGAGAGTGGTAATATATTCAATTAAAAACAGTGCTTCGATATCATTATTACAAAGTTTTTCAACAAATATATAAGCATAGCAAATGAAACACTACGGAGTCTTTGCATCCTTGTATAATGATATTTCGTTTTTGATGGACTTCGAAGCAGTGCTTAATCTAGACTCCAGGAATCCGGGGGGAAACTGACCAGGCCTGGGGAAGTCTGCTAGGGGCTGGGTCGAGCCTCAGCGGAAAACGCATTTTTGTGCATTTGGGACATATTTTTGAGCTCAGATATGCATTTAAAAGTGTTAAAGCCTTACGACCTGTAGTACAAAGCACAGATTTGTATCTAGTTTGCATCACTTCCATTGCGACTGTAACCATAATATAGATTCTAAGACGAGTTATCAGAATAATAATTCTGAACCAGAATTATTCTGTTCTGAAAAATTCAAAATAAATTGAATGCTGTATATGCTGCTAAGGGATCGCTTGCACTGGTTGCGGATCCCCGAGCGTGTGGAGATCAAGCGCCACTGGCTCACGTTCCGTGCGCTGAATGACCCCCACTGTCCTGCGTATCTGTCGGAACTAATCAGCCGATCGACGACAGTACCACGTCGCTCCCTTCTCCGTTCCGGCGCCAGCAATCATCTCGTCGTCCCCCCTCCGCTCAAGACAGCGGGACTGGGGGACCGGTCCTTTCGTCGTGGAAACCCGGCGTCGTGGAACCTGCTCCCGATGGCTGTGACAACCGAGACCTCTCCGGATCGGTTCCTACATCTCAGGACGCATTTGTTTAACATTTTGTTCCCTGTACAGCGCCTTTGACTTTAGCCACACAGCTATGTTATTGCGCTTAAGAAATTGTCAAGTTTAATAATAATAATAATAATAATAATAATAATAATAATAATAATAATAATAATAATAATAATAATAATAACAATATACAGTATGAATGAGAATTTAACGTAAAACACAATACAATCAAGCTAATTCTAGTGCTGGAGATCGTTACTAGGCAACAATTTCTTCCTGGGAAAATAAATGTTAGCATTGCTCACTTTATGGGCATGGACTACTAGACCTGGACAGTAAACTGAGCATAGCAGAATTTAACCGCTTTACCTCAGGGGCCGCTGTGTAGAAGGCTGTGCATGTTGTACTATGAGGAAACAGTGATGCAGACTAGAACTACAGCGTGAACAAGTAAAAACTGGCCGCTTTATGATATTTAATATCTCGGCCGTGTGTGTAGCGATTTCAATCACATTTATAGGCCATATACCTGGGAATGTTTCTGATATAATTGCCAAATTTCATGCTGATATCTTTAGTGTTTGCTGAAATATGGTTAAAACACTGAAGAGACACAAATTTTGAAATTGACAACGGAATATAACGTCATAATAAAGTGATACAATTGATTTTTATTTGTTGGCCCTGAAAAGGGCCGTTTTAAAGGATGTTTCAGATGATTTGTTGCGGGAACAGGCGCTGAAAATGCCCCCCTCAGCCTTCACACATGCCGACAAGCGCTTCTTCGCTGACAGTATCGACTTCTTGATCTGGTCCTCAGGCAAAGTCTCCCAGATATTCTTCAGCACAGTCTTCAACTCCGTGATGTTTTGTGGCTTTGGCTGATACTTTTGATATCTGTCGAGCATGATCCCCAGACGTGGAAGTCAAGTGGATTGATATCTGGGGAGTTGGGTGGCCAGTCATCTTTCTTGATGAAATCTGGACAATGTTGCTACAGAAAATTCTGGGTCCTGAGAGCAGAGTGTGCAGGTGTTCCGTCTTGCTGGAATAAAAAATCTTCTCCAAGCAAATCATGACAGTCCTGCAGCCAATCATAATGCTGCTGTGTTTATCTGTTGGCCATAAGTAACTCTTGACCTTGTCTGGCGCGATGACAACGACGCCATTTTTAGACTTAAAAACGATACAAATTACTATGACGTTATCTTCTGTTTGTCAATTTCAAAATGTGGGTATCTGTAGTTTTTTGGCCATATTTCAGCAAACACTAAAGATATCAGCATGAAATTTGGCATTTAAATCAGAAACATTTCCAGGTATATGGCCTATAAATGTTATTGAAATTGCTGCACATACGGCCGAGATATTAAATATCATAAAGGGGCCAGTTTTTACTTGTTCACCCTGTATATCTCAACCATATATTGTCCAATTTTCAATTTTTTAAAATTTATTTTGTTACGATTATAGGCCTATTCCCCTGGAACTTTACCGTTAACCAAAGTTAGGTAACCTTTCAAAAATTTCAGCTGTTCAACTTTAAATTATACAAAATATATTTTGGAGGGTTTATTTCAGGCCAGATTGTGGACCCTCGTCCCATTTTTAAAAAAATGTTCTCTAATGATTAGAAAGAGGACTAAAACGCAAGACAATAGTGTATAGAGCCTACCTCTTCCTTTTAGTTTTCGTATGACCTGCGATATAGCAAATTATAAAAGAAATGCAAGCATTGTTCTAAACTGATCGAAACGACAGTTTATGAGAAGGAGGAATATATCTCAACCAGATATTGCCCAATTTTCAAAAATGTTGATATATTTTGTTCCAAATACATTTCTCTATAACTTTACTGCTCACCACAGTTAGGTTGCCACTCAATAATTTTGGCTGCTCAGCTTGGAACAAAAAAAAATCTTTTTGGAACGGGTTCTGTTTCAGGCCAGATTGTGGACCCTTATCACAATTTGTATTAAATTTTGCAGGAATGGTTTGAAAGAGGAATAATAACATGCAAAATATTGGTGCATACCTCATCTTTTAGATTTAAAAAACCCGAGCAATTGCAAGTTGAAAAAATCCAAAATTTCGCGAAAATACACAGAACGCTGTACCATTATTTCTTCGGTCCCCTGATGTAAGGCAGGCCTACAGTTAGCTGTCCACTTCATTTAGTAGTCCATGGTATGGTCTACTAAATGAAGTGGCCAGTAAAGTGGACAGTGGTCATGAATGCCAGACTTCAACTTAATTGTTGGTGTCGCTTTCGTATTCTTAAAGCCAGGATGTGTCCGTTCACTCCGTTGTTGCGTTAATCCGAAACATGGCTGCTGTTAGTTGATACAGTGTGCCAAAATTTCCGGTGGGCAATTTGAGATATCCGGAGGGAAAAAAGGCAATTCCGGAAAACGGCCTAGATTGGACTCCGCTTCGGAGATTTAATGTTCTCTAAAAAAATGTCCAATATACTTTATTTTTCCACGCATCGCGAAGTGTAATAACTTCCAAGGTGAGAACTTCGCTTTTTAAAGCATTCATCTTAGTATATATTGCACTAGAACAAGTAGATTTTCCAGTCGCTTCAACGGTATGTGACATCAAAAACTACTTTATAATAAGGAACTGAAAGCGGAAGAATGGATGGTGCCCAGTCTAGTTGGAATTTAATGTATTCGATGTTCTCGTTCAATAAATGCACGAATAATTCGCTTACCTTGACATCTTAAGTACTGAAGGTTTTCGTTCACGTGATCAAGTACAACATTCAGTTTTTCATTGATTTGGTCGATTGCAGACAAAAGCGTTTCATTCATCGTCTGCATTTTCTGGTCATGTTCTCTCAAAGCGCTTAAAACGCTTTCATTCATCACCTGGAATGTCTCTTCTAAACTTTTGTTTACGGTTTGAAGTGCAGACGATTGGCCTTGAAGTTGCACCTGCATCACCTGGAATTTCTCGTCTAAACTTCTGTTTACGCTCTGAATTGTATAACGTAGTTTTAGATAAACATGAGTGAGATTTTCGTTTACTGCTTCAATACGTTCGTCGGTTCTTAAAATTATCGAAGTCAGGTTTAAATTCATGGAATTCAAATACTCTTCTTGTTCTTCTGTTGCTGGACATTCGGCCCTCTCTGGAATCTTTTCACTGACTCTCTCTAAATTGACTGACATATTGTAGAACATCGTCTTCAAATCCTGACAGAACTCTTCTTTGCCTCTTACGTTGGCTTTGTTCACAGCCGCTTCAAGTTTCTCCAGTGCTGAGCCGATATTCTGGTTCATTGTCTCCATTAGGTGGTTATGTTCGCCAGGGCCTTCTTCATACCCGGAGAGAGCAAACGCACAACTGGAAACCATGCATTGCCCAGCCACAGGAACGGTGCTATACGACAGCACACAGTAGGCGGACACGAACACAAACCAAACCATATTTTTATTGGAAATCGATGACAAATTGCAAACGCAAAATCCGTCTCTTAACTCTAACGACACAACTTCTATGAAGTCAATATTTTCTGTGTTTAATACGCTCACAAGGCATAGTTTAATTAAGTAATGAGATTTCGTGTCTTTGTGAGCAAACGATCAGTTATCATACATCCATCCACTGAGACTGGCCACTTCCTACAACAATTTAAGTCTCGTGACAGACCCGTGTCACGAGACTTCAAAATCTCTAAACCGTTCTCCGCAATATCCCGCATTATGCTTATGACATATTCGTTAGTACCGACTTTAATAATACAGTAAAATAAACCATGTTTTTGTTGTTTTTTTCATAGCCAAAAATCACTCGTGTCCACGCCCATGGGGATACGACCTTCCCAGAAAACACCCGTGTCAGGACACGAGAGACAAAGCCATGTTTGCCCTCTGATTCGATCTGTCCTCTTTTGATTATTATTTGCATTTTCATATCACTTAGTCTCTGGTATCCAAGATGCATGTCCTGTACTGATGTATGGCCTTATTGGAGTCAAACATAATCATTTTCAAACAAGATTCCAATCGGCCAGTAGCCTATTTTGACGTTTTGTCATATCTGGTTAAATGATTTCCACATTTCAGGCAAATATGCCGGTCATCAAACTCAATGAAAGCCAATGAAATCGTGTCTCTCTGTCTCTCTGTCTCTCTCTCTCTGTCTCTCTCTCTTTCTCTCTCTCTCTCTCTCTTTGTCTTTCTCTCTCTTTTGTATCTCTCTCTTCTCTCTCTCTCTCTCTCTCTCTCTCTCTCTCTCTATATATATATATATATATATATATATATATATATATATACAAAACCCGAACTCAGCCTGTGATGCTATTTGATTTGAGGGCCGCACAACTAGATTTTCAGAAAGTCGAGGCTCACGAGAGATTTTAGCTTCCGCAATGCAGTGTAATCTGTTATTGGTGCTCTTTCTCTCTCTCTCTCTCTCTCTCTCTCTATATATATATATATATATATATATATATATATATATATATATATATATATATATATATATTCAGAAAGTCGAGAGTCGCAAATATAGGCTACTACTTCCTCATTTGATACGATGGCGCAATAATTAGATCACGTGACAGAAAATACTTCTGTGTTGTTCCTGTCCACTGGCGGAGGACGAACCTCAGTGTGGCCAATGCAAGTTTTTGTTAAGACGAGGTTCTATTTTGACTAAGCCAAAATGCTCCGTTTGGATTTCCGAAACCATTTCCATAATCGTTCCATGCTCTTCTAAAAGATCTACATGTACGTTGTCTAACATGTGTATTGTGGCTGTTTGCGAAACAAATATGAGATAATCTGGCATTAAGGCGGATGATCTCACAACACCGGGCGCTGTTTGACTGGATCAGTGTTTTTTACAGGCCAGAGAGAGGACGAAATCCCCAAACCACAAAAGTCCACCCCCCCCCAAAAAAAAAACAGCACTGACAAACATTTTGCATTGAACAGTGTCTCTTCCCCTCCAGCCAACTCAATTTGCCATCTGGATAGAGCATTAGATTGGACGTCAACAGATTAATCTTATTGTACCGATTGCATCTATTTTATATCCGGAAGAACCCAAATAATTTGTCACGTGCTTCATCTTGTTTACCCAATTAACATGCTTATGACCGACCGATTACATTTGTTTTTATGGCAACAATAATTAACAACATGACAAATGGAATTGTTTGGTCATGTAGTGAGGAAAGAAGCCTTTACGAACAGAATAGAACTACTGAGAGGGAATTTTAACCGAAATCTGTAAAAACGATTGGTCAAAACACTGATCTGGCCAGTGACGCTCTATGGATCAGAAACTTGGACGCTCAGAAGGGAAAACCTAAAGAGACTAGAGGCATTCGAAATGTGGATCTGGCGAAGAATGGAAGAAATCAACTGGACGGAAAAATACAAAGATGTATGGAAGAGGATAGAAGAGAAGACAAGCCTAACAAACACTATTCATACAAGACAAAAGACGTGGATAGGTCATGTTCTGAGAGAAGAATCATGCCTACTAAGAGAAGTACTAGAAGGAAAGATGAACGGGAAAGCACAGAAAGGGCGACCAAGAACATCGATGCCTGGAGTGGATGTTCAACACTACGGGGAAAACAAGTATTCAGTCCTCCGAAAAGTCTTGACAAGCAAAAAGGTCATCTTTGTATTTTTCCTCAAAAATAGATCATTTCTCCTCTGCAAAATCTCTTACAAGCCAAAAAAGGTCACTTAAAATTTTTTGGCGATACGTGACATTTACGGAACCCCCTCCCGTCGTCACACTTCGTAACAAATGGCCGGACCCTCTCCCCCTCCTAACCGCGTTACGTAATTTATGGACGACCTCTATGGCTTTAGCATTTTTTGGTAAATCGAAATCAATCGCTATTGCAAACAGAGGCCATCACCTTCTGCAATTAAAACGGCTCATCCATGACAACCCTCGTTATTTCAAGTTGTGAGATTCCTGTCTTCTTCAAATTCCGGCGTACAAAATGAAAGTCGCCGAGTGCAAATGTTTAAGCAAAAATAGAATGTGAAAACTGTGTAACGGCAGCTCCGTCTACAAAAAATGACCTTGACTTTTAAGTTGTGAGATTCTTGTCTTCTTAAAATTCCGCCGTGCAAAATGAAAGTCGTCGAGCGCAAAATGCTTAAGCAAAATAGATTTGATGAAAATCCTGAGGCAGGAGTCTCTACTCTAGTTTGCATTTTATATCATTAAAGTAAGGAAACATTTGCCTCCAGTTGGGATTTTGTGGCTGTTTGAGCTCCCGACCATCGTATCTAAATTAACTTGCATACTCTCTATATTAAATACCAAATATAAGTGTGTAATGCTGTAATAACCTCCAGCATTTCCAGAATAAGTTCCTATACTGAGTCTGTATTTGTCCGTTATACTGGAAAAATCTATAATTGATAGATACAGGAAACAATAGATACAGAAATGAATATAATTCTAATAAAGTTCAGACTCTATACAGATCTAAATGCATCAATGAAAGATGCACTCTAGCAGATATGGAAATAAGAATCTGTGTTAATTATTGCATTTCATAGCAGTCACATGATAATCTAAGTGATTGTAGACTCTGTAGGCCTAATTAGCAGGCAGTGAATAGTTGGGAAAGCGGACTCGAGATTACAAATGCTGCGGAAAAAAAACATTTAAAACAGGCCTACATGTCAATATCATTAATATTCCGTTAAAATATACGTGCATTTTCCAGACTAATACAGTACAGTATATGAATCTAATATATCAGCGCAGTAGATCTTAATTAATATATATATATATATATATATATATATATATATATATATATATATATATATATATATATCTTAATAAGTTCAGTTTTTGGTCTATTTTCCAAATAATTAGATTTAAATGTAAAGGAATCAGTCTAAAATGTTAAAAGTCATCGCTTCTAAACTTAAAAAGAAGAGATTTTCATCTCAGTCGTCTTCAGCGAATACCAGCGGTCTTTCCAGTGATGCCAATAAATACCTTCCATGCCGTTAAACGAGCCATTTGTCGAATAGTTTCCGCGTAGATAAAGACCGTTGAGATTGGAATATGCGCAGACATTTTCGCAGTCGTGATACCACCAAGGTCCACGACTATAGACAGCGCAGTTCATGTTAAATTTTCCGTCATTGTCGTTGTCCTCTGTGGTGAACCGCTGGTTGCTCGAATGTCTAAGACCATCTCCTGAAATCAATAAAACAAGGTTTCGATCAATACAGCAAATGATTTAACAGACGAAATAGAGCGTTATGACTAAATATATTAAATGCATATACAGTGTACGATGATCATATTCATCTGACTTTCCCCATCCCAATATTAGACGTAGCCTATATCGCAAAGACGTAAGTGTCAGTTTCGGCAACAGATGTTACGAACAGTGATAATTAATGGATTGCAATTAAAGCAAAGAAGCAAGAGCTTTTTGTTCGTCATATTAAATACATTTGACTGTTTTACATGACCCGACCTTTGTCTTAAACTCTGGATAGTAGAACGTACAGTAAATATTCAAAAGCAAAGCTATATTTTTGGAAGTCTTGAGGTATGCGCCTCTGTGTTGTTTCATCTTACAATTTCTGCCTTTGCCTCTCAGAAAGATTAGCCTACTTTGTCCTCTTGAACTTGGGTCCACAATCGAATGCGTCTAAGCTTAGCCGATATCAACGCTCTAGGACAGTTACTGAAAATCCTAACTTAAGACTAACTTTCGGCTAAAGATGTCTAAAGTTGTAATAACCTGCATTTCCAGAATAAGTTCCTATTCCGAGTCTGTATTTGTCCGCAGATGAACTGATGTTGAATGTCGAATATTCTGCATAACGCTTTTCTCCTTCGAAATCTTCCAAATCAATTCTCAGTCGATATCTTCTCTGTGATGTCAAAAGGTGGAGAAAATTGTTTCCTGGACAAAAATATAAATGTTCTTTGACTTCATTTAATTTGATTGAATTGGGAAGTTTGACGCAATAATGTGCATCATGCAAAAATATGAATAACTTCAATATTTTTCCATTTGCGCATGAATTGCAATGTATTTATTCAAGTCATAAGTTAAAGACGAATTAACATTAATAGTAACAACTGGGTTTTGAGTGGTGTTGTAGGAATGTAGGTTGTAGGCCCCTTTGCTTCGCTAAAAACCACTGTCATTCATTCAACCCTCAATTTCACATTCTCTATATTCTAAATTTGTTATAAGATTAAACACTGAATAGAGATGTTTCAATTCGCGCATGAATTGCAAATAACTTATTAAAGTCATAAGTTTGAGGCAAATTGCAGGACATATGCAGTAGGCCCAGTGTTTAATCTAGACTCCTGGGTTCCGGGGAAGAAACTCACAAAGCCGGGGGAAACTGACAAAACATGGGGGAATTCTGCTAGGGGGGCTGCTGTTAGTTGTTGTAGTATGCCAACATTTCCGGGGAATTTGAAATTTCCGGGGGAAGGCAATCCCCCCGGAAACGGCCTAGATTAAACCCTGTGTAGGCCTATTAGAGTCCATTTGGAATCCATTCTTGAAAAACAATATAGAGCGTTTAGAAAAAGTGCACATACGAGCAACGAAGATGGTCAATGGATGCCATAATTTAAGTAACGAAAAAATACCAATATTGTGGTCTGACAACATTAGAAAGAAGAAGAGAGATGGGATTTGATAGAAACATACAAAATAATGACTGAGAAAGTAGATGTGCCATACGATCTATTTTTTTACATTGGCACACTTTGTGCGCTTGAATGAAGTTAGTTTTTGAAAACCTTTTAGCTGTCAGAAAATTGAACTTTGGGTATTTACCAGACGTCGGTGTGATTATAAACATGCTTCTAAACCGGCGATTGCACTTTCACGTTTTCGTCGGGTCGGGTCGCGATGGGTTTGTTGGGTCAGCAGGCAGGAATTTGATGTGGGTTAGGATGAGAAGTTGGTGGATTGGGTTGGGTTTAGGTTCAAAAAACCGACATATGGACAACGTTGATTTTGAAACGAGGTATTATTGACGTAGGCCTAAACCATTCCAAAATGCCTTGTGAATGTTCTAATATGGACGGCTCTAAATTTATCTGTGCTCTATATGTTGCAACTTGTTAGTTAGTTAGTTATTTAGTTAATATGCCAACTTATATAGCGCTATAGTCACAGCAGACCAAGATCAAGAGCGCTTTACAGATTGCACTTAAATGAGATGTTAAACAAGTGCGTCTTAAGTCTGGTAGCAAACATTTCTAGACTAGTCGCATTAGTCACAATGTCGGGCAGCGAATTCCAGAGAAGGGGATTCCCCCGGGCGAAAGACATCTCCCCAAATTTCACTGTCTTAGATGGTTACTCCTAAGACCTAGGTGTTTCTGTGATGGACCAATTTTGTGAGAAGAGTGATGCGTTAGGTGTCCTTAATGTAAGATAGGCTATATTTGGTAAAGCGTCACCAGCCATATATTAAACATAATCCCAAATCCCTCGTCAACTCTTCATAGACTGACTTCATATTTAAGAAGAGATAAGTTTACTATATTTACCCAGCCAGAATTCTTCATTTGGAATTCCGAAACCATCTGCATACTCGTTCCATTCTCTGTAGAAATCTACGCTGCCATCTTTTCGCCTTTGGAAAACCTAACCATGAACATGTTTCAAGTCTTGTTAGAAAACGAATTAAATCAATTAATTTGCCATCTTGCCAATATTATCAATAAGAATTCATGGCTTATTCATGGCGTTTCCATTTAGACAGCTATAAATCTAATCTGAACACCTTTAGGTTAGTATTTTTCTTAATTGACTTACAGTCCATCCGCCGTTTGTCGTTGTCATATCGCAATATGTGTTGGCGTAATATCGTTGACCATGATCAACGACGTAGATGCAATAGACTCCATTAGATTTGAAGCCATTGACTTTAATGTCAGAACAGTCGCACACGTCTGAAGTATTTCGGCAATGATCTAAGAGAGTGGCAAAATATTCAATTCAAAATACAATACTTCGAAATCTTGATTACAAAGTTTTGCGACAAATATATAAGAAATGAAACACTAGCGAGTCTCTGCATCTTTGTATAATGATAGCCTACTTCGTTTTTGGTGGACTGCGACGAACTGCGGAAGATTTTATGTTCTGTATAAAATATAAACTAAACTTAATGTTTCACTCATCGCGAAGAATAACCCCTTTCGAAGTGAGAACTTTGTCTATTAAAAGATACAACAGTATTTAATGCTCTAGAATAATTTGAATTTCCAGTCGCTTCTACAGTATGATACATAAAAGCTACTTTATTATAAGGAACTGAAAGTGGAAAAATGGCTTGTGCCCCTCTACCGGTAATTAATTGGAATTTAATGTATTCGATTCTCTCGTTCACTAAATGCGTGATTAATTCGCTTACCTTGACATCTTAAGTACTGAAGGTTTTCGTTAACGTGATCAAGTACAACATTCAGTTTGTCATTGATTTGGTCGATTGCAGACAAAAGCGTTTCATTCATCGTCTGCATTTTCTGGTCATGTTCTCTCAGAGCGCTTAAAACGCTTTCATTCATCACCTGGAATGTCTCTTCTAAACTTTTGTTTACGGTTTGAAGTGCAGACGATTGGCCTTGAAGTTGCACCTGCATCACCTGAAATTTCTCGTCTAAACTTCTGTTTACGCTCTGAATTGTATAACGTAGTTTTAGATAAACATGAGTGAGATTTTCGTTTACTGCTTCAATACGTTCGTCGGTTCTTAAAATTATCGAAGTCAGGTTTAAATTCATGGAATTCAAATACTCTTCTTGTTCTTCTGTTGCTGGACATTCGGCCCTCTCTGGAATCTTTTCACTGACTCTCTCTAAATTGACTGACATATTGTAGAACATCGTCTTCAAATCCTGACAGAACTCTTCTTTGCCTCTTACGTTGGCTTTGTTCACAGCCGCTTCAAGTTTCTCCAGTGCTGAGCCGATATTCTGGTTCATTGTCTCCATTAGGTGGTTATGTTCGCCAGGGCCTTCTTCATACCCGGAGAGAGCAAACGCACAACTGGAAACCATGCATTGCCCAGCCACAGGAACTCTGCTATACGACAGCACACAGTAGGCGGACACGAACGCAAACCAACCCATATTTTTATTCGAAATCGATGACAAAAAGTGCAATTTGGTTTAAACGCAAAATCTGTCTCTTAACTCTAACGACACAACTTCTATGAAGTCCAGATGTCGAATGCTTAGCACGCTCACAAGGCATTGTTTAATTAGTGAGATTTCGTGCCTGTGTGAGCAAACGATTAGTTATCATACATATATCCACTGTGGCTGACCACTTCCTACAACAATTTAAGTCTCGTGACAGACCCGTGTCACGAGACTTCAAAATCTCTTCACGAAAATATTCCGCGTATTGCTTATGACATAGGCTATTCGTTAGCACCGACATTTTATTTCAAACGATCAGATTAATTATTCAGCGATTGATTCAATCTGTCCTCTTGTGATTATTATTTGCGTTTTCATATCGCTTGGTCTCTGGTAGCCAATATGCGGGTTCTGTGCTGTTGTATGGCCCTATTGGGGTCATACAGTACACACTCATTTTCAAACAAGACTCAAATCGGTCAGTAGTTTGACGTGTTGTCATATCTTGTGAAACGAATTCCATATCTCAGGCAACAAATACGCGGGGCAGAAAAATGCAATGAAAGCTTAGGCGGCGAACTCCTATCGGCCCCGTCGGCACAGGCCGGGGTACTTTTAAAAGTACTCCGGTTTCACCATAGGTCGTGTGGAGGTACTTTTTAAGAAGCAAAGAACTTCAAATTGTTTGAATACATTTTCAATTTGTAATCTTACAATACACGAAACCTCCAATGTACTCTTATACTCTTGGTTGTACTCTTGGTTGTACTCTTGGTTGTACTCTTGGTTACACTCTTGGTTGTACTCTTGGTTGCACTCTTGGTTGTACTCTTGGTTTTCAAGTTTCAAACCAAACTTTAGGGTTATCGATCATTTTTCTTTCTATTATTTTTTTATAAATCACACTTGAAAGTGCATGTTGGCTAATTCAAAGCAGTGGTTCTCAACCTGTGGTCTGCGGACCACAAGTGGCCCGCAAGACGGGGTCTAGCGGTCCGCGGCGGTCTGAAAAAACGTAAATAAAAATTAGACGCATATATTTTCCATGTGTAAATCTGAAAAGTGCGGCGAGTAAAACATGGTCATCAGCATACAAAGGTTATCGGCACATTTTTTGCATTTTGTGCATTTTCAAGCCAAAAAACAAAAGGTCATCACCGCTTTTTAGGAGCAGATGACTGTTCAATTTATCAGGTGGTCAGCGAGAAATTTTTGAACTTTAAAAGTGGAACGCGTGCAAAGACGGTTGAGAACCACTGGCCTATAACAGCAGTAGATGGGCCGGTGTACTTTTTATTGTCTTCCGCCGCCTATGAATGAAAGCCAAAGAAATTATGACTTATGCCCTCGGTACTTAATTCCCGAGGGTCTTATGATATATATATATATATATATATATATATATATATAGAGAGAGAGAGAGAGAGAGAGAGAGAGAGAGAGAGAGAGAGAGAGAGAGAGAGAGAGAGAGAAGAGAGAGAGAGAGAGACGAGAGTTAGCACACTATTTCTATATGTCTACGGATAAATAAATAAATATATATATATATATATATATATATATATATATATATATATATATCCTCAGGAACTAATTCAGTGATTTTATTCTATACGAGGGCCGCATAACTAGATTTTCAAAAAGTCGAGGTGTCGCAAAACTTACTTCCGTAATTAGACTGAAGAAACCAAATGACGCAACAATTAGATCACGTGACAGAAAATACTTATATGTTGCTCCTGTTGCCTTCATTTGTTTTGTTTGCTGATTCCAATAATAAACTAATCAGTGAACAGTAAAAGTTTTTTGTTAAGACAACGTTCTATTTTTATCTTTCCAAAATTCTCCACTTGGATTTCCGAAGTCATTTCCGTAATCATTAAATCATCTGCAAAAAATCTCTACATTGTCACCATTGACATGTCATTGTGTCTGTTTGCGAAACAAATATGAAAGAAGCTGGCATTATGACATAAGTAAGTAAATAAAAACTCGTTAATTTATATGGCGCTTTGGAAAGTAGTACAGTAGTAGCTGCTTATTCTTATGCGCTTTATCTTTTTTGAAATAGCTATAGGCAGGGTGGTTTGTCGGCCGGGCAAAGGTCAGTGTATCTATGAGGCGGCGGGTGAGGTTGTTGTTGCTATGGGGGAAATGACTTTTCGAATAGGAATGCTTTAAGTTTAGATCTAAAGGTTTGAGGAGACAGTGAAGGAATTAAAGGAAATGAGGATTCAGAGCTTATTGTTTGACCATGTCGTAGGCTGCGGAGGGAGGCTGGAATTGAGTTCCAAAGTTCTGGTGCGGCGTATGAGAAAGCGCGGTTGCAGATTTTGAGTGATGACTGATTTAACGGGCGTGAAAGTGTGAGATGAGATGATGATCGTGTAGGTCGGGGAGGATGAGGCGCTAAGAGTTTGCGAAGGTAAACCGGTTATGACGAATGAAGTGAACTGTAAGTAATCGTTATTATCTTGTACTGTATACGTTCGGATATTTTAAGCCAATGTAGTGACTTCAGTATGGGTGAAATATGGCAGAACTTTAGTGATTTGGTTACTGCTTGGGCTAGTCCATTTTGAATAGATTGTAGTTTGTTGATGGAGGTTTTTGGGAGGTTATAGTAAAGGGAGTTGCAGTTATCCAGTTTGTAATGGACTATTGAAGTGCCGATTGTGGAGGCGGTTCTGAAGTCGAGGCACGGATGAAAGCAACGTCGTAAGTAACGAATATGGGCATAGCAGGTTTTCGAAAGTTGAGAGATTTGTGATTCGAAATTTAAAGATGAATCGAATTTGAAACCAAAGTTTATTTGCAGTTTGAGCAGGGATTATTGTGGTGTCTGGGGCCAAAACTAGCTTGGGACTGTGGATTTTTGTAACCTGTTTGGGTAATCATATTAATAGGAATTCTGTCTTGGGTGGATTAAGAGCAAGGAGTTTGGATGACATCTATGTAGAGAAATACGAGAATGCTGATTCAAGTGCAGTGATTGATGCGTCAAATGATGAAGTCGAAAATGAAAATTATAGCTGAGTGTCTACAGCGTACAGTTGGTGATTCAACTTGAGGGAGTTAATTAAGAATGATAGTGGTGCAGTATAGAGACTGAACAATACCGGACCAAGGACATATACAGTACATATCTCACTGCACATGGTGCTGTTTCATTTAACCAGTGTTTCATACAGGCAAGATAGGGAGAGTAAATCCTCCTAAACCACAAAAACTCACCCACAATTTTCCACCACTGACACAAATGTTTGCATTGAACTGTCTCTTCCCCTCCAGACAAGTCAGTTTCCCCCCACCCCAAAGGCCTTGAATGCGGATAAAAACACTAGACTGAATATCACATATTAATCTTATTGCACCGAATGCTGTTCATCCTGATCTCGCTCTCGATTTTATTTATCACACCCGGAAAGAATCACAAGTATTTGTCACGCGCTTAATTTAATTTTGTTTACCCAGTTAATAGTGCAAATGTTTATCTTGGGCTTACAGTCCTCCGGGGTTGTCAAACACAGTACAATCCATGAGATTGTTCATTGTTCATAGAACTCCCGCTCAGTCTCAGTCTGACTTGACAGCAAAGCGTAATAACTAATTATTTATTACACTTTGCTGTCAAGTCAGACTGAGAATGAGAATGGCCATTAGATATTTGATATATCAAATCATGTATTCCAATGCCATTAACAAAATTAATTGAGTCTCGATATCTGAGACGGAGATAGGAACCATTATATGCAGTGTGCTGTGTGTGTGTCTGCGTGTGCGTGTGAGTGTGTGTCAAAATCGCCGTGGTCGGCATCGAAATAATAGGACTTCCTTGTAACTAACTGATGGACCATCACGAACAATGGCGGAGGGAATGAAGACAGGCTTCAAACGGTGTGATTACCCCTGGTCAAGGGTAAGTAATACATTTATTAACTAAAACTAACCCGAGTAATTGATTTGTCGGACCTCTGACGGAGGATCAATCCAGAGACGAGTTGCAGTGCTTGAGATCGACCGATTCGAGAGATAGAGACAGAGAGACACAGAGAGACACAGAGAGACACGGACAGAGAAAGAGAAAGAGAGAGATCTAGATCAGCGGCATGATAAATCTTCTCCATGTGTGCAACATCCGTTGGTGTCTATTGCAATTTGAGTTCGCCTCCTCCATTCGTCTGTGTTTTGTTTGGCTTTGTAAGCTTCATGTGTGTCCTTGTTGCACCATTCTTTAGCGGGATCTTCTACCAGATGGTAGTTGATCGTCTGGGCCGACTTCCAGTCAAGTCTCCACTGACCATCGACGTCTGTAGGTTCTTTGTTCAACCGCAAGGTTGACGTGATTAACTTAACTATTAACGCTGGTTGAATCTTAGCGAAATAAGTAAATATTAACTATGCTTTAATTTATATTGTGTATTTTGCGAATAATGACAAATATTCGCGACATATATATATATATATATATATATATATATATATATATATATATATATATATATATATATATATATATATATATATCATAGACCTCTTAAATTAAGGACTGACGTAAGGCAATCTCGGGTCCGCGAACTTGGGTCCATTGAACTTTCATTTAATTTTAACATGATTTATATATCGCTTTAGAATTAATGCATTTTGCAGTGTAATAGCGTCATCAACTTCCGGTTAATTGAAATGCGTAGAGAATTCATTTCTCAGTGTGACTGCCAAATTTCATGGTTGTATCACTGTGCAAACTCAAGTTACAGCAGTTAATAGATGCTATGGTGTTAGTGACAATGAACCCAAGTTCGCGGACCCGAGATTGGCTGACGTCAGTCCTTAATTTAAGAGGTCTATGATATATATATATATATATATATATATATATATATATATATATATATATACAGAGGCGTAGCGTCCCAATGGCTACTATGGCTCTAGCCATGGGCGGCACGCATGATGCGGGCGGCAAATTTTGGAAGTGGCCTTTTTGTGTGTTTGTAGGGTTCTTGAGGTTGAAATACGGGCTATTACTTCAACCAACGATTTGAACAATAAAGCAGATTTTAAAAACATTGACGAGTTACTTTACGATTCACGCGATATCACATCCAGTGTTTTATCCAGACTAAAGGTCTTTGGGGGGGAGCTGACTTGACTGGAGGGGATGCGATACAATTCAATGCAAACATTTTTGCTAGTGCTGGGATTTGAGGAGGGGATTTTATGAGTTTTTTCGGGGATCTCCCCCCTAACAGGCCTGGGTAAAACATTCATCACATCAGTCACTGACGAGACGCTAACAACGATGTTGCAATCACAAAATTAGGCATAACATTAATTATACTTATCTTGAAAAACTTATTTAGTCAATACCGTTTGACGATACATCCGGTACCCAGTGGCCCACGACATAGGCCAAATAACACCGTCACTTTTAATACCGCGGTATATAATTAAATTTATTAAATTTTACACGTACACTTCGCATCACTAGCCTACGGTTATGCATGGGCAGAGTTTGGAAACCCCACAAACGGAGGCAAAGAAGTTTTAAGATCTTCATAGGACGTAGGCTCTACGTACCCTAATATTCGTATTTTGTAGGGACAAACTGTCCATCCAGCCACTACTTTTAATATTACAGAAAAGAACTTGCTCCAGAAAAAGGCATTTGAGGACGTCATATTATGTGAATTTACCAATTCACAGAGTCGGAAAGCTAACATTGGGGCCTGCGGTAACACAGCACCGAGTGTTGCACTTAAGTTGTGTGTTACTTATACTCTTGCACTGTTTGCTGTTTGACAGTGACTGTCAGAGTTACAGACGTTATTAATTAAATTTCTATCTGGAATTTCGGTCATAATTTTGAGGTCAAGGGCAAACTTTTTTTCTTTAATACTTTATGCTCTAGCTCTCGTGTGACCCATCAAAACTTCGCATGAAAACAACCTTACTATGGGGTCGTCCATAAATTACGTAACGCGATTTTGGCACTTTTTGACCCATCATCCCCTACGTAACGCGACGTAACAAAACGTAGGACCTCCCTAAAATATGACGTAACAACGGGCCGGACCACCCCCACAATTTTCGTCCTCCGAAAAGTCTTGACAAGCAAAAACGTCATCTTTGTATTTTTTCCTCAAAAAGAGGTCATTTTTCCTCTCCAAAATCTCTGACAAGGCAAAAAAGGTCACTTAAAATGTTTTGCGTTACGTCACATTTACGGAACCGCCCCTCCCCCTTCCCCGTCGTCACACTTCGTAACAAATGGTCGGACCCCTCCCCTTAACCGCGTCACGTAATTTATGGACGACCTCTATCCCAAATGGATAAGCCGGATCTGAATGCACGGAGGACAAGGTTGGTTGAACTGCGATTTTATTCTAATTAAAAAGATCTAGTTTATTGCAATGAGAATTTTTATTCTTGTAATCTGAGCAATGCATTTTCTTTTCGACTGATCAAATTAATTTGGGTAAATGTCACGTTAAAAATTAACAGATTAAATCAGAGTTTCTTTTACCAAATTACAATATGATCCCAAACAGCTATAGTATGAGAAATGATTACACCTTCTTTAAATATAGAAAATCTGTAAAATCCCATGATAAGTTATTTAAATGTCAGCCACAAGCATAGCAACTTAAATATTAAAAAATCTACTCCTTAACGTAAAATTAACGTAGACTGTCTTTCCAAAAGACAAATTATTGTCAGCATTTATATCATTTCTTTTGTTTCCACCAGCAGAATTATTCCAAACCAAAATTAAATAAAATATCTATTATACAAGCAAATCATCATTTACCTTTCTAAATATTTAATATTGAGAAAAATACATCAGAGATCGAAGACGTAAAATTGAAGATGGGTTGAGTCCAGAAGAGCGCACTCTCAATCTGAAGTTGCTGTATTTTCTCAGTCTCCATAAATAGCAGTGCAACTCAGTGACTCTTCATAAATAGTCGCAAATGTGGCAGGTTCTGTCAAAAGAGCTCCGACAGTACAGAGAAGCTTCTACAACAAAAACCTTAATAATTATTGGAAAACTTAATCGATATTATAAGAGAAATTACGAAGGTTTCAAAGAAATATTAGTCCAAATCCATAAAATTTTATCAACATTGACGATGATTACATTTATACTGCCTCCATCGAAAATAGGCAGCTAATTCCAGTTTGGGGTAGTAACGCCAAAATCGAAAACCGTCAACCCATATATAGGCCATTTAGGCCATTCTAGACGAGTGGGGGGATTAAGCACAACATACCCAGAAATTCTCGTTGGAGTACAACGGCGTAGAGGCGCGTCCCCCGGGTCTCGGGTGGTGGATGAGGAAGCCTTGGACAGGGAAACCTCCTGGGAGAGACAGCAATATTTTAAAGTGGCAAAGGAGGCATTGCTGCCTGTGTGAAATCCATTAGGGGCGCTAACGGGGCTCGAACCCGTTCCGTCAGCCTGACCCACCAGCTCGTACCCAACTCTGCCATCTTTAACTCATATTAGCTCCCATCCCACCTAGTCGGTAGGTGTGGGAGTTAAGCCTCAATAACCCATGAAACCAAATACTTTCAGTGTGTTTGAATTTAAATTTACCTCTAGTAGACACATTCCACTTTTCTCCCCAGTATTGCATTTCCTGCCCTTGAGTCGGAACTGGCAACAGTAAGCTGTGTCAAGCCAATACTCGTCAAGCCCCTAGAAGCACATACAGTATGATAATAGTTAGAACATGTCAAATCACATTATCTGTTCATTTATTCATATAAACAGCAATGTTCAGTAAATGGCAGATCTTTCGTGAGTTTCAGCCACGTCGTAATGTTCATGCAAAAATATTCAACTGACAATATATTATCAAACATAGCATACATCCTCCGACTTTTACAGCTAAAGTGCATTGCAGATAGGCTATTTCTATAGTGGTACGACTTCACTAACACTTATTACAAATATGAATAATTATTGAACAGCATCCAATAATAATTTTGCACTTCTAAGGCACCATTTTAATACTCGATGGTATCAATCGATGGTACTTCAAATCCATCCGCAAAAGACCAGGTCATTGCAGAGTTCAGTCAGAGGGAAACAGCAAGACAGACTATGGAGTAAATGCTAATTGGAAGAGATGTGTTTTAAGCCTAGACCTGAAAATGCTCAGTTTATTGGAAGATCTGACAACAAGAGGGATAAGAGCTCCAGATTTTGGCCCAGAAATAGTAAAAGCTCTCTTGCCAATTTTAGTGTTTGTTACAGGTACATTTAACAATGACTCAGCAAATCTTGTTGAATGATAATGTTTTGGATGGTTTAACAGAGATTTTAAACATTGAGGTTGGCCAGAATGAAGTATTTTAAAACAAGGACACCGGTCTTAAATACAATTCTCTGTTCTACCGGCAGCCAGTGTAACGTTTGAAGGACAGGTCTAATGTGATCATATTTACGAGTTTTAGTAATGGCCCGGGCCACAGAATTCTGAATCATTAGAAGTTTTGTATATTAGATTTGGGCATACCATTGTAAAGGGAATTGCAATAATCAAGCCTACTGCTGACAAGGGCATTGACAAGAGGAATCAGAGCAGTTTTCGGCTCAAGATCACGAATTCGTCGAATATCTCTGGTTTGCAAATGAGCAGCTCTGCTAACCTTATTTATGTGATCATTAAAATACAGGTTTTTGTCAAATATTACATCTAGGTTGCAGACAGACTGACTTTGATTAACAGAAATGTCAAATTTAAAGAAATGTATGTCTTCAAATTTACTTAAATCAAAAGACGTACCAATAAGTAACAACTCAGTTTTTGAAGGGCTTAATGCAAGCTTATTACTAAACATCCAAGACTGAACATTTTGCAGACAGATGGATAGATTTTCTCTGGATGCAGAAGAGGTTTTATCATCAAAGGCACTGAGTAACTGTGTATCGTCGGCGTAGAAATGATAGTCTGCAGAGACTTTTGAAAGAAGCGATCCAAGGGGCATTGTATATAAGGTGAAAAGAAAAGGACCCAAAACAGATCCCTGAGGAACACCAAAATCCAATTTAACTGAGTTTGAATGAGCACCGTTACAATAAACACATAACTCAGAAGAAATCTTGTATCCGGTCATTTTGGTTGGATTAAGATGAGATAGATAGATAGATGATAGATAGTTTATAGATAGATGATATATGATAGATGATAGATGATAGATGATAGATAGATAGATAGATAGATAGATAGATAGATAGATAGATAGATAGATAGATAGATAGATAGATAGATAGATAGATAGATAGATAGATAGATAGATAGATAGATGATAGATAGTTTATAGATAGATGATAGATGATAGATATATGATAGATGATAGATGATAGATGATAGATGATAGATAGATAGATAGATAGATAGATAGATAGATAGATAGATAGATAGATAGATAGATAGATAGATAGATAGATAGATATAGATAGATAGATAGATAGATAGATAGATAGATAGATAGATAGATAGATAGATAGATAGATAGATAGATAGATAGATAGATAGATAGATAGATAGATAGAGATAGATAGATAGATAGATAGATAGATAGATAGATAGATAGATGTGCGGGTATACCCGATGGTAAACGGGTAGGGTAGGTAGGGTCGGGTACGGGTATAGAGAGACGGGTATACCCGTTTTACCAGAAAGTTATATTTTCATTTCTCACTACTATAGCAAATTAGAATGCAGTAATAGAAAAATAATATTGAGTAAAGTGTATTAATATAACTTGTACATCGCGTTCAGTTTGTCAGACAGCATGCATTTTACTTACTGAAAACATAAAGGAAATACAGATGACGTAATCTGACATCATCAGTAATAAATCTATAATGGCGTCCTCTGACTCCTCCAAGGACTCTTTGACCGAGAGTTCTTCTGAGCCTGCTCATAGATAAATGATGTCTACTAAATATTTTAAACAAGCCCATTCATGTCGGCTTAGGCTAGCTGACTGATTATCCTGATTCCTAAGTACTAGATCTGTCCTAATCTAAACATGCGTGCTATTTACAATGAATAGTTATCCCAATTTCGTAGCCCCTATTTCACTGTTGCCTCTCTGTAGTCTCTAGGAACGGCTACAGGTTCACGGGTCCATGTACAGGTCCTTGTTCTTACTTGTACCCGTAAACACACCCACGGGTACGGGTCCAAAATTCCAAATCCAAAACTCCAAATTCAACCAAAGTCGGTTACGGGTACGGGTACGGTACGGGTACAGGTACGGGTACGGGTACGGGTACGGGTACACAGCTTACAGGTACATAGAAGTTTTCTACGGGTACGGGTAGGGTATGCATTTTGCTGTACCCGCACATCTCTAATAGATAGATAGATAGATAGATAGATAGATAGATAGATAGATAGATAGATAGATAGATAGATAGATAGATAGATAGATAGATAGATAGATAGATAGATAGATAGATAGATAGATAGATAGATAGATAGATAGATAGATAGATAGATAGATAGATAGATAGATAGATATATATATAGATAGATAGATAGATAGATAGATAGATAGATAGATAGATAGATAGATAGATAGATAGATAGATAGATAGATAGATAGATAGATAGATAGATAGATAGATAGATAGATAGATAGATAGATAGATAGATAGATAGATAGATAGATAGATAGATAGATAGATAGATAGGTAAACAGGCAGAGAGAGAGAGAGAGAGGCTAGACTACTGCAATTCCGTTCTTGCCGGTCTTCCAAAGGGTCGACCTGCAGAGCGTACAAAATGCTGCTGCATGTCCATTGTCCAGCGCTTGTTCTGAAACCTAAAGACCACTTCGCTCCGGCACTTCGTGAACTTCACTGGCTTCCTGTTTAGTCACAGATACAACACAAACTGTGCACGCTGATGTTCTGTGCACGGAATGATCTGCCTCTGTCAGACAAACAGCAAACACCTCGTCTCCGGACAGTTATGAGGCAACCAGCCTTCTCGTACGCTGGACCCGATGCTTGTAACGCCATTTTACCAGCGCTACAGAACCTAACGTCGTCTGTCGCCTTTCGCAGACACTTGATGGCCCATCTGTTTAGCTGTTCTTATACATTGACATTGTAATTCGCTTGCCAACATTAATTGAGCAGGCGCAATATAAATAGCTAAAATAACTTTTACATTTCATTTACAAATATTAATACCTTCAACACTAAACCAATAGATAAAGTCAGCAACAACCGAGATGATCAAAAGCGCAATGTGTCCTAAGTTCTTATTTCGCTAAAAATATCGAATAGAGAAAGATGGTCTCGACATTCTCATACCCGACGATAGGCCACGTAGTGATCGTCATCAACGTAACTGAACCCGATCGGTAAATCTTTATTACGTAGCTTAATACTATCAGCCACGATCTTCTTCACGACGGCGTCTTTCTCCGGATGATTGATCTTATGATATCTACCAATCTTCAAGCCCGGCGTTTTCATGTCTGCGATGGCGTCCTTAATGCAATTGCCTGTCGCCAGGACGAACAGAGTCGCCACCATCAGCAGAATACACGACCATTTGCACATCATTCTGAAACGTATCTCGTGCTGAAACTTAAGTTCGGCTGAACATCAGCAGCGCAGTCTGAATATATAGCCACCGGTTGAACATCTGTGCACACCGTTACTAAATTAATCAACGCCACGGGGGAATTAATTTCTAAAAGCAGATCGATTTACTGTACTTAAAGATCATTAAACGTCTTTAGACGGACGATAACAACGAGTGATTGATGCGTAATTTTGACGTGTTGTTGAATAGTAAATAGGTAAACATTGAATATTCAATGAGCAAATAATCTTATTTTCTCATTTATTCGAAAATATTTGGGAATTTTTGAACGCTTTGAACTGAGTGGGAAGACGAAGAATGACGGCAGGATATGAACGATTTGCGTTTTAATGAAAAATGCCGAAAGACGAAATTTAGCATAAAATTCTCATCATCATCATCATCATCATCATCATCATCATCATCATCATCATCATCATCATCATCAATGGCGTGCACACTCTAAATCGTAGCCGTCTCCACATTTAGTCGCCCGTTCGTTCAGTCTTAATATGCTCGCCTTGAGGCGGAAGAGTGTCCTCCATTTTTTGGATAACACCAAGACGCATTTTCCGAAGCTGCTGGAGGACTCTTTCATGTCTGTAGCCAAGAATTTGCGGTCAGCCACTCACCCCAATTGAATGGTTTCTTAAACTTAGCATGATTTAAAGTGGCTTATAGGAGGCATTACTGCCTGTGTGAAAGCCACTAGGGGCACTGACGGGGCTTGAACCCGCTCCGTCAGCCTGACGCTCCAGCTCGTAACCCACTCTGCCATCTTCCGTTTCGATAGAGGACGGTTGCCGGTCGGTGTTGGGGCGAGATGGGATCGTGGAGTAGCTGTCGTTGAGAGGAGTGGTGACCATGTCAGCTGTGAATACCTGCCCTGCATCATCGTCGCCCCATACACATTGAGAAAGATTCGTCCGATGGTGTATGATACATTGCTTTACAGTCAAATTAATGTATACAAAACTGGATCAAATCCTAGAAAGGCTGGATAAGCAAGTCACAAAGTTAAAATCGTCATTCAATAATTTATAATAATTTATTTAATACAGAATGCAATTTTTCATCAGCAAATGCATGAGAAGCATGATGCAAACATGAAGAGTCATAAAACTATTTAGACTTCGTGTTCCAGCTCTCGAGAAATCGAAAAGGCCATTGCTAATCACTGGTTCCAGAATTGAGACACAATTGAGACGAATGCGCCTCGCAGTCTATTTAACCCTTATCCGACCAAGGGAGCGCTTTAGAGGAGAGTGACGAACGGCCAGTAAATCTATTGTCTTTAATAATCAAAGTTTTACTTCTGTCTTCATTTGTTTTCGAACTTTCGCTCCATATTCAGAGATAGCTATAAAAGATGGCTAGAACATTTAAAAAAAATTTGGGTAGTGAAAAAATTGGACACATATCTCCCGTTTTGGGCTCGCGTCCACTCGCCCAGCATAGAGGGACCATTGGCGATGATCTTTTTCATATCAGGCTTCTCCCCATTGCAATAAATAGTAGTATTCCATGAAATTTCCATTTTTAATTATTTGTAAACAATGAAATTGTTGACGTTAACTTCTCTTTACCTACCCTCTACCCTGTCAACAACTGTCAAACTTTTTCAGACCCCTCGACTACTGTATTTTTGACGTAATTAATGGACAGCCCCAAAGAGCTTAGCAACGGTAAAAGATACATGGAGAAGTTTCGTGTCTAGCTATTGCCGCTAATGAGCTGGCAGAAAGCAACTATACATAAAAATCTTTATTCGCAAACTCAGATAACATAAGATAAACATAATTCTTAGCTAACAATTACACATTCTGTTAACCCCTTAACTGGGTATCCCAGATATATCCGTCCATTTTACATTGAGTTACAGTTAAATACACGGTCAAGGGGTTAATATAAAGTTGACAAAATAAAGTGGTTTCTTAGAGAACCGAAGTGTAAAATAGTAACAGAATGTTGACAATACTTAACAATATCATGATGACGATGACGAAAGTGTTAATAGAATCGTCATAGGCCCATGAATGATCGAGATCCCTGAAATAAGGTGAAATATCGTCAACGATTTTGTTTAAGAACGAGTCACATGTTCTCTTGCTAATATCGAACATAGGAAGGAAGTTACAAAAAGCGGCCGGAAGTCCGGTCTCAATGTCAACAATTATTTGGCGCATCAAAGTAGCCTAGTCTTCAACTTTCTAACAGATTCCGACTAAAACATTGGGACAAATAAAGCTCTTTCCCAGACCACACTTGGTTAACTACTTAGCTTTAAAACATTTTAGAGTAGGGAGATTGTCCATATGCTATAACGTAACCTGCAACTGATCTCAAGTTCAGAATTTAACATTAGGTCTACCTTGACATTTTTTATTTTGGCTTCGCCGTAGACAGTGTCTAATCTAGACTCCTGGACTCCGGGGGTGGGGGATTTGAAATTTCCGGGGAAGTCAGCTAGAGATTCTGGGGAGCGCTGTAAGTATGCCAACATTTCAGTCGGGGTGGATTTAAAATTTCCGAGGGAAAGGGCAATTTCCCTCTGAAACGGCCTAGACTAAACCCTGGCCGTAGATTCTCTTCAATGAACTCATCACGCTCCCTCAAGGCCCCCAGTGGGAACTGAAAATGTCGGTCTGTGTACGCCCTGGTGCCACTCTATATCTCTGACCCTGTTGTCAAATGAAACACTGTACTCTGCACTGTTTCTCATTGATGAGTGATACTCTCGCCATCTATCGAATGAAAGAAAATAACAATTTAAAAGGATTACTAATATCAATAGTCTGTCTCGTCTTTTGAAATAATAGGCCACTAATGTCTCTTTCTTTAATAATAAAATAGAACTTTCTGTGTTTTAATATTTTCATATTGAATCTGATTAAATAAGAAATAGCTTCTTTATAATAGTAGCCTAGCCTTAGACTAATTATTTTACATACCGTTTTAAAGCTGCATCTGAGTTTAATTTATTGATTTTTGCGAAGAACAGTATAGAGCCGAAGCTGTGTATGTATTAAAATTATTTCTATAGCGAATATTCGGCAATATTCGCAAAAATAAATAGTTTCAGCTAAGCGTAGTTCCTAATTACTTAATTCGCTATCATTTAGCCAGCGGTCATAGTTCAGTAGCAAACAAAAACTGGCGAAGATACAAGAGGGGATCTCGTGCGGGGCGGAACCCTTTTCGGGGCTGGGATCAGTGGTGGGATTTGCACAAGACAGTTGAGACTAATCTTCGGAGTAGGGCAGTGGTTGAGTGTGTGTCTACAGAATCGATATTTGTAGTTGCATTAGTATTTAAAATATGCACTAGAACTCACCGTCTATTTATTATATTACTCAGAATGATCTGTCACTGTGGGAACTCATGACGTTCCGCCAAACACCCTCAACGGATTAAATGACCTGTGAGTCTTTGTCTTCATGTCCATTTTCGCAGCCAAGCACAGCCTCCCCGGCCATCGCATGTGGCCTATGAATAGGCCAACACAGGCGGCGAGATACTTGCAGAAACATTTTTTAAAATGTTTCTAATGAGGGCCAAGGTGATTGTCGATTGGCTTAAAAATCCCTGAAAATCCATGAAACTGAAAATCCCAGAAAAATGTTAGTAAACATTGATCCGACGACATTTTTGCTTGCAAGCACTTTTTTTTACAGTCAACCCCTTAAAACTTAGCCTACTTTGCGAGATCACTTCCAGTGTTTTATCCACACTCCAGGCCTTTGGGGAGGATTAACTTGACTAGAGGAGAAGAGACACAGTTCAATTGAAACGTGTGTGTCAGTGCTGGGATTTAGGGAGGGGGATTTTGTGGGTTTGTTGGGGTGGGGATCTCCCCCGCAACAGGCATGGGTAAGGCACTGTTAACATCAGTCACTGACACGCTAACAACGAAGTTACAATCGAAAATTAGGCATGACAGCCCCACTACCTTTAATATCATATAGAAAAGAACTTGCTGCAGAAAAACATTTTAGGACATCATACATGTATCATGTGAATTTGCTAATGCAAGATGTCGGAAAGCTAACATACGGTAACACAGCTCAGGTGTTCATCTTACACTGTTTATTTAACTAGAGTTACAAAGGTTATTAAATTTCTACCTGGAATTTCGGTCATATTTTTTGGCCAAGAACAATATTTGCATTATCTGTGACTTCAATACTTTATGTTCTGGCTCTCGTGGACCACACAAAACTTTTCAGCTTCTCATGAAAACATCCCTACTATTCCGAATGGATAAGTCGGTTCTGAATGGAGGACAAGGTTGGCGAAACTGTGATTGAATATAGTCAACAAGTTCTAGCTTTTTGCAGTGAAAATTTTTATTCTTGTCAGCTCAGCAATGCATTTTTCTTTTCGACTGATCAAATTGGTGAATATCACGTTAAAAATTAGCAAATTAAATCAGAATTTCATTTACCAAATTACAATATGATCCCAAACGGCTATGGTATAAGAAATTAACGCACCTTCTTTAAATATATAAACATCTGTAAAATTCCACGCTAAGTTATTTAAATGACAGCGACAGTCGTAGCAAATTAAATGCTAACAAAAATCTATACCAATACACAGATTATATGTCAGTAGTTAAATCATTTCTTTTGTTTTCAAGAGCAGAATTCTAAACCAAAGTTAAATAAAACATCTAGGCTAATATTCGATTAGATCATTTCAATTTTTGAATATCTAATAATGAGAGAAATGCATCAGAGATCGAAGGCATGCAATTGAAGATGAGTTGAGTCCAGGAGAGTGCACTTTCAATCTAGAGTTGTTGTGCTGTCTCAGTCTGATTTAGGAACAGTGCAATTCAGTGAATTTTCAGCAATTGTCACAAATCGGCAAAGAATTTACTCTGAGTTTCGACAGTGCAGACAAGCTTCTACAGCAAAAACCTTAATATTGGAAAACCTTTATCAAAGCTATGAAGATAAATTACGAAAGTTTCGCAGAATATGTTTTTAGTACAAATCCATAATTTATCGACAATGACAACAACTACATTTAACTGCTTCCATCGAAAATATGTAGGCCTAACATTCATCACATCAGTCACTGACGACGCTAACAACGATGTAACAATCAAAAAATTAGGCATAACATTAATTATACTTATCTTGAAAAACTTATTTAGTCAATACCGTTTGACGATACATCCGGTACCCAGTGGCCCACGACATAGGCCAAATAACACCGTCACTTTTAATACCGAAATATAATTAAATTTATTAAATTTTACACGTACACTTCGCATCACTAGCCTACGGTTATGCATGGGCAGAGTTTGGAAACCCCACAAACGGAGGCAAAGAAGTTTTAAGATCTTCATAGGACGTAGGCTCTACGTACCCTAATATTCGTATTTTGTAGGGACAAACTGTCTATCCAGCCACTACTTTTAATATTACAGAAAAGAACTTGCTCCAGAAAAGGCATTTGAGGACGTCATATTATGAATTTACCAATTCACAGAGTCGGAAAGCTAACATTGGGGCCTGCGGTAACACATACCGAGTGTTGCACTTAAGTTGTGTGTTACTTATACTCTTGCACTGTTTTGTTTGACAGTGACTGTCAGAGTTACAGACGTTATTAATTAAATTTCTATCTGGAATTTCGGTCATAATTTTAAAGGGCAAACTTTTTCTTTTATTTTTATGCTCTAGCTCTCGTGTGACCCATCAAAACTTCGCATGAAAACAACCTTACTATGGGGTCGTCCATAAATTACGTAACGCGATTTTGGCACTTTTGACCCATCATCCCCTACGTAACGAAACGTAACAAAACGTAGGACCTCCTAAAATATGACGTAACAACGGGCCGGACCACCCCACAATTTTCGTCCTCCGAAAAGTCTTGACAAATAAAAACGTCATCTTTGTATTTTTCCTCAAAAAGAGGTCATTTTTCCTCTCCAAATCTCTGACAAGCCAAAAAAAGGTCACTTAAAATGTTTTGCGTTACGTCACATTTACGGAACCGCCCCCTTCCCCGTCGACACACTTCGTAACAAATGGCCGGACCCCTCCCCTTAACCGCGTCACGTAATTTATGGACGACCCCTATCCCAAATGGATAAGTCGGATCTGAATGCATGGAGGACAAGGTTGGTTGAACTGCGATTTTATTCTAATTAAAAATATCTAGTTTATTGCAATGAGAATTTTTATTCTTGTAATCTGAGCAATGCATTTTCTTTTCGACTGATCAAATTAATTTGGGTAAATGTCACGTTAAAAATTAACAGATTAAATCAGAGTTTCTTTTACCAAATTACAATATGATCCCAAACAGCTATAGTATGAGAAATGATTACACCTTCTTTAAATATAGAAAATCTGTAAAACCCCATGCTAAGTTAATTAAATGTCAGCCACAGGCATAGCAATTTAAATATTTTTAAAAAATCTACTCCTTAAAGTAAAATTAACGTAGACTGTCTTTCCAAAGACAAATTATTGTCTGCATGTATATAATTTCTTTTGTTTCCACCAGCAGAATTATTCCAAACCAAAATTAAATAAAATATCTATTATACAAGCAAACCATCATTTACATTTCTAAATATTTTATATTGAGAAAAATACATCAGAGATCGAAGGCGTAAAATTGAAGATGGGTGGAGTCCTGAAGAGTGCACTCTCAATCTAAAGTTGCTGTATTGTCTCAGTCTCCATAAATAGCAATGCAACTCAGTGAATCTTCATAAATAGTCACAAATGACTCAGGTTTTGTCAAACGAGCTCCGACAGTACAGCGAAGCTTCTACAACAAAAACCTTAATAATTATTGGAAAACTTAATCGATATTATAAGAGAAATTACGAAGGTTTCAAAGAATATGCTATTAGTCCAAATCCATAAAATTTTATCAACATTGTCGATGACTATATTTATACTGCCTCCATCGAAAATAGGCAGCATAGGCAGCTAATTCCAGTTTGGGGTATTAACTCCAAAATCCAAAACTGCCAACCCATATATAGGCCATTTAGGCCATTCTAGACGAGTGGGGAGATTAAGCCCCACATACCCAGAAATTCTCGTTGGGTTACAACGGCGTAGTGGCGCGTCCCCCGGGTCTCGGATGGCGGATGAGGAAGCCTTGGACAGGGAAACCTCCTGGGATTGACTTAGCATGATTTAAAGTGGCAAAGGAGGCACTGCTGCCTGTGTGAAATCCATTAGGGGCGCTAACGGGACTTGAACCCGTTCCGTCAGCCTGACCCACCAGCTCGTACCCAAATCTGCCATCTTTAACTCATATTAGCTCCCATCCCACCCACCCAGTCGCTAGGTGTGGGAGTTAAGCCTCAATAACCCATGAAACCAAATACTTTCAGTGCGTTTGACTTTAAATTTACCTCTGGTATAACGATAAGTTTTTCACTTTTCTCCCCATTATTGCATATCTTGCACTTGAGTTGGAACTGGCAACAGTAATCTGCGTCACGCCAGAACTCGTCACGTACCTAGAAGCACATACAGTATGATAATAGTTAGAACATGTCAAATCACATTACACTGGAAAACATGATTTTCTTAACTGAGAAGGTAATAGGTGATTCAGGTGGGATACGACACGCTGATTCCAAATCTGTAAGCGGTTTTGCTGTAGCACGTCAGGTTTAAAAGTTATCCCCATCTAATTGTTTTGCATGCGTATACTGTCAACAGTGTCATGTCATGCATTACACTGGTTTATAAAAAAACATTTTTGAAAATTGTATACGTTTTTTCAACTGTTTTATGACAATTTTATACTGCTAAAATTGAAAATAATACTTTGAATCAGGTCAGGCATTTTTGCAAATTTGACTTTTAAAAATCTAGCCTTATAACTAAATCGATTGTATTATGTAAAATTAGAGGGCAACCAAAAAAACATTTTGTCAGTTGTCTCAGAAGTTAGACTTCTTTTTGGGCATATCTAGAGTGCTGATTCCAAATGGCAAATTTTTCTATCAAAATCTAGTTTTTAGATAACCATATATTCTAGACCGGACGTGCATGTAAATTGCCTATATCATATGGTAACAAAAAATTTGTGTTGCCCTGCTGCCTTAAAGTAAGACCTGTTTCTGGTAGTATATTTATGGGTCATGATTCCAACTATGACATCAGATTTCCTCTATTAGCTCTAGTTTTTTTAGATATGGCCATATATCCTACAGTATATTGGAAGTGCATGATTATATATATTTGCTCTATGTAGCTTTTGATTGCTCTCACCTAAAGGTCTTTGTTAATAACATTAAAGGTTTTATATTTCCAGAAGAAATCAATTGAAATATGTGCAGTATAATAAATTATATGACTTAATTAAATAAGCATGATTCATGACAACTGTTTTGAGGTAATTGTGGACGCAGGAGCAGCAACAGACCTCCAGGACACATTTAGAAATACAATTGCATGTTAAATGCTTGAAGTGTCATTTTTTCTGATTTCTAGTGTGACAAAATAAATGACAACTAATTCACTCATTAATATATTTGTATCTAAATACATGTATTAGTTGTTGCTTAGAAGTTTTTTTGCTGTTCAAGGATAGAATTCAAATAGATTAAGGATTCTGCATTTAACGTATTTTAGTAAAACCAAAATATAAGGACGACTAAGCCGTATCTCAAAAACTAGAGCCAATGGGGTAAAACGGATAACATTCTTGGAATCAGGGCACCAAAATTACACAAGAACAGGTCTTACTTTGCAGGCAACAAACTGTGTGTTGACCATTTCATTATAATAAAATCTGCATTACGTAAATAGAAAATACATGCATACTGTATATGAAAAATCACATGTATCGATATATAAAAAAGTTGACCTGATTGAGCAAATCCAATGTTATATTTGAATTTGGGACATCAGAATTGTCCTAAATCTGTTAAGAAAACTTAGACATAAAATTTCATGTAAACCAGTGTTATGACATGTGCTTCAGTTACAGTAGACTATACAATTTTTCTATTTGCCCGTAACTAAAAATTCTGACGTGATAGAAGATTTTGGTGGTTATATTTCGATTTAGCATAGCCTAATTGTATTAAATCACCACAATTCTTATCAGTTAATGAAAAAAACTTTTTTTTGTTACTCAGTGTTATCTGTTCATTCTATTCATATAAACAGCAATGTTCAGTAAATGGCAGATCTTTCGTGAGTTTCAGCCACGTCGTAATGTTCATGCAAAAATATTCAAATGACAATATATTATCAAACATAGCCTACATCCTCCGAATTTTACAGCTAAAGTGCATTGCAGATAGGCTATTTATATAGTGGCACGACTTCACTATCACTTATTACAAATATGAATAATTATTGAACAGCATCCAATAATAATAATGCACTTCTATAGCACCATTTCTAATACTCAAAGGTATCAATCGATGGTACTTCAAATCCATCCGCAAAAGACCAGGTCATTGCAGAGTTCAGTCAGAGGGAAACAGCAAGACAGACTATGGAGGAAATGCAAATTGGAAGAGATGTGTTTTAAGCCTAGATCTGAAAATGCTCAGTTTATTGGAAGATCTGACAACCAGAGGGAGAAGAGTTCCAGATTTTGGCCCAGAAATAGGAAAAGCTCTCTTACCAATTTCACTGTTTGTTCTAGGGACATTTAACAATGACTCAGCAAATCTTGTTGAATGATAATGTGTTGGATGGTTTAACAGAGATTTTAAACATTGAGGATGGCCAGAATGAAGTATTTTAAAACAAGGACACCGGTCTTAAATACAATTCTCTGTTCTACTGGCAGCCAGTGTAACGTTTGAAGGACAGGTCTAATGTGACCATATTTACGAGTTTTACTAATGGCCCGGGCCACAGAATTCTGAATCTTTAGAAGTTTTGTATATTAGATTTGGGCATACCATTGTAAAGGGAATTGCAATAATCAAGCCTACTGCTGACAAGGGCATTGGCAAGAAGAATCAGAGCAGTTTTCGGCTCAAGATCACGAATTCGTCGAATATCTCTGGTTTGCAAATGAGCAGCTCTGCTAACCTTATTTATGTGATCATTAAAAGACAGGTTTTTGTCAAATATTACACCTAGGTTGCGGACAAACTGAATTTGATTAACTGAAATGTTGTCAACTTTACTTAAATCAAAAGACGTACCAAGAAGTAAAAACTCCGTTTTTAAGGGTTTAATGCAAGCTTATTACTAAACATCCAAGACTGAACATTTTTCAGACAAACGGATAAATTTTCTAGTGACGCCGAAGAGGTTTTATCATCGAAGGCAATGAATAACTGTATATCGTCGGCGTAGAAATGATAGTCAGCAGAGAATTGTGAAAGAAGCGATCCAAGGGGCATTGTATATAAGGTGAACAGAAGAGGGTCTAAAACAGATCCCTGGGGAACACCAAAATCTAATTTAACTGAGTCTGACTGAGCACCGTTACAATAAACACATAACTCAGAAGAAATCTTGTATCCGGTCATTTTGTTTGGTGTAAGATAATATAGATAGATAGATAGATAGATAGATAGATAGATAGATAGATAGATAGATAGATAGATAGATAGATAGATAGATAGATAGATAGATAGATAGATAGATAGATAGATAGATAGATAGATAGATAGATAGATAGATAGATAGATAGATAGATAGATAGATAGATAGATAGAAAGAGAGAGATAGAGAGGATAGAAGAGAGAGATAGAGAGAGAGAGATAGATAGATAGAGAGAGAGAGATAGAGAGAGAGAGAAAGAGAGAGAGAAAGAGAGAGAGAGACAGAAATAGAGAGAGAGAGAGACTACACTACTCCAATTACTTTGTCCTGAAACCTAAAGACCACTTCGCTCCGGCGCTTCGTGCACGCTGATGTTCTGTGCACGGAATGATCTGCCTCTGTCAGTCAACAGCAAACACCTCGTCTCCGGACAGTTATGAGGCAACCAGCCTTCTCGTACGCTGGACCCGATGCTTGTAACGCCATTTTACCAGCGCTGCAGAACCTAACGTCGTCTGTCGCCTTTCGCAGACACTTGATGACCCATCTGTTCAGCTGTTCTTGTAATAACATTGACATTGTAATTCGCTTGCCAGCATTAATTGAGCAGGCGCAATATAAATAGCTAAAATAACTTTTATTTAATACCTTCAATACTAAACCACTAGATAAAGTCAGCAACAACCGGGATGATCAAAAGCGCAATGTGTCCTAAGTTCTTATTTCGCTAAAAATATCGAATAGAGAAAGATGGTCCCGACATTCTCATACCCGACGATAGGCCACGTAGTGATCGTCATCAAAGTAACTGAACCCGATCGGTGAATCCTTATTACGTAGCTTAATACTATCAGCCACGATCTTCTTCACGACGGCGTCTTTCTCCGGATTTTTGATCGGCATATATCTACCAATCTTCAAGCCCGGCGTTTTCATGTCTGCGATGGCGTCCTTAATGCAATTGCCTGTCACCAGGACGAACAGAGTCGCCACCATCAGGAGAATACACGACCATTTGCACAGCATTTCTGAAACGTATCTCGTGCTGAAACTTAAGTTCGGCTGAACATCAGCAGCGCAGTCTGAATATATAGCCACCGGTTGCACAGCTGTGCACATCGTTACTAAATTAATCAACGTCACGTTGGAATTAATTTTAAAAGCAGATCGATTTACTGTACTTAAAGATCATTAAACGTCTTTAGACGGACGCGATAACAACGAGTGATTGATGCGCAATAATTATTGACGTGCTGTTGAATAGTAACTAGGAAAATATTGAATATTCAATGAGCAAATAATCTTATTTTCTCATTTATTCGAAAATATTTGGGAATTTTTGAACGCTTTGAACTGAGTGGGAAGACGAAGAATGACGGCAGGATATGAACGATTTGCGTTTTAATGAGAAATGCCGAAAGACGAAATTTAGCATAAAATTCTCATCACCATCATCATCATCATCACCATCATAATCATCATCATCACCATCATAATCATCATCATCATAATCATCATTATCATCATCATCATCATTATAATCATCATCAATGGCGAGCACCCTCTAAATCGTAGCCGTCTCCACATTTAGTCGCCCGCTCGCTCTGTCTTTATATGCTCGCCTTGAGGCGGAAGAGTGTCCTCCATTTTTTGGATAACACCAAGACGCAACTTCCGAAGCTGTCGGATGACTCTTTGATGTCTGTAGCCAAGAATTTGCGGTCAACCACTCACCCCCAATTGAATGGTTTCGATCGAGGACGGTTGCCGGTCGGTGTTGGCGGAGGACGACGCCGTATTCGGAGCGAGATGGGATCGTGGAGTAGCTGCCGTTGAGAGGAGTGGTGACCATGTCAGCTGTGAATACCCGTCCTGCATCATCGTCGCCCCATACACACTGAGAAAGATTCGTCCGACGGTGTATGAGACATTGCTTTACAGTCAAGTTAATGTATACAAAACTGGATCAAATCCTAGAAAGGCTGGATAAGCACGTCACAAAGTTAAAATCATCATTCAATAAATTACAATAATAATCATCTTTATTCGTGACAAGCACAGCATAAAAAAGTAGTACACAACCAGTAGTACACAACCAAGGAAAACACAAATCAACTGAACAAAACTAAATAATAATAATAATAAAATAATAATAATAATAAAATAAACCTAATAATAAACAAATAAACTAAGAACAAACTTTACACAGTACAGCCTCTGCCCTCAGACAAATTCTAGTAATGCACTGAGCAAAGTACAGTGGCTTCTTCTCATATCTATTAACAAAGGATGCTTGTCGCTTTTCTACAATAGCATGCATACTATCCAAACCCGTCAGGACTCTGATATACTCGACATTATCTGCCTCACATGTTTTAAAAATTTTGCACACAACTACTCGAATCAGTCTGTCAAGAGCATTAAGAATACTTTTGTTTGGAAATGTGGCTTCCATACCATACAATACAATAGGTAGACAATAGCTCTTTACCAGGTTAACGCATATTAATTCTGAAGCGGCAGCTCTGCTGCGACTATACAAGCAATTAAACGTGCGGAAAAATTTTAATTTAGCTTCCGAAATAGATAACCCGAAGTGCCTGCCCTTTTTCAGTGTCACCCCGAGATACCTAATTTCCTCCACAAATGGCAAGGCAACACCATCCAGGACCAATACAGCACATGCGATATTACAACGTGTCCCAACCCTCATCACCATAGATTTCTTTACATTAAATTTCAAATCCAAATCCACAAAGTCATTGGTGCAAATATCCAGCATGTGCTGCATGCCGGATATAGAGTGTGACACCAATAAGATATCATCAGCATACAATCATATAATCGAAGCATTATGCAATGTGTGTGTACATCAAGATTTTGGCCTCTCTTACTACTAAGATCATCTGGGATAATTTTTTGAATTTTAACTTGAGACAGACCAGAAATGAAATATTATTTGGTCTTCGCATTTTGTGTCATTCTCTTGTTGGGATATGTCTTAGTTGTCTTAGAGATGTTTAGCTGAGCTAAGCGCGATATTGTCTGACCAGTTAATCTTGCTTTCACCTCCGATCCTATCATTGGTGAAAAAGATTTAATCTTACGAGGAGGAATACGTGCGAATTTTCATTATATAAACTTTATATTTAAGAGAAAACCAATAGAATGAGCGTTCACTTTCTTAATAAAAGCCACTTAAATAGATTGTCAACCATTTAGCACAGAAGGATTACGCAGAAGACGTTACAATACTAAATGCTAAATTGTCGATTTCTTAGAAACCTCACGTGATACAGAGATTCTAATTGCATATTTGTGTTCCGCAAATAAAACTCTATCAGATCAAACCAATTTTAGAGGAAAAAAATTGCACAGGCTATAATGTGTTTACCAGTGTTACTTTATGACGGGCAGAATTTTAAAAAACAATACCAAAGCGTAAGCGATTGTGATGAGAACTGGAATAGTTGGATGTTTACCAGCTTCAAATCAGACGCAAAGCGGTCCTCGCCCTTAGAAACGGAAAACAATGAAGAGCTCTGTCGTGGATACACTTCCTGTGTCATAGAACCACCACAGTTATTGATGGCCACGCTACAGACGATAGTCATTTCGGTGACCACAAAGCAATGTTGAAGTGACCGTGGTAACCTCAATGGTGTTACATTGCCGTGTTCGAACGTGTGCGCTGTTGGACGCTGATTTGAGGGAATCGATTGCTAACTACAAAGAAACTAGGAAACTGAAGTACGATTTTGAGCATAATCGACAGAATGGTCACCCCATATACAATGGGAATATAATAGAAAACGAGAAGCGTCGGTGTCATTCAATTCAAACTACTGAAAACAGAATCGAATAAAATTGAATGTGCAATGCATTGGCTGATATGCATCTGAAAGCAAAGAACGTCTAGCTTCTCTACCGATCACAATGCAGCAAAAACTCTATTGGCGTAGCTGCACATTATCGAGAACGGTGGACGGTGACAACGACCACAACCGGCATCGCGAACAGGATGATGATGATGATGATGATGATGATGATGATGATGATGATGATGATGATGATGATGATGGTGATGATGATGATGATGATGATCATAATTATGATCGTGATCATGATGGTCATGATCATGATGGTCATGAAGAGATGCAGGTTCCGATACTAACTATTAACCACCGTCTGAAAGTGACAATGATGATGATGACGATGATGATGATGATGATGATGATGAATGATGATGATAAAAATCAATACGTCGCGCCTCATTTTAATATAAGAATGGATCACTGAATGCCACTAATCTTATCATAATGTCTCTAAGTAATTAATTATGTCGTTCGTGACTTCAACTCTGCCACCCCATAAATGGTCACCATTCCATATTGGCCATTATCACGAGATCAGCAAACTGACAATTACTAAAACTGATCAGGGAAAGAACACAAAGGCGCCTATGATCGGTGAAACGCCAACGACGAAAGGCGAAGGAGTAGTAACGGCGGTGGGCATCAGAAGCGACTAGAGAGGTACATGTAGAAGGCGGAGACGAACAGACTATAGGCGCCTAAATGGCTACCATTAGTCCGTGTAGTGAAATCGTGCAGAAGCCCGTACCTTGGTTGATCAGAGAGAGGACGTTGTCCGCTTCGTCACAATACATGCTGTATTGATCAAGCACACCAGTATATGCTCAATGGAATCAAACTATACAGTGTACTAAAGAAAGACTGCGCTACGGCATCCATCTGCGCTCTCTCATTCGTGCGTCGATTCCGATCGATTTCCGGACACTTTTCAAAAAATCAATTGTCGTTGTGCCGCTAGAGATTTTATCAACTGATTTATTAGTTCCTTAGGACATTCAATCTATGGATGGCATGCCTCACGTCACTCTTTGAAGAACTGTTTATTTTACGAAATGGAATTCATCAAATTCATGGAATTTTTCCCCATGACGACTATTTGGAAAGTCACTCGGTCGGCCATTTTATGGAAAGTGACTCTATTGAAAGTGACCGACCAATGAAATAGACCAATGAGAACGTTGATATAATGATAATTATCAGGCTAATTAGAGATAGGCGGAACGTTTACTATTTGTCACAAGATCCTGATGTGTAACTGAATTTTCTTATAAAGATGCGATTTAAGCAAAGATGTCGATGCTGACGTCAATCCAGGTTTCAGTTACAAAGCTAAACTTTTAAACATATGTACTAAATATAAGTAACAATAAATACCGAAATAACTGTTCACATAAAAATACTCTAAAAGTCAGAATAGGCTTACTTGCAATACATTCTATCTGGCCATACTAACTTTATTATGGCATGCAAGTGCACGAAATATATGAGCTTAAATTAAGGTAGTTTATTTATATAGGCCTAATGACAACTCAAGACCTTCTCTACCAATGTTTCATTGGCAAAGAAGGTAAGAATTCTATGAGAACTTGCTTAGGGGCTGTCCATTAATTACGCCAACAAAAAGTTTGACAGTTGTTGACAGGGGAGCGGTCAAGAGAAGTTGACGTCAATAATTTCACTTATTACAACTAATCAATAAATAGGAAATTTCAAGGATTACTATTTATTACAATGGAAAAAAGCATGACATAAAGGTCATCACCGCCACATTTTGACACTCGATGAGCAAAGCAGAGAAAAAATGGTCATCACCGCAAAAATAATAACCTTGTTATTGGGACCTGTCATTAATCTGGGGGGTCAAAAGTTTTTGACGTATTTATAGGGGGCTAACTGAAAGTTGACAGCTGTTGACAAGGAGGATGGGGTAAAAAATTGCCCAAAAATTTTTGACATAAATAATGGACAGCCCCTTAAGAACTATTTTGAAATTGACCAACTATAGAACACTGTAGAACACCTGAGTGAAAATGTGTGATTAGTTATTAGTTACAAGTTATTAGTAAACCCATGAGTATGCAAAGTGGTTATATAAAAGTACTGCTGTTTCTTATATCTGTGAAACAGCCGTGCATATAGCCATTATTTTCAAGGCAACAGTGGACATCAACATCTGAACATATTCCATGGCAGAAGAATGTGAAGTATGAGCCACTAGTATTACCAGACAAAATTTATCCGCCGCCTCTGCACATAGAACTGGGATTGCTGAAAAACGTCTTTCTGTAAAGGCTGTTGAGGCCAATAACAAAACAGTAGACAGACGAGTCAAATAGATAAATCGAAAAATTATTATAAAATTCATAAAAACAATTAAATAAAATTCAATACATAAATAGAGAGTCAAAGAAAAGAATACTTCTGCGAAATGTGTTATAAACTCTTCTTCATTATTCTGCATCGAAATCGATGACAATCGATAACAAAACGTTTCAGCACCTTAAAAAATTTCCCCGAATGACTGACGCGAAATTGAAGGAAGGACTTTTTATTGGACCTCAAATTAGACATGTAAGGAAAACTATGTATTTGAAACAAATTTGAGGGATTTTCAGCATTTAGCTTAGAATTCCTTCACGGCTGCTTTTGGTGGGTTTCTAGGAAACGGGAAGTAAGAAATCTTGGTAGAACGTCGCTTCCACACGTGACGGAGACAGCAGCTTAGTAAGCCAATGGATGAAGTAACTCTGAAAAGTTAAACGGGCAGACCGGATCAGACTAAGTGCGACTGCTAGCACGACAGCAGAGTTGACAGTCACCATGGACGCCAGACTCTGACCCTACCGAGGAAGGGGACCGCATTATCGCAAACTCCGTCCACGTTGGCTTCAAGGTAAATACAATAGAAATCATTTCAATAGTCTAACTGGTTGGCATTGTATCGTATGGTTTCAATAGAGACAACATGACTAGTTGTACACTACTTATGCCTTGGTATTTGCCATTTCCCCTTCCGAGTCGATTTTATGAAATGAATGTGAAATTATGTTTAGAAATACACGTATCTCCTTGACTACTGTACATGTCGCCTATGGCAGTGCAACAGATGACTGCATTTAGGCCTACAGCGCTCATCAGTCGGTCAGAAATTCATACTCAGGGCAGCCGCAGATTCTGAACAGACGAATAACAAATTGAACAGCAATCTAACAGAACTGTTATAATTTATCTTATCAACCAAACGCAATATTTCAAGGTAAACATGAAATTACCGAAGGAACTCACCCTAGGCCTAATCATGATTGTTCTGGTGAACGGAGAAGTTAGCGTAACAACCGTAAAAAGCAGAAATTATAACGCCGTTTTCGGTGGGCACGGAAATTGGCTGTGTGCTGTTGATTCTGGTGATGCGCCGACTCAGAGGCACTATCTTGTCACCGACAACTCTGTCGCTGAATGTGCAAGATTCTGCATGTACTATCCCGACTGCGTTGCCTTCAACATCTACGATAACGCCGCGTGTGATCTGATAACGTGTCAATCATTCAGACGAGTCCTTGCCATCGACTCCTGCAGAGCCTTTCTGGTAAATGTCGATTTTCACTTGCATCAGAAAATGTGTTGTTCATTATAATAATGTGATTTTAAGTGGTTTAGGAGACTAAGCAAGCCTTTGTGGAAACCACTAAATTTCGAGGTTTGTACTTTGAGATACTTTGAGATAAATTGCGATATCGGGTTACATAGGAAATACGGCAAAACTCCTAAGCTCGGTCCCAAATTATAATAGTTTGGGACCGAACTTAGGAGTTTTGGATTTGGCAAGTCGTCGGAAAAATCTGACAAGCAAACCATTTGTCATTTAATGTACAACAAAATAAAAAATATAAACTTTCTAGTGGCCCGTGACTGCTCTGCCCAGGAGTCCGTAATTTCTGTCGGAAGACCTGTATGTATTGCTAAAGCGTGGAGGAAACACAAGAATCATCAGGGCTCTTCATCTTACAAATTACAATGCCAGTTAGATAAAAATATACAAGTAAAGACGAAAGACGTTGAAGAGAGAAAGACCAATACACGCGACATGGTAACTTCAGTTTTTACATAATGTTTGCTTTTTGCTTTGGCAGGACGTTGAATATGGTTTCATGCAATTTGGCGGTAGGTCATGTATTGCCTATTCGTTCGTTCGATAGATACAGTATGACACATCGGCGTAAGATAACTATCGTTATTATAGAAAAACCTTTAGTGCTGTATTTGCTGTTTTATGCATGTTTTGTAGTGTTCTTGTGGCTTTGCTGCCTATCCCAAAGAAGAGAGATTAAGAACATCTGTACGCCTTTGAAATGAAATGTTAGGCTATAGAAGAATTTTGAACATCGGATGACAGGAGAAAATAAAGTACACAAAGATACCAGAAATAATCAAGACCAAGACAAACATCATGCTAACATTGATACGGAGAAAAATGAACACATACAGAGAGGCCTACGAATGAACTTCTTCGGGCAGAAATGCAGGATGAAGAGCACAGACCAGTGAAGAAAATCCTGCAGGAACGAAGGATGAATTAAGTCGAAGAGGCAGACCGAGAAAAGAGCGTTTAGATGACAGCGTTTAATGAGGGAACGCGGAGCCACACAACCTAACCAGAGAATCACAAGACCGAGCAAGATGGAGACACATTGTGAATCAGACTCTCAGCACCTTCGGGTACCATCCCCTCTTATCCCCTATCCCCTACCCACTATCAAACTTTTCCCATTCCTTTCCCTCTCTTCATCCACTTCACTTCCTCTTCCCTTTCTCATCTCTTCCCACCTCGTCACCCTCCACCTTCCTTTCCTCATCTCCACTTCCTGTCCTTTTGTCTGCCTTCTTCTTTCTCATTCCGCTAACTCTTTCTCCACTCTTAATCATTGATGTTAATCCTTGTACTGGTCCTTGTCCTTAAGGACTCCTTAAGGACCAATTTGGAGTCCTTGTCCTTGTCCTTAGGGAGTCAGTCCTCGTCCTTATCCTCGTCCTTGGGGGTTCGGTCCTTGTCCTTATCCTCGTCCTTGGGGGTCGGTTCTTGTTAACATCACTGCTCTTAATTGCCTATTCCTATTCACTCTTTCTTGTGTATTCCCTCCCTTCTCTTTCCCGACTTCCTTCACCCCTCCCTCCTGTCTCCTCTTTTCACTACCGTCTCCTCCCGTTCCCCATTCCGCTTCATTCCCTCCCTTTGCCTCTTCTCCTACCCATACTGCAAACAAACCGGATATCACGGCGCGATTGAAGTAAACCGCACCTCATTCCTTCCATGTCCTCTCTTCTCCGCCATTTCCTCTCTTCCTCTCCTGTCTGTCCTCTTCACATACTTACATACATACATACATACATACATACATGCATGCATACATAATTATGCTATGCATGCTGTGTATAAAGTCACGCATTGAAGCAAGCAACCTTGCTGTGATGTTTCTTCACAGTCTCACTTCTCACTCTCACTAACACTCACCTCTCACTCACCTCTCACTTAAACCGCCACATGAACTAAATTTCAAACATGGACCCATATTGAAATTGATTATACTTCTTCTTCATATCAATACAGTACTGTGCAACGGAACCAGACTTACTGGTGAATATTGCCAACATTTATACCTGCTATACAGTGATAACCCCTTATTCTTGCCAATTTTCTGGGATATCGTCAGGCCTGTCGACTTCTCGTAGCACCTTCAGTATATTTCAGCGTATGAGTAGGAAGGAACAGAAATTATGTCTCGCAAAACATACGACACGCCGTTATAACTTCTACAGTGTATGTATTTACTGATCGTTCAGATTCACTGAGATTCAGTGCATTCGTAAATACACCGTGTCCGGATAAAAAGAGGGTCAACTCTATTTTCGCTACACAAAGTGTATCGTCACGCGATGAAGCGCGTGATTACTTAGCTCAGGGATGGGCAAAGTGCGGCCCGCGGGCCGAATGCGGCCCTCGAAGCCATATTGTGCGGCCCCCGATATCGAAAAATATTGCATTAATGTGCGGCCCTTTAAAACATATGAAACATTTGACAACGCCTCACTAGAAAATTCAGCATTCAAATTGGATTTTCACTTTGGCATTTGATCGTTAACTAGAAATAATGCTCTTAATATTGACTAATTTTTTTCGATTTGACAGTCTTGGCTCATTAGTAATTTACTTTTACTGAACAGTATATAATACGTTATGTTAAAGTCGTTTTGGAGTCTACTTTAAATTTAATTCTAAATGCCGAAAAAATGTGCGGCCCTCGGCTTTCGTCACAGACACTTTTGCGGCCCTCGGATAAAAATTTGTGCCCTACACTGACTTAGCGTTATTTCACTGATTCAGAACATCGTCCGCAGTTAATTATTAATGACGGTGTAATTATATAAACCAGACTGTCAATGTGCACAGTAACATGAACTTTTGAAACCTTCATCCCTTTGTCACTTTAAGCAAATGTAACTATTTTTCAGATTTAAAAAAAAAATAATATCGAAGCAAAGATCTTTAGAATGCAATATCAGTTAACTTCATGGCGTTAGTCACGAGAATTTTACAGCTGTTTGGTTCGTATGTAGCCTTGATCATCCGGATTTTCCCCCACGCGTGCTGCTAAAAAGAGTACTGTTCTATCAGACAGCAGAATACTATGATAGGCCTGAACCTATTCAGAGCCTGGTAGCGCCAAGTGGAATTTGAGTTAGATATATTGTCGTTACGATTAATTGTAGCATTTTAAAAAGTAAATTTACTTTTATCGTAATTTTACAATTTATCTAGGTGGATGCAATAATTGCACCCCTCCGGACGCTCATGCAGTTTTGTTGTCTGAAGGATGAATTTACAGTTTGGACGTAAATGGTAATTTGCCAGTAGCTTCACAATGGGTGTGTCACCGTGTGTGTCGTCCTCTGAATGCGTTCTAAAGCGGAACTTGTATATAATTACCTTTCGTCGATTGGTCCCTACTATATTCTACGATACGTCTGTAAGTAAAATCTCGTGGATTTATATAGCGCGTTGGGATTGTACAACAGTAGCAGGCTATTCTCAGGCTCTTACTCTTTCTTAAAATTATGTAGATATGGGAAAGGTGAATGATCAGCCAGGCAGTGATAGATATAGCCGAAGGCCAGTGAGGCTAGGCTGTTACAGATATGGAGGAAATGATTATAGAAAAAGGAGCGGTTTATGCTTAGATCTGAAGACATGAGGAGATAATGCAGGAATTATGGGAATCGAGGACTCACAGTGACTGTGACTGTGACTGGGCAATGTACGTGTTCCAGTTACACAGTTTCTGTCTCGGGATCTGAAGAAAGAGTGGAGCCAATGAACGAAAACATGTGCTCAGCGTCTATGAAACTTGAAGCGGCTGTGAACAGATCAAACGTAAGAAGGCAAGAAGAGCTCTGCAGGATTTAAAGACGCTGTACTACAACATGCCGGTCAATTTAGAGAGAGAGAGAGAGAGAGAGAGAGAGAGAGCCATTGAGAAGATACCAGATAGGTTTGACTGTCATACTATAGAAGAATAGAAGAGCAATATAAGTTCCCGACTGCTGTATGACTTTGAACAAAAGCGCATCTTCTGCACTTCAAATCAGTGGCGGCTCCACCGGGGGGCAGGGTGGGTCGTGACCCCTATTGAGTGCCTGCCCTTCCCCCCAGTGCCCCCCTGTTGGTACCCTATACTTAATGCTACATACATTAAACAGCAAACGGTTGGCTTCCCATGATTAGAAGTTGCCACCCCAACGCCCCCCCACTTGCCAAATCCTAGAGCCGCCACTGCTTCAAATCGTAAACAGAAGTTTAGACGAGAAATTTCAGGTGATGCAGGCGCAACTTTTTTCATTGATAAACGCCACTGTTTTAGGTCATTGCCGAACTGATTCAGTTGTGTGCGACTGTTCTGATATTAAAGCCAACGGCTGCAGAATGAGTGGAGTCTATCCCATCTACGTCGTTGATCAGGGTCAACGATATTACGCCAACGCATTCTGTGATATGACAACGACAAACGACGGATGGACGGTGAGTTGAATAATGAAAATATCAGCAGAGATATTATATTGGCCAATCGGCCTCAAGTAATATATTCAATCACCTGAATAAAATCTACTGAAAAACCTATAGGGCCAAAGCTTTATCTTCCCTGCTAATACCAGCTCGGACGGGTCATGAACTCTTGGGCGATGGAGCATATCTTCGCCTTTGACTTTAACTGATGAATTTACAGTAGTAACCCTTGCTTAATGAAGAGCTACATGGTTCAAACTAACAAAACCTTTACAACTGAATGTTATCGATTAGGTTTTTCAAAGACGAAAAGATGGAAGCGTAGATTTTTACCGAGAATGGAACGATTATGCAAATGGATTCGGAAATCCAAATGGAGAAATCTGGCTAGGTAAATATAATACTAATAGTGTGATTCTGAGTGGTCTCGGTAATCCTGTGTGAAAATCACTGTTGTAACTCTCCACTTTCAATAACCTAGTTTTCCGAGATAGCATTTGAATCTGTCTACTGTTTCAACAGTCACAACCCATCTCGTCCAAATAGTTCCATTTGTCCACAACACTTGCACCCAAAAGAAAAAAAATTTTTTTTGGACCCACCCGCTGCTTAAACAATTTGCATTTGTGGCCTTTGTGCTGCTACTGTATAATGTGCCAATGAGAAGAATCGATCGTATCGCACCATTTACTTTCACAGTCATTATTTTGCATGTTTCAATCAAATCGTCTATCTCTCTTCTCCTTTCTAATGTTGCTAAAAAGAAGAGAGAGAGAGGGGATTTGATCGAGACATACAAAATACTAACAAACAAAGTGGAAATGCCAAAGGAAAGATTTTTTACAATGAAGCAGTATGATCGAACCAGAGGACACAGCATGAAACTGTTCAAGAAACGGGTTGGGAGACATAAACAGCATTTTTTTAGTGCAAGAGTGGTGGACAGATGGAATGAACTGGATGAGGGGATAGTAACGGCTACAACTGTAAACGAGTTCAAAATAAACCTCAGTAGTCTAGGGTATTAGATTGGACGGGAGCAACAGTGGTTCTCACACAGGGCAGTCCCTACTGAACCACTTTAAACCTTGTTATATTATATTATATTATATTATTTAACCCACAATATTGAAGTCTTTTTTCTGCATCGCTTCAATTACAGTGGCGGTAATGACCTAGGTAGGGAATTTAAATTTTTATTCATGTGTTTATACCTTGAATTTAAGGCTGAGAATGACTCATTTAATCTTAGTATGTCAATCATGGATAGGGCAATACAGCCATACACTCCATACATTTGAAATGAAGTGCGATAGAAACATTCTAGGAATCAGATGGTATGACAAGATCAACAACAAAAATGGAAAACGAAGAATGAACACAGAGAAAAACATAACCCAAACAAACATTGATAAGAACCTCCGGCTATTTGGCCATATCTGCAGAATGAATGGCGAAAGGCTGATACGAAAACTATGTTCGGAGTAATGAAAGGCAAAAGCATCGGAGGAAGACCACGAATGAATAGACAATATTAACCTCCTTGAGGTTACATTCTCTGGCACTTTTCCATGCGGAAAGCGTTCCGTGCATTCCTTACAATGCTTTCGAAGGACCGTCCCATCTGTCACACTGTTCAGCGGCGAACAATGGTTCTCTCCTTTGGGCGAATTGCATTGGATATTGGAATGCAATAATTGGCTCAGGGTGTCCACTAAGAATACCTCGTTTGACACTGACCGCTGCTTCCATTTAGTTGGGCGTGTCACCAAAGCAATTAAGTGGGTGGTCACCTGCTCCTGCTCCTGCACCTGCACCTGCTCCACTGGAGACGTAGACAATAGACGACCGCAACCCGTCGTTAACGCTAGGAATGGTGCAACGTGGCCATGTATGAAGCTTACAAAGCCACACAGGACGAATGGAGGAGGCGAACACAATATGCTGACCCTTGTTAGTCGAGAAGAATTATTTATAAAACTGATATTCCGTTCCTGTTGTAGAACAGTGCCGTAACTAGGCCTATTATCACTGGGGGGATAGTGGCAAATATCCCAATTATTATGAATCCACTATGGCAAATTCTGATATCGCAATTATTATAATGATTATTATTAATAGTGAATTTTTATAGCGCCAGTTGCCTTTGGCTTCTGTCGAAGGCGGTTCTGGATTTGAACCCTAATACTCCATTGTCAAATTCAATAATTGAGTCCGATTTTCCGGTTCCGGTAACGGCGGATAGGAACGTCGGAAAATTTAGGAATTTTCCAAAAGGATTGAATAAATTGGGCATATAAGGTGCCTTAGATAATCTTCCAAGTATGAATTCCGCAGAATTTCACGACTTTTTCAATATCTTAATAGATAAATACTAAGTGTCATTTTATGTAGAAATAAGACAAATAACAATAAGTGATCATTTCTATAATTCCTATTGAGGTACTTTCTATAGCGCCGTGATTGGGCGCGAACCAAAGTCAGAGTTATTTTAAAAGCGTCACTTGAATAAACGTGAAACAAGTGAAGCTTCAAATTTCGTCTGAATGACAGAATATAGTTTCGAAATAATTCTATTAGAATACTAACTCTTTACTGTCACAGTAGACAAATGGAAGGGATCAGGTGTAATCTCATTACGAACTACTAGACCTACTGTGAATACTTATAAAATACGTGCAGAGAGATCGTTGATCAGAGTGCAGAATTATTATGACGAGCTGAAATTCAATTTTATTTGCTCTCAGAGGAAACAGCCGTAGCAAACTCGATATAAGGAAGGTGGAGTGGAGAGTTGAATGCTTGACAGTGGTCTTCAAAAAATCATGAATCGTACAAACCCACTTCAAACCCATTTATTATTATTATTATTATTATTATTATTATTATTATTATTATTATTATTATTATTATTATTACTATTATTATTATTAAACTGACAAGAATAATTAACAAATTGCTAAATGAAGTTTCAAAATCTTTCAAATGTTCTGCAAATCGTCATAAACCTTTGACTTGAATAAATTAATTGCAATTCATACACAAATGGAATATCTAAATTCGATGTTTTATAAATGGACCTAAATATAGAAGTCATTCATACTTTTGCATAAAAAATTGTGTCAATTTTCCTAATTCAGTGCAATTAAATGAATTTCAAAGAACTTTTATACTTTTTTGTCCAGGAAACAATTTTCTCTACAATTTGACATCAAAAAGAAGATACCGACTGAGAATTGATTTGGAAGATTTCGAAGAAGAAAAGCGTTACGCAGAACATTCGACGTTCAGCATCAGTTCATCTGCGGACAAATACAGACTCGCAGTCGGCGGATATTCTGGAGATGCAGGTTTCTATGACTTTAGACATCTTTGTCTGAAATTTAGTCTTAAAATAGGATTTTCACTAACAGTCAACCATAGAGCGTAGATTTAGGATAAGATTGGGCAAAGTCAATTGTGGACCGGAGTTCAGGGGACTAAGAGATCTTGCTAAAGTTATAAGATGAAACAACAAAAGAAGCGCATACCTCAAGACATCCAGCAATATAGCTTGTTAGACCACAATGATCTCGCTATTCAGAGTCTAAGACAAATGTCGGACCATTTAAAACATTCAAATGTGTTTAAAATGACGGACAATTAGATAATTTTTGTTGTTTTAATGCGCTAAACTAGAAATTTAACGAGACGACGCCTTATTACTCCATTTGCATCCAGACATTAAACGAAGAAAGGTCAAACTACCTTGTTTCGATGTCTTAGTTGTGATCCATTATCACTGTTCGTAACTGCTGCTGTTGAAAATGTTGGAACGGGGAATGGCAGATGAATGTGATCATCGTATATTCATTGAATCTATTTAGTCGTAACGTTCTATTTCCGCTGTGATAGGCTGATAGCATTTCGTGTTTTGATCGAAACCTTGTTTTGTTGATTTCAGGAGATGGTCTTACATATCACAATGGCTATCGATTCAGCACAAAAGACAGCGATAATGACGCAGACCCTGGAAACTGCGCCGCCGATCGTCGTGGAGCATGGTGGTACAATAGCTGCACTGAATCCAATCTCAACGGTCTCTATCTACGCGGACGCTATTCGTCAAATGGTTCGTTTGACGGCAGAGAAGGAATAATATGGGATGGATGGCACGACAGCTGGTATTCACTGAAGACGACTGAGATGAAAATCTCTTCATCTTTAGCTTAGAAGCGATGACTTCTAACATTTTATACAGATTCCTTTGCATTTAAAACTAATCATTTGGGACAAAGACCAAATACTGAACTTATTATTTGCACGTCTGCAGAATGTTTATTAAATGCACTGACATATTAGATTTATATTCTGCACAGTATTAGTCAGGGAAATGCATGTCTACGTACTCCTGTATATTATTGTTTTAACGAATAAAATGATATTGTGATGCATTGTAATTTGTTTCTCAGTATTTGTAATCACAAGTCTTCCTCTTTATGCTTATTATGGAGTCTACTCGCATTACCAAAAGTGTTTCAGAACTTGTTCGTTTAGACATTATCTTCCAGATATCCAATATATCGAATCATGGACGTCAGTCTCAATTTTTCTAGTAACAAACATTAAGCACCAAACGATAGGTAAATAAATGCAGAACACAATATTAAAAGGAAAACACATTAAACAATCAATGAAAAGCACAATAAACAAAAGAACACATGTTAAGGCAATAGACGAAAAACACACGTTATAAAGTAGGCCTAATTTAGAAAAACATATTAATGAAAGCAACGCGAAGTCAGACAGCAAATAAGCGCTATATGAAGTAAAGCAACGCTATTCACGCTAGGCAAACGTACACTGTAGACTTATACGTGAAACTCATATGCCTATCTAGTACAACAACGCACAGCTCATGTAAAAAGACGCCCAGTGGTCAAATGTCCGCTGTGGTCAATCGTCCAGTGGTCAAAAGTTCGCTGTGGTCAATCGTCCAGTGGTCAAACGTCCGCTGTGGTCAATCGTCCAGTGGTCCATTGTCCTATGGTCAATCGTCCTTTGGTCAATCGTCCGCGTACCGGATCAACCGTGGGATTTGCGTAAAATCATCCATAGCACCCCATTCACGAAACCTACCGACGCCTATGTTGCCAAGTCATTTAGGATTCGCATGAATTCTAATAACATTAGAAAACATGGTCCGCCACTGAGCGCAGTCCACACACACAACGCTATTTAGAGTAGACTCATGTGCACTATGCCAAACAACAGCAAAGACGAATGCAAAAGGCCCTAATAACAGGATATAAACTATAGGCCTACTTGAAAACTCAAAATGAGCCTACTCGATCGTGTGCGTTTATTCCATGCGTCGATCACAGAGCCATGACTGAGAACACAGAGGGAAGGCGGGTGGCTGTCTGAAACGGTTAGACGTCAAAGTAGAAATTGTCGTTGCATCGTCTAATGTCGGCATATTGGCTGCGCTCGGCCGATCGAAGCGCTGTGGGCCTGGATCAATGGCAGCATAGCGGCGACATAGTCTAAGCATAATGCAAATGCGGTCTGTAGTTCTGCTGTGATTAAACATGCCATTTGCATGACGATAGAGAACTGATGTGATTGTGGCCTCTGTTCTTAAAGTTAGAGAAATTCATTTGACTAATTACATATTAGAGGGCCTAGTATTTGCAAGAAAATATTTGAAGTCAGGAGGAAAATCTATCATGTGTACATCCAGTGTTTATTCTAGGCCTTCTCTGGGGGGAAATTCCGCCGCCCCAATTTATATGTTGGCTGGGGGATGGAAATCGCCCCCAAGGGTGGAGACTCAGACCTTGTCCCCCCAAACATTTCAACCCCCCAATGTCAAGGTGGTTAGAATAAACACTCTTACAGTACATCTGACATGTGGTGAGATTTTTGTTATGCAGATAGCATCGAATGTTCCAAGCCTCATCACAATACATGTCATTATTAATAGTATTATTTTAATTGAGACATTTTTATAGCTGATTGGCATAGCGAAGGTCAAGGCAGAGGCGTAGCTAGGGTGTCCGGCACCCGGGGACAAAGCATACTGATGTCCCCTCCTAAACTTCAGAAAAATCTCAACTTCGCCAAAAAACCTCAACAAGCTAAAAAGGTCGTGACTCCGCGATGCGCGTGTGTGTGTGAGCGCGAACGGCTTATGCAGCTATATTGGTCCTAGGTTGTCCGGCGCCCGGGGACAATCATACTAATGACGGCCTCTCGACTTCATGAAAACCCTGAAAAGCAAAAAGAGGTCGTTACCACTGTATTTATGCTTATTTTTACATTTTTTGCCACCGTAAACCCGATATTTTGGTGCCCCCTCACCTCGTCGGCGCCGGGGAATATATATATACCCCGCCCCTCAACCTAGCTACGCCTCTTGGTCAAGGCCAAGGGTACTTTAACAGGCTTGGCTTGAATTTAAAATTAAGGTTCAGGTCACGGTTCCCCTCTTCATTGCAATTTAAAGATTAGACAAAGAACGGTCGCTGCTTTCTGTGGTCAGTGGATTTAGTAACTCTGAGAGATTAGAGACGCAGTTCGGATTATGTGAAGTGTAACGGATAGCACGACAACTGAGTTGACAGTTACTAGGGACACCTGGGTCTGATCCTGCCGATCGAGTGAACCGCATTGTCTCAAACTCCGCCTATATTTCTTTCAATGTAAATACAATAGATGGGGACGCGCTGTTTGCATTGCTGCAAAACGGATAGTCTATAAATAGAATTTTGAACAAGAATAAACCTATATTTGAAATCTGAAATCATGTGCATTTCACAATATGGTCGCTCTTTGTCGAGAGAACAGCACAGATGAATAGGAACGAGCCGAGGGTTAAAACACTAGGCATTATGCCATTGATATCCTTGGCATCAGAATCTGTCGAAACTCGTTGTCCTCATAAACTACATTTTGCTATTTAAAAAGCGACTGAAGCGGTGATTTCAATGTTCTACATGGTTGCCATTGCTCTACAACACGGTTTCAGTAGAAGCGACTCTACACGACTAGTTTTCCACTGAAGTGGTCGCTACGGTGTCTGTTGTGACAACGGCATATTTTCGCATCGACTTTATGAAATGAATATGAAATTATGTTTGGAAACATATTCTTGACTACTGTTCACATCGCCAATGGCAGATACGCAGCAGATGACTGTGGGCATATACTGTACAGTGTGCAACGCTCATCGGACTGACACAAATGGTCGCAGATCCCGATCTGACGATTAACTAATTGACCACAATCGAACTGCACTCTCACAGTTGATCTGATACACAGAACGAAGTTTCAATCTAAGCATGAAACGTCTAGTGGAAATCGCCTTACTCTTGATTGTTCTGGTGAAAGGAGATAGTAGGGACTTAGTTGTTCTAAAAAGTAGAAATTACAACGGCGTGTTCGGTGACGGTGGAAGATGGATGTGTATAATTGTCGCATCGCCGACTCAGACGCATCCCGTCACCAACAACTCTGTACCCGAATGTGCAAGAATCTGCATGTACGCTTCAGGATGCATTGCCTTCAATGTGTACGATAACGCCACATGTGATCTGGTAACGTGTGAATCATTCAGTCGGTTTCTCGCAATCGACTCCTGCAGAACCTTTCTGGTAAATATCGATTTTCACCGGCCACCAGAAATAATTATTGGTCGTCTGAATTTCGCAGTTTGTACTTTAGGATAGATGATGGTAGCATTCAGTTGAAACACTCCTTGTCTGTCTCCAGAATATTATTGTCTCGAATGATCGTTGTCGACGACTCAGTTACATCAGTCGTGTTGAACTGTTCCTTTCACATCCTGCCAAGCCTGCCAAGTTTGCGATAGATCAGCCTCATATGACAATCCAATTCTATGGAATTCAATGCCTGAAAGAAAGACAGAGAGAGAGAGAGAGGAGAGGAGAGGAGATGTAGAGAGAGGTAGAGAGAGAAGCAGATAGAGAGAGAGAGAGGTTGAGAGAGAGAGAGGTTGAGAGAGAGTTTGAGAGAGAGGGGGGGTTGAGAGGTTGAGAGAGAGAAAGAGAGAGAGAGAGAGAGAGAGAGAGAGAGAGAGCGAAAGAGCTAAGAAAGCTAACTCTGTTTCATTTAGTAAAAATCTGAAAACTTCTTCGTCTGACATCTTATTCGAGTCTTTCAAGTGCACTTGGTTTAGGCCTTAGCCATCTCCACGCGCAGCAGAAAGTGTCTCGACAATTATTAATAACAATAGTGAAAAATAACAATAATAAGAAATAAGAAAAAGAAAAAGGAGTTATTACTAATGACAACTCGTTTAGAATCCAATTGTATTGATAGCAACGCTTGACATATTGATTTTGAGATGAAACGTGCGTTATAAATGCACTGTGAAATAATTTATGGAGTCACGGGAATCATAGTACGGTCTTGCAATCTCAAATAGTGCCGCAAATGCACGGGCGAGGACGAAGGCCGTTGGAGAGGCTCTATATCAGAACACGAAACCTGATGACTTTAATATTCTAAAATACTTGTATTTGCATCGTTTTTACGTTAACAGGACGTTGAATATGATTATATGAAAAGCATGAAATTTGACGGTAAGTCATGCATTCGTTTCCAAGACCCGGTATGAACCTTGGCGTAAAACAATCAGGCCTACTATTTATTATCTCGCATATACCAATCGTCATAAGATACTTAAGGTCGCAGGTTATTATTGCCAATTGTTTTCAATAAACGATCATTGAATTTCATAAAATCTAGATTCCAATGAACATTTGAGTTTCATATAAAGTTTTCACGCTGATTTGTGTTTAGTCTGGCAAATGACAGTAATGGATAATTGTCGCCTTAGGTGCTCTGTTAAATTTCTCTCTACCGACATTTCACGGTTAAAATCCAACAGACTCATTCCGTCCTTGTATGGACAATAATTGATACAGCGCTTTCAATAAGTGCTTGTGAAGAAATGCATGTGATTGATTGAGGTGTATTTATCCACAGATGTGTCCAGAGCATCGGCACGTGATTGTTTGGATTTGTGGACGTGTGCAAAACCAAGCGGCTTGTACCAGATCAACGTTAACTACAAATCGGTTCATCTTAATCGCTCAGTGTATTGCGATTACAGTCATCCTGGACAGATCTGGCTGGTCAGTATAAATGCGCTGCTATTTTAAACTGCATGTTTTCATAAACAACAATAATTAATTAATAACTAAAGCTGAAGCCAAAGCTGCATTTGTTGACATTGATCTGTCGGAGGGAAGGAGTCTGAGGAAGCGGACAGCTGCTCCACCCAGCAATGCTCCAAAGACATCAACGAAAGCTGTCACGAAGAGACAGGCAGCAGGGCCTAAGAAAGCAAAGGGCTCTCAGGACACGAAGGACAGCAAGACTTCTGCTGTCAAGTCCGAATAGCAGATCTCCTTTCATGAAAACAATAACAATAATTTATTGAATTTAATAATAATAATAATAATAATAATAATAATAATAATAATAATAATTTAAGATTAATTGTGTTATTGTGAATTTCTTAAGAAGAGATAACTAATTAATTGACCTAGGTATTCGTTGATTGTGGCAACAGTTTATAATCGTTATCATCGTAGTCATCATCAACATCCTCATCATCATCTTCTTATTCGTCTACATCTCCTTTCAATCGTCGTCATCATCATTGTTCTAGTTCTCTGCCAGAGTTATGATGCTGCGTCATATATATATATATATATATATATATATATATATATATATATATATATATATATCCTCCTTTATGGAGGATTTCGAGTATTATTATACCTTCTGGTATTTTCAATCGTTGGTATTTATGTACAGTATGTTCAGACGTTGGTATTCATGTTCAATATCTGCACCAACTAAGATTTCGCTTGCACGCAGTTGACAAGAATTAAGAAGGAAGGGAACAATCAAAGTGCTTATAATGTCACCAATGTTTTCAATTGAGCTAGTCTAACGCAGTTTTTACTCGGCATCGAATGAACTAAAATATTTCATTTCTGATTCTTAGTGTACAGTGCATCATTTTTTCAGCGTCGATTGTTATCGACATTTTGGATTTATTCTGACTTGAAGATATGTCATGCTTATTGCCACTATGACATCATCATTAACTTTCCGTGTCATTAATCAATAGGTCTATGCTTATTATAGCTAATGTCATGAAGAGCTGCATTCGACTCAACACCGGCCTAGATGTTACAGTATTTGTTTCGACCATCCGTTTCGATTTCATTGTTTCAAATAGGTTTTTCAAAGACGCAAAGATGGGAGCGTGAATTTCTATCAAACCTGGACAGGATACGCTAATGGCTTTGGAAATTTACTCGGAGAATTTTGGATCGGTCAGTTACAGCTTCTCAATGTGTTCAGTTGATTTCGATTATCTAGACGTAAACGATGAACATTAAGCATTTGAAGTTTGACTTTTAATGAAAGAAAGTATCTTTGAAATCTTGTTCATTCGTGCAAACTATGTGGCAGAAGAAAGTCCATTGGTAATGGGAAGTCGTCGTAAATACTACTGCTAAGTAGGTAAACGTAGGTCCCGTACTCGTGTTCGGGTGTTGGGGCCCAGTAGTTATCTGCAGTATGGTCTATGCAAGCAGCGACGTAGGTGCTATAATTTCCCAGACACGTTTTACCTCGCAGACAGACTCTTTCATTTAAGGATCACATTAATACACAATTATTTGTTATTATCTATAATATTAAGATCCTTATCTGTATGTCTTTCTGTCTGTTACCTTCAAGCGTTCTGATTGGTTGATGACTATTGGTAGACGGTTTAGACCGTTTAGTCCGTACGACGCGATGTGTTGGTGGACGATGTTCGAAGACGACGTTGCTATTGGTAACAATTGTTCGTAGAATCGTAGTTTAACACGGTTTAGTCGAGCCATTGCAGCGTCAGAGGGGTGGGCGTGCGACGACGTTGCTATTGGTAACAATTGTTCTTAGCTTGAGGATCTTAACGTACATTTTAACGTACACAAAAAATACGTGTACAGCGTCACAAATGGCCACAGTTGCGTGATTTTAACGTACATAGGCCTAATTATTACGTGGCGCAGAGCTTGGCTAGGTGGCGATCATTGAAATGTTGTTCAGCATGAATTCAATGATTGGGTATTAGGTATAGGTATTGGATTAGTATTATCTTGCACTGCGAGCGAAGCGAGCGCGAGCGAAGCGAGCATCTTTCTAGTTAATTATTATTATTATTATCTTGACAATTTATATAGCGCTATAAGATATCTTGATGCCAAAAGCAAGAACGCTTTAAAATAAATGGAAATGAAATGTTAAATAGATATATCTTCAGCGCAACTTTGGTAACATTACTGACGTGTCCCACGAACAATTGCTTTGATAGTTTCCATATAGGCCTAAAGCAATTAATTATTTTCACTCATCAGATTTCTTTGACATCTAATTTTCACTGATGATGGGCATGTATGGGTCCTGTATCATTTGCTATCGCGCCCAGAAACAAGTTTTCACCCATTTTTTAAAATTACATTTGAAGACATACACAAACCTGTATACGAAAACATGTTAAGCGCTATCGCATTGATTTAAAACATTTGAGTCTCAGTTAGTGTGCTGTCCATCGACGAGATTATCTTTTTTGGCACACGTCATGCACTCTTCTTTCGTTGTACATGGAACTTTTAGGAAACGAAGCTCTATACGCTCTGACAAATGCCTTCAAATACAAACTGCGCGTTGAACTCGAGGATTGGGCTGGACAGAAAGGCTACGCAGAATATTCGACCTTCCAGGTAGCTTCATCCGCTTACAACTATAGACTGGCCATATCCGGATACAGCGGGAATGCAGGTAAAGTTTTCGGACATCAGGATGATCGAAATTGTACAGTATATATAGTGCCTACGTTTCCACATATCTTTGCTTTGGTATAGATGATGATTTCAACGCCACGGCAATCATATTTCTGAAAACAGCACGGTGTATTGTATTGTATACTGGACTAATTATATAACTGTATAACCGAAATATGAAAAACGATTGGTCAAAAAACTGATCTGGCCAGTGACACTCTATGGATCAGAAACTTGGACGCTCAGAAAGAAAGACATAAAGAGATTAGAGGCATTCGAAATGTGGATCTGGCGAAGAATGGAAAAACTTAGCTGGACAGAAAAAGTAACAAACGAAGAAGTCTTGGAGAGGTAGAAGAGAAGAAAAGCCTAATTAACACTATTCGTACAAGACAAAAGAAGTGGATAGGTCATGTTATGAGAGAAGAATCATGCCTACTAAGAGAAGTACTAGAAGGAAAGATGAATGGGAAAGCACAGAAAGGGCGACCAAGAACATCGATGCTGGAGTGGATGTTCAACACTACGGGGAAAAAACAAGTATTCAGCCCTGAAGATAAAAGCTCAAGATAGAGAAGAGAGTGGCGACGCTGGAGTATGGAACCTGTCTTTGGACAGAGCACCTGAAGAAGAAGAAGAAGTAAGTAAGTAAGTAAGTAAGTAAGTAAGTAAGTAAGTAAGTAAGTAAGTAAGTAAGTAAGTAAGTAAGTAAGTAAGTAAGAGAACGTCAAGATTATAGTGGTAACTTGTCTAAAAGACTGCGCGAACACTTTAAACTAAATTAAACTAAGTAGCTAGTCTTAAAAAGCCAAGAAGAAGCATAACATAACCAAAGACGAGGGCGATTTACATAAACAGATTGCTTTTCGGTCGTTTTTTTTTAAAATGGGCCGAACGTTGATGCCTTTATTTCAGTTGGGATGGCATTCCAGAAAAGCGGTCCATCGCGAGAGAAGGCGCGTACACCAAGAGTAGGAATTTTAAGCCGCCTCCGGACAGCGTGCTTGAGAGAGGACGATGGTCTCAGTGTCAACCGTCTGTGTCACTGGCGGGTGTTAGTAGTTGCGTCAGGTAATCCGCACAGGCTTGGCCGGTGATGATGCCGTGATGTATCTGCATACACTGTACATGCTAAATCTACGGTACACCTGCGCTTTAGAGAAAACGGATATACTGTAGGCTGCAAAAGCTGGAAGCATTCGAAATGTCGCCATGGAGGAAGTTGGGAAAGATTAAGTGGACAGACAAGAACTCAAAAGAGTAGTCCACAATTGGCGTCAGAACAGAGATCGCTGATTAAAACCATAGAAGAAGACAAGGAACTGTATCGGATAAGTGTTGAGCGGAGAACCTTTGTCTAAAACAATCATTTGCGCCAGGATAAAGAACAAAAGGAAGACCGATGTCAATGCTATTAGATTGGATGATGAGAACAGATGCACAACAGCAGAAAACCAATGCAAAAAATCAAATAAGATACAAAGCACAAAGAGGAATGAAACAATGGAGCCCTAAACCTGTCTCAATGCAGAGAACATGATGATGTTGATGAAGATTATGATGAAGATTATGATGAAGATGATGATGATGATGATGATGATGATGATGATGATGATGATGATGATGATGATGATGATATTTCAAAGGCTGAATATTAATCTGAGTGAAGAAATTATAATTATTTTAATCTTTTTTTCTTAGAAAAGATGTCTATTTGGGGTCGAATTGATAGCTAAAATTTCAGAAAAATTCTTTAACTTTCTTGTTTCATGTATTGCGAAACATGAAGTAATTTTCTTCTTACTTTCGTTTTGGCGTTCCCTGGCATGAATTTGGAGACGAGTGTTCCCAAAATGTTTTAGATCTCCACAGTTAACGTAGACTCTATTCTGATTTTCATCATTGCTATAAAAATGCTATAAAAATGCACCAACAAAGTGTACTGGTTTTTTCAAAATTTTCAAAATTTCTTCATTGACTGTTAATTATAGATTGAAAGCAACTGGATACAGCGAGGATGTTGGTGAAGTTTTCAGACATTAGAAATATCGAAACCCTAATTCCTATTTTGTTCTTCATCTTCGCTTTCGGACTATAACAGATGGAGATTGCCATTACGCTTTGGAGCGACAATTTCCCGATAGAATGGTGTAATAATTGAATGGCGCTAAAGAAGTTTTTAAGTTAAGTAAATAAGTAAGACGAAATTTCTATAGCGCTGCCCGAAAGCTTGGCGCAGTGCATTGGCTTATTCACACCACAAGCGCTCAATCTCGGAGAAATCCATAGTCCGTAATCCGTATAGTCCGTGGTGGTCGAGGTTGTAGAGGTCCAGGCAGTCAGTCGCAGCAGAGTATTTTTATGGAGGATGACAACAAGATTTGCAGCGGGTACAATGCAGGCCTAAAGTAAGGATTTCGCCATAGGATTTCTTGAAAAAGAATAGTCTTAGGCTAGTTTGTTTTCGTAAAGTTAGTTGCTCAACCATCCTCGAAGTCCTTTCCTCGTTCCCATTACTGTTTTATGCGTTGATTCAATAGATAGAGCAGGCCATGAGTGATTTCTTACGATACTAAAACATCGCCTGGTACTATTCTTCCCTTGAGTCGCTGCGTGAACTGAAGCAGTCTACAATTTGATCACTTCCCTTTCTGTTTCCTGTTTCATACTCTGCCTTGCTGCTTCTCCGCTTCTACTAGTATTCTAACCAAATGAAATTTCTCTGGAAATGACATTGCCCGTCTCACCAGTAAACTTTGGTGGTAGCTATTTCAACGCCACCGCAGACAGTGGCGTCGCCCGGAATTTTTGGTTGGGGGGGGGGGCAAAGGGGTTAGAGTGTCAGATTCCTTACCCCCCTGACCCCCCCTTTCACAGAAAACTTTATCACCGGATTTGCGCGAATCTGGTAGATGGTCTGGGGCAGGATGGGGGGCACTTGCCCCCATTTGGCCCCCCGTGGCAACAGCTAGTGCCTGTTTGACATTGGACAATGCAAGGATTATTGCTACAGTAGGGTATAGATATGCAAAATTCAGAAGAGTGATGAAACAAATTAAAACCACATTTTCGTGTGTCCCCATCTTAGTTGAGTCAAACCGTACTAGAATTGTCAATATATTCTGCCTCAATTTTATTCTAGAGCATTCGAAATGCCCCGAAAAATGATGAACCATTTGAAACGACACTATACAAAGTCTTTCAGAAATCTGTTCTCTGTCAAATGTCTTAAAAAAATCGAACGAGGGATAAGAAGGGGTTTAAGAGAGCTGGTTTCTTGTAAGACAAGTTCTATAGAAAACAAAAATATTATATAATTGATAGCCTGTTTGCAGTGGCGTCGAAAGGAATTTTTGGTTGGGGGGGGGGGCAAAAAGGGCTACCGTGTCAGATTCCTTACCCACCGCTGACCCCACCCCCACACAGAAAACTTGTTCACCGGATTTGCGCGAATCTGGTAGGTGGTCTGGGGCAGGTTGGGGGCACTTGCCCCCATTTGCCCCCCCCCCCGTGGCGACGCTAGTGACCGCAGAATAAGCGACTGAGAATAAGCAACTGTAACGGCGAGACCCGCTTTATAGAAAAGCGCTTTAGAAATTCACGAAATCTTTACTTACCTACGTACTAGTAATTAGCATCATTCAATCTACATTACTGGGCGGAAAGTTAGTAGAGTGGTAACAGCGTTGGACAATGGAGCAGAAGGTCGCGGGTTCAACTCCCACGGGAGCCCTAAGGTCGACTCAGCCTTTTTTCGCCAGATGGCGATGGCAAATGAGTAGCGGATTAATCCGCGAAGTAAACAGGCGCGTTGCATGAGAACACTGGCCCCGTATCATGTAACCTTGCACCAGTCGCATGGCTGAGGGCCTTGGTAACGGAGATCAGCGCCGCCCTATGAGCCTTGAGGTTAGCCTTGAGTGCTCGGGAAGGACTTTACTTTTTACTTTACTTTAATCTACATTACTACGAGAAGATAAAAGATGAATTTTGTTCAAAGAAAAAAGAAAGAACGACAGAATGATTGGATTTACTTGACGAGATCCGGATAGAACTGTTCGTCCTAAATCCCGTACAGTGACGTCGTGACGTAAAGTCTTTTCCCGTCGAGACTCAACTGCATCATCTGAGCTCCTCCCTCCACCCTCTTTCCGTTCAAGATCAAAGGATCCGGTTGATCCTATTATAGAAACATTTCACGTTAGATCATCAGACAAGATCGTACATGCACGACTTACTTACTTCTACGAGCTTCCATCTTCAGTCAAAACGCAAGCTTTAAAACAGGTTTCATTTCACGCATATGTCATGCAATGAGTGGCCCACCTAAGAGGGGGTGGTCCACCAGAGATGCGCAACGTCCCGTGCGCCAAAATGTCAATTGCGACACTGTATGATAAAGAATACCCAGACCCAGTGTTAGAGTGGTTTTCACACAGGTTTACTTAGCCTACTAAACCACTTAAAATCACATTATTATTATTATTATTATTATTATTATTATTATTATTATTTATTTATTTATTTATTTATTTCTTATATTTGAGATCTGACATCAGTCCGTCGCTATCTCTAAGGATTTCGTTATCAAGACAAATATCTCCAAGCATTCAAATGATTTGCGTATAGAAGCAGTGGCGGTTCCACGTTGGAGATGACTGGGGGGATGCACCTCCCCCCCATCGAGTTTTTTGGGTTGTCATCGACGTTTGACGTTTGGTATCTGTCTACAAAACAGAGCTGATGACCTGTTTTGCCTGTCAGCCTTTTTCAGTAAATCTTATAATTTTATGTTTGTCGGGGAAAACACTCAATGGCCTTTTTGGGATTTCATTTTATCCCCCCCGCTACCAACTTCCTAAAAATTCCTTGCATCCTCCACGAAGAATTCTTGGAACCGCCACTGTTAACCCCTTAACTGTGTATTTAACTGTAACTCAATGTAAAATGGACGGATATATCCGGGATCTCCAGTTAAGGGGTTAATAGACCTACAGTGTACCTTGCAGTAAGTTCCCGACTCAGGGTCGGCGTCGACCGTCGCCAGATAATCCGGTTTGTCTTTGTCGAGAATTGGACAGAGGACGTACAACAGCTTTTCCCTCGGTCCGTGTTGCATCGCATCCAATGGGGTGGCGTATCCAGGACCATGACAGCAGGACTTCTCGCCACCTGGTGGCAAAAACAAAGCAGCCGCCAAATGTGACACATGAATATCAATAATACCGAAGCATTCGCCAGGTGGCTCCTCGATTTAAACTAAAACGACAATCTAAGGGTCTTTCTAAATCAATCATTAAGATTTTATAGGCCTATTATTATATTCAGGGTGTGCAGGTGGAGCAGCGGTTAGCGCACTGGTCTGCCAATCCCGAGGTCCGTGGTTCAACTCCCGGCCGCGGCGGAAACTTTTCGGTTGTTTCTGTCCCAAGCGCCCCCATTCGACTCAACTGTGAATGAGTACATCGGGTGTTAACTCGGTGGAAGGAAAGGCGACGAGGGAAAGGCTGGCAATCCGCCCTCATTCAGCCCATTGCCATGTAAAACTGAAGGCGCTAACCCTTTGGTTCCCGACGGGTCCGCGATGGCCTATGGGTTGTACCGTTTTTACCTTTTTTTATTATTATATTCGCTTTCTCGATTTTATTAATAACACTGGTCTACATTTTTAAAAAAATTTCTGCTGACCTAGGTATTTTTGCTGATTTTACCCAATTGAGAGGTGCTGATTCCAGATATGAAGTCAAAAATTATGCAACACGTCAAATTTTTTCGCAAATTAGGAATGCTTAATTAAAGGTGTTAAAGTCAAACATAAGGGAAAATAGGAAATTCTGAAGAACCGATAACACGTAATATTTTTTATTCAGCCCAAAAATGAGTCTGTCTTCTAACCAAGAGAGCAATAAGAGCAATAGCTAGTTGCTTAAATTTAAGTTTTGAGAAAGGAATCTTCTTTTTTTGGATGCTCCGGTATAGTTATGGTCACAGTTGTCACGCTGTAAACACCAGCAGTACTTAGTCTGCCATAATGTTCGAGTTCCATCTGCCTTGATATCTACGTTCCATGGTCTTGATGTCTTGATGGAAGCATTCTCCTTGTTCTTCACTCATAGCTCCAAGATTTGAAGTTCAGATAGCTATGAAAGAAATGCAACTTGACACTCATGTTTGCTCCCAGTCTTCGAAAAGCAATCTTCGAATTTTTAACTGAAAGGTCATAATTCTCGACTCTTAAGTTGCCAAGTAAGTCAGTAATCAGGTCGCAAAAAGCATCTTGTCTACAACTATAACATCCCATTGATTCAAAAAGTCCTTTGCTGTTGATGCAGTATACAAACTCCTCCTCCATATGGAAATGTTTGAAAAGATTCATTCTCTCTGCCATGATACATAAGCGTGGTTCCTGGGGCCAACACTGAACAGATTCTTTTCCTTCAGTCTTGAACCCAGTAACTCTGCTGACGACTTCGGCAGATCTAGGTCTCATATTAGGTCATTAAACTCAGCTTGGTTGAATGTTTGGTGCATTCCAGCGTCAACTTCTAAGGCCACGAAATCTTCGCAATCGGTGTCTGTTGACTGACAAAATTCATCTTCGTAAGAAACTCCCAAAGTAGTGCAAATAGGTACAGGAACTTTGTCACAGTGAGCAACTGGTCTCAGAGCAGAGGGGAGATTTGGGTACTGGATGGAAGATTTTGCCTTTGTGGACATGCCTGAAATATTTACCAGACAGAAGTAGCAGTCATCAACATGCATGGTTTCGAGGCTCTCGCCACACCATTGGAACTCCAAAGTTAAGACTTTTTCTCTGACCTTTAGTCACATTATGAACTGTCTGAGGCTTTCAACACATGTCCTGCACACTTTATGTGGTGCCCAAGGTTTTCCTGGTCACTCAATTTAACTGCGAAATATGCATGCTAAGCTTTATGCACAAATTCAGACACCTATCTCCTTTGTTTAGGTGTTGTAAAGCAACCTCAGATGTAGCAAAATTTGTCAGGATCATTCCTGCACTGCTCACGAAGTGTTCGGGTGCTGGGTGACATATTCCACAGAAAGCTAGTTAGAATAGTTAAATTTACTGCGACTTGTAAGCCTCATGAACGACTGAATGTTGCCGTCGGTTTCACGCTGCTTATATAGGCCTATATCCATAAAATGCTGACGTCTGCAGTTTAAAACTGCCTATTAAACTGTTGTATTATTAAATAGTTATGCCCACTGCATATTAAGCATATCTTTTTGCACATCCTTAACTTTTTGCATATTCAATATAGCTAAAGAATTATAATACATAATGCTACATTATTACAGTAAACAGTAAATCAGTAAACAGCGTTTTGCGGAAAAACTGGACGTGATAGGAGAAAATGGGTGTGATTTTTGGATTCAGCACACCAAAATACATAAAGATCACATGTTGTCTTCAAGTCAGCAAATTGTCTTTGCTCCTTGAATTGCTGATTTTAAAAATAGTTAATGAGTTCTAGATAAGTGGTGCCTGGTTTGTGGCAATGTGATTCCTTGTTCCCAGCGGCGGCCATAAGGAACTGGCAGCTGAGTTGCGTAACTATGACAAGACCCTGGAACAAGATCAGACACGGAATTCCAACTGCTAAAATAAACAAAGAATAATGATGATATTTCGTCAGAGTTAAGTTTAAAACAGTTCCCACCAGAGGCGGATCTAGGAGGGGCAAGGGGTACAGATGTCCCCGGACGCCGAGGTGGGGGGGCGCCAAATTGGTTTAAGGTAGTATGTTCCGCTACGGGTGATGACCTTTTTTGCTTGTCAGGGTATTCGCGAAGTTGAATGAAGAATGAAGGGGTGCCAAAATGGGCAGAACGGCGCCCCTTTTTTTTACTTCTTATGATTTTCGTCAAGTTGATGGGGCGCCATCAGTAGGGGCCCTATGCTTTGTCCCCGGGCGCTGAACACCCTAGCTTCGCCCCTGTTTCTCACTGAATTTCGCGCTGGCGAACGTTCTATGCTCGTTGAAGACGCATGCTTCCATACAGGCCGAAGTCCGATTGAACAAGACCACGTGAGCAACTTTACAGTAAGTAGGGCGCTGCAAACCATTCTGAAACAAGCCCTTGAAGAAATGGCTTACGCTAGCGAAACGCCACAACATGTTCAACGACCAACTGACAATCTTAGAAATAGGCTAACAGGCGAGAGACAGACATTACGAGACTTTAATACGCAAACCTTTTCGCTTTCTGTCACCTGTCTGTTGCGAAAAGTCTTCTGTAGGCGCGCCTTGCAGCTCAGGGTCCACTGACCTTTATGCCTACTACCGGTTGCGTGTTGTTGTCTATGAACAACAGATATATGGAAAGCCTTTGGCTTAATTTTCAAAGCCCATGAGTTTAAGAACATCGAAATGGCAACAAGAACAAGGATGGGTGTAAAGAGTAATTAGTTCTATAGAAGAGTCATGACAACGCATCGTATAATAATGGGCGCTGGGATTAGTTCGGCTCATCTAGACTCCAGAAGTATTTCAATAGATTTACCGTGTAATTATATATATATATATATATATATATATATAATATTAAAATCCGTATTCTGTATTTCTGTTACCTTCAAGCGTTCTCATTGGTTGACTATTGGTAGACGGTTTAGTGCTTACGTCGCGATGCGTTGGTGGGCGATGTTCGAAGACGACGTTGCTATTGGTAACAATTGTTCGTAGCTTGAGAAAGTTGCGCAGTTTTAACGTACATTTTAACGTACACAAAAATACGTGTACAGCGTCACAAATGGCCACAGTTGCGTGATTTTAACGTACATAGGCCTGATTATTAGGTGGCGCAGAGCTTGGCTAGGTGGCGTATGTACGGTACATAATTGAAATGTTGTTCAGCATGAATTCAATGATTGGGTATTAGGTATAGGTATTGGATTAGTATTATCCTGCACTGCGAGCGAAGCGAGCATCTTTCTAGTATATATATTATATATATATATATATATATATATATATATATATAATATTTGTGCAATATTTGTGTAATTTTAGGCTTTTACTACTGGATCAAACTATGCTTGCAAGTTGAGAAGGTATAGCAGCCATAAGTGCAAGAAGTGCTATCCGATTCAACTGCGAATGGATTTTTTTTAGCAACGATAGCAAATCCCGCGGATACATCCACATTCAGCCGATGCCAGAAAAAAACGAGGGCGTTAACCGATTTTCATCTTTTACCTGTTTAGAACGTACGAACTGAGGGGGTTGGAGTTTCAAGACATTTGCGTATGTACGGTGTGTGCAAAGGGGGGGGCTGAAGTTGAAAATATGCCTTTTTGCGTACGTACTATATGGATGAGCCCTGACGTAGAGGTCTTAGTCTATAATGAACGACAGTTGCGTCAAATGCTCTGTAGACTATGAGTGGACTACGTGGGCCTTACTTAATATCTTAGGACTTCAGCTCTTTCCGTTTTTTAAATGTCATTTTATTAATCGAATATTGATTTATTTAGCCTTAGATGAAGAATATTTTAATTGTCGTCCAATGGCGTAACTAGGGTAGGGCAGGGGCGGACGCCTGCTAAGCGCAGAGACAGACAGAGAGACAGAGAGACAGACAGAGAGAGAGAGACAGAGACAGAGAGACAGACAGAGAGAGATAGAGAGAGAGAGAGAAAGAGAGAGAAACTGGGGACAATGACTTTCAACACACCATAAACTGTTCGCATCAGTAAAAGAAAGAAAAATGCATTTTTAGTATAAATATTGTGTTAATAAAAAGTCTTGGTTTGATATAATTGAAGATTATTTGTTAACCTGCCAATTTCATTTCCTCTCTTCCCGTTCCTGCCATTGGCGCCGAATGCTCTTGGTACGCCCCTGCGATCGTCGTCTGCAGCTGTTAACTTTGAAGCCAAAGGTGACAGATGTTGTCTTCTAGAGTTGATTCATCTCTCTTAGTACAGTTGCCGATCTGTAATTCGTGTTGATTAGGCCTAATTCGATTTCTTAGATTGATGAAAAGACAGGTGGTTATACAGTAGGGTCCGGAGCAGAGGCGTAGCGAGGAGGTGCAGGTGGGGGCATATGCCCCCAGGCGCCGAGGTGAGCACCGCCCGGGTCGTGTATCGCGGGGTCCTAGGCACGTGCCTCGCGTGCCTTTGATATAATTTAAACGGCCCTGATTGCTTCATTTTCAAATCGGATAAATAATTAATTTAGCGGCAGCATGAGACTTTCTCTTGCTGTGAACAGAGTAGATCAGTGGCGAAGGGGAGTCAGCATAGGCAGGGATCTTTCTCCTCTGTTGTCCACAAACACCGCAATGGTTATAACGTTGACAATTGAATAAAACAAAGAAATAAAGAAACCGCCAGATAAAGACTTCGTTAATTCGAGAAAACAGATTAACCCCTTAACTGGGTATTTAACTGTAACTCAATGTAAAATGAACGGATATATCCGGGGTCCCCAGTTAAGGGGTTAAAAGGAATGTTGACTATTGCAGATACGCATCCTTTTGAGTTAGGCCCTACTGATAGGCCTACATGGCTCATCTCTCGATCGACTTTGTAGACATTTGACAGAGAATAGATTTCTGAAAGACTTTGTATAGTGTCGTTTCAATGGCTCATTATTTTTCGTGGCATTTCGAAAGCTCTAGAAAAAAATTGAGACAGAATATATTGACAATTCTAGTACGGTTTGACACAACAAAGATGGGGACACAAGAATATGTGGGTTTAATTAGTTTCATCACTCTTCTGAATTTTTGAATATCTATAGCCTACTGTAGCACTAGTCCTTGCGTTGTCCAATTTCAAACAGGGTATCAATTTTATAATATTTTTTGTGGTCTATAAAACCTGTAATAGAAGAAACCAGCTCTCTTAAGCGCCATCTTATCTCTCGATTGATTTTTTAGACATTTGACAGAGAATTGATTTTTAAAGACTCGTAGGCCTATAGTTTCGTTTGAAATGGATCACCATTTTTGTGGCTTTTCAAACGCTCTAGATTAAAACTGCGACAGAATATATTGACAATTCTAAAACGATTTGACGCAAGGCGTGTGGAAACACAAGAAAATGTGGTTTTATTTCGTTTCATCATTCTGCTGAATTTTTTCCATATCTACAGTATAACCGACTGTAACAATAGTCCTTGCATAGGCTAAGGTCAAACAGGGAATCGGTTTTATAAATATTTTTGTCGTCTATTAAATCTACGATGCAACGAACCAGTTATCTTGAAACAGCCAGTTAAGGTTGACGATGATCGAACTGTAAGTAGAAGAAGAAGAACCCAATTCCATGTGTAAATACGTCTGAATCTCTCAGAGAATCGAAGTCCATCTCTATAGACTGTCTTCATGCGCCTTTACATCGCTTCAATCAATCAATCAACTTCTATGGCGCCGTTATCATAATGCCCAGGGCGCACCAAATCCAAATTGAATTTTATAGCCATGCATGTGAAGCCGGAAAAGATCAGTCAGAAACGGCGGGAGAGCAATCGAAAGGGAGATAAGCCAAGTCAAATGGATGTGTTTTAAACACCTCAGACACTGCTTATTTAACCTCTTAACTGGAGATCCCGGATATATCCGTCCATTTTACATTGAGCTACAGTTAAATACACGGTTAAGGGGTTAAAATAGCTTCGGTCAAATGTCCTTAGCCTAACGAAGCAACAGAGAATCAAATGATGGAGTTCCTATTTCTGTCTTTCTTTCGATCGTTCAACTGAAAATCCAGACGATGAACTAAACAACATTGTATTCATAAGCAACGGTCGAACAAATTAAGCAATTAGATAAACAATTCGCTGATAAATTAATATTCGATATCAACGAACATAGAAAACCAGACTTATGAGAGTGGTTATAAGTTCCGATCGTTATGTATAGGGCCTATAATAAATGGAACAAGTGTATACGCGTTGAACTTAGATAATTAGGCTTCAACTATAAGGCGTTCTGAAGCAGTCTCTGAGTTGGAGGAGGCGGCGGCTCAGATCCAGATGCAAGAGTAACACAGATGTGGTATTTTCAAATATTTAAGAAAAACAATAAGTCTTTCCTTCAACGTACAAACATACAATGCAAAACGTCTCTAATAACACATTTTAATGATTGTCTATCCTTATTCTACCTAGAGGCTGGTCAAATCAATATAATCGAATTCAGTCACTTCCCTCCCCAGTTGTAGGTGACGGATATGATTCCTCCATAGCAGAGTCCCTTCTCGTGGATCTTCCTTCGGATTTCCATCGGCAGATAGCAAGCAGTCCGCGTTCTGGGATGTATCTCCATGCACTTCCGGATGATGATGGATCGGCCGTAAACGTCCTTCGAAGGAACTAGGAAGATTCCCTCGCTCTAACTGTCCTCGACTTCACGAATGAATAAGCGACGATCGATTGACCCTCGATTGTGACAACCCAGAGAGTTCGTGTCGCGCTTTGACTTTCACGCCCCACTCTTCGGACGTAATCCTCTAATGTTTATTCCTTTACCACAGAGTTCCGATGAACTTTCCGATTTTTTTTATTCTCTTCGATGAGTTCTCCCGTTCTTCGTTGTAATTGTAAGAACCATGATCTTTTCTTTCAGGCAGAGATATAGAAGACCATAGTCCTTCTACTGACACTCCACGCATTGGAGCCTTCTCATTGGATGAAGGAAACTCCTCCAGTCCCTCCCACTTTCTCAACTATCTTATTATGACCAGCCGCAATTAAAATATACACTTTTCTTAACTTAAACGATTTTAACATAATAATGAGACCCTCACAGTTTCAAAAACCCCAAAACGTGAGCACATAACCCCAGTTCGTAAGGGTCTTCACTGGCTTCCAATTAAAGAAAGGATAGACTTTAAAATCTGCCTTCAGGTATACAAAACACTTTACTACAAGGAACCCAGTTACCTTCTTTCAAAACTTTCTGTACAAGGAAACAAATACTCGACCAGATCCTCGTCTGCAATAGTTCTCTCCATCCCCCATACTCGGACAGTTCTTGGTTCTCGTGCTTTCTCAGTGGCCGCCCCAAAACTGTGGAACTCATTGCCTCAGCATGTTCGCATTGCAAATTCATTACAAATTTTTAGAGCAAGATTAAAAACCCATCTTTTTGACCGGGCTTATCCAGCATAGACTGTCACCCGTTTGTCCGGCCGGATACCCTGGATTTGACCTGGATCTTTAGTGATTTGGATTTGGTGTGCCATCGGTTGATGCTCCTGTGCATTATGAAAGTGGCGCTATAGAAGTTTAAGATTAGATTAGATTAGATTAGATCGAAGCAAGAGCTATTTGTTCGTAAAAGGCAGTTTGACCTTTATTCGTTTAACTAAGGTATGTATGCTATTATTGGAGTTATAGACGTCGTCTCGTTAACTTTCGAGTGTTGCGCATTTCAACAAAATATATAATCTTATATTCCATGTAAATGCATTCGAAGCAAAAAAAGGTCGTCGTCACTGAATTTGCTGCTCCTTCTATATTTTGCCGCCTCCTTCGCCTTCGCCAAAAACTCCTCAACAACCCTACATACACTACATACAGTGACGACGACCTTTTTTGCTTGTCGGGTTGTGTTGAGGAGGTTTAGCGGCGAAGAGGCGGCACAATTTAGAAGGGGAGCCATGGGCGGCACAAGTGCACGCTACGCCACTGTATCCACCACATCTTCCATATCGTGACTGTCGTTCACAGTACTTGCCTGACCGGATACCCTGGATTTGACCTGGCTCTTTAATTATTTGGATTTGGTGTGCCATCGGTTGATGCTTCTGTGCATTATGAAGTGGCGCTATAGAAGTTTAAGATTAGATAGATTAAATAGATTAGATATACATAAAAGTCGCTTCCAAAATTTGCCGCCCCATTATGTGTGCCGCCCATGGCTAGAGTCTTAGTAGCCATTGGGACGCTACGCCTCAGGGTGGATGTTGATAGAAACTCCGGTGTGGCATCACAAGCTACGCATCTTGATGAAACACATCAACATGGTCAATGGTGACCAGACGGCAAGCGAAGAAGGCACCGAAGAACACTTCAACGGGTTCTAAGAGTACGAGGATCTGCGGTGAATCCTCATCCTCCACCCTGATGGCAGGGGTGGAAATTCAACGCAAAGCTGTTTTCCATGTTGATAATGTCAATAAAGGAAGTACAGTAGATGTTATGAAGGACTTTCTGCTAAATAATAGCATTACAGTCCTGACTTGTTTTCACGCTAAGTCCCGGATGCGTGAGTATGAACAAGTTGAGGCATTCATATTGTGTGTACCTGCTGAAGATGGATTTAAAGTGCTCGACAAAGCGGTATGGCCCAAGGGAGTGCTGGTTAGAGAATGGAAATTCAAAGCGGTTAAAAACGTCTAACAATCTCAATTTTAAATTTGTCACTTACAATTTGCACGGTTTAAATCAAGGGTTACCTTATTTATCAGAATTATTGCCGAAAAATGACACTGTGTGTATACAGATTAGAGAGTGGAAACTTAAAATATTTAATAAGAATGGCTTGTAATTACATACTCAAGTTTGTGTCCTATAATTTGCATGATTTTAATCAAAGACTGCCTTATCTTACTGATCTTCTGCAGAATTATGACATTGTCTGTGTACAAGAACATTGGCTATCTAGTCAAGACCTAGGTAAATTAAGCTTAATTATTAATGACAATCCTATTGTTTATAGCACATCGGCTATGCATAAGGTTCTGGGTCGTGGAGTGCTCAGAGGGAGACCATTTGGTGGAGTAGCTATATCTGTTAAATCTGAGGTGGTATCTATTGGGAAAGTTAGGTTGATCTGCTGTAAAGAGAGGTTTATTGCACTTCCACTTCAATTGGGAGAGACCCTATTGATTAATGCTTACTGTATATGCCTTGTAATGATTATTTTGAATTTATTGATGTTTTGTCCATGATTGCCAATTGTATTGATGAAGTCAAGCATGAGTAATAATGGGCGGAGATTTTAATATGGAATTAATTGGTGAAAAAAATATGAGATGTTTTGTCAGATTTTTCGAATCAGGCAGATCTGTCCATTACGGATAGTTGGCTTCCTAAAGATGTCGACTATACGTTTTGTAATGGCAATATGTCAGCTTTCTCACACTTTGCATAAGCTGGCTACGCCACTGGGTGGATGACCTTTTCTTTCTTTCTTTTGCTTGCCAGTCTTTTTATCTTTTTTCGTAAATATGCATTTAAAAACTAAAACACACAAACATTCGCGAAAATTTTATCCCCTAAAAATCAGGGGGCAACGGCCCGCCTTGCCCACCCCAAATGACGTCCCTGGTCTTAAATCTGAAACAGAAATCGAGACTGTGTATAGCAATGTCATTCATTCACTGCAGGTGGCCTCTAGAAATATTCCAAAGCTACCAGTGACATTCTTTAAATATTGGCGGGACTCTCAGTTGGATGACCTTAAAGCAAAATCAATGGAGGCACATGACTTGTGGGTGACGATGGGTAAACCGAGGCATGGGACTGTATGTCATAGAATGAGAAGTGCTAAGGCTGAGTATAAGTCTGCTATAAAGCAGAAAGAGAGGAACCATGGGTGCCCGCACATAGGGGCAAGAGGGGGCACGTGCCCTCCCTGGGAAATGCAAATACTAATATTTCACATTGAAATTTGAAAAACTTGCTAAAATATTAACCGTGACCATTGTGTTAAGATGTGTTTTGCCCCCTCCTGGAAAAATGTATGTGATGTAACTGCGACTATTATATTTTGCCCCTCCTGGACAAATTTCTGCCGGCGCCCATGAGAGGGACAACACAAATTATTTTAGAGTCATTGAATGATGCTCTCATGCAAAAAGATTTTACTACCTTTCGAAGTCCTGGAAAAGTAAATTTGGTGCAAGTGATAATAATTGTGCTAAAACTGTGGATGGGGTCTGTACGGAACTTGAAATTACCAATGCATTTGCAGACTTATTCACTCTACTTGCACACCCAATAACAGTAGTTGGCACGATAAACTCAAACTGCAGTTTGAGGGCTGTTACTCAGGATTCAGAGTATTGAGTGTCCTGTGATCTCAATTGAAGAAGTGGGCATAGCAGTTAGTAAAATTAAGCTGGGCAAAGCATCCGGGCTTGACAGGATAACTATAGAACATTTACTGTATGCACACCCAATTGTATTATCTTGTATAACTCATTTGTTTAATCTAATGTTGAAAGCAGGATATGTGCCAGAAGGTTTTGGTAATGGTATCATGATCCCTCTGCTAAAAAATTGCACAGCAGACCCTACAAAGTGTGACAATTATAGGGGCATAACCCTGAGTCCGGTAGTGTCTAAGATTTTTGAGCATGTATTATTGGGGAAATTTGGGAACTTTTTGGGGAGCTCTGGCCTGCAGTTTGGGTTCAAAACTGGGGTAGGATGCTCAGATGCCTTATACACGCTGATGGGGGTAATAAGTCACCTCAATAGAAATTCATACACAGCTGTCATTTGTGCTCTGGGCACTTCAAAAGCTTTTGACAAAATTAGTCACTATGGGCTGTTTTTGAAGCTGATACAAAGGAAAACCCCTTGGTATTTCATTGAAGTTTTACTCAGTTGGTATTCCAAATGTAATGTTATGGTTAGATGGGGTAATGCCTTATCAGAATCTTTCACTGTAGTGGCTGGGGTACGACAAGGAGGGGTTCTTTCACCTTTGCTATTTGCCGTTTATATTGATGTTGTTATTTTAAAGTTGCAAAATTCTGGATATGGCTGCTATATCAATGATTTGTTTGTTGGATGTTTATTGTATGTTGATGATATCTTATTGGTGTCACACTCTATATCCGGCATGCAGCACATGCTGGATATTTGCACCAATGAATTTGTGGAATTGGATTTAAATTTTAATGTGAAGAAATCTATGGTCATGTGGATTGGGACACGTTGTAATATCGCATGTGCTGTTTTGGTCCTGGATGGTGTTGCCTTGCCATTTGTAGAGGAAATTAGGTATCTTGGAGTGACACTGAAAAAGGGCAGGCACTTCGGGTTATCTATTTCGGAAGTTAAATTAATTTTTTTTGTACGTTTGACTGTTTGTATAGTCGCAGCTTAACAGCTGAAATGTGTTAACCTGGTAAAGAGCTATTGTCTACCCATTGTATTGTATGGCATGGAAGCCACATGTCCAAACAAAAGTACTCTTAATGCTCTTGATAGACTGATTCAAGCAGTTGTATGTAAAATTTTTAAAACATGTGAGGCAGATAATGTGGATTATATTAGAGCTTTGGCGGGTTTGGAAAGTATGCATGTTGTTGTAAAAAAAGCGACACGCATCTTTCGTTAATAAATATGAGAAGTCACTCTACTTTGCTGAGTGCATTACTAGAACTTGTCTGAGGACAGAAGCTGTACTGTGTAAAGTTTAAGCTTAGTTTATCAGTTTATTAGTTTATTAATTATTAGTTTACCGTATTGAGTTTTTGTTCAGTTGATTTGTGTTATCATTGGTTGTGTTCAAACATTTTTTGATGATGTGCTTGTCACGAATAAACATTATTATTATTAATATGTCTAAAGTTGCAATTTTCAGACAAAAGTGAAAAGTTGTAATAACCTCCAGCATTTCCAGAATAAGTTCCTATTCCGAGTATGTATTTGTCCGCAGATGAACTGATGTTGAATGTCGAATATTCTGCATAACGCTTTTCTCCTTCGAAATCTTCCAAATCAATTCTCAGTCGGTATCTTCTCTGTGATGTCAAAAGGTGGAGAAAATTGTTTCCTGAAGAGAAATATGAACGCTCTTTGACCTTGCTTAATTGGTCTGAATTGGTTGGAAAAATTGACACAATGTAACACCTCAACAATAATATGAACTACATGCATTTTTCTAAAATAATGAATATAAATGTTTCATTTGTGCGTGAATTGCAACTAATTTATTCAATTCAAGATTAAGACGAAAATTATTACATTTACTGGCGTCCATTTGAAACAATCCCGTTGGAGAGTTTCTCTACCGCTGGTCTCACAGAAGCAAGAATTCCTAATAGTGTATCACGCGCAGTCGAAGAATCGCTTCTTCTCTACTCATGTGGAAACATGCATTTACCTGGAGTGTTGCTTTATTGCTACGAATCGATGCCAAACAAGCAATATCAGATCTTATCTGATTTTATCATGGACGCCGCCTGTCTCTTACAGTCTCCTAATGGCAGCCTAAGACACCAGCATCGCTATTTCCATAAGCCTGCGCTCTTTATATCTGCGATAATGGCATATTTTTGGTTATGAGTGGGTCTACAGGGTCGAAGTTTAGGTCTTTGAATTAGGACGAAGGCTTACTGTGTACTTGTCCCTTTGGCTTTGTTCGCCTCGGGATGCCAGGTGTGTAAGAGCTAACGTGAGCCAATGGAATTAATCGTCTGGAGTTTTCTTGTTTTCAGTGTTTAGGAGTAAGCCTATTATATGAAATCAGGCGGACAGGGTCTAGCTTGCGTCTATGGACTACATTCAATTTCCGCAATATTTTGAATCGCGATATTATTGGCGTAAACCATTGCAAAATGCCTTGCGAATTTTCTAATATAGACGGCTTTAAATTGATCTGTATGTCGCAAGTAGCTACTCCTAAGACCTCGGTGCTTCTGTAATGGACCTATTTCGTGACAAGAGCGATGCGTTAGATATTCTCAATATAAAATAAGCTTATATTTGGCAAAAAGTAATCAGCCGTATAGGTCTATTCAAACCTGATTCTAGCCTAAATTTCAAATCCATCATCTCCAAATAGACCAGGCACGTCGGAACTGGAAGTGCAGGGGGCGCCGCTTCATCCCTGAAAAAACTTAGGACCAAACTTAAGACAAAAGCTATGGCTGCAGCAGTGGCGTAGCGTGCACTTATGCCGCCCATGGCTCCTGGCAAATCCGCCGCCCCAAAATTCACACTTCTCACACTTGATAAGCCAAAAAAGATCATCGCCTAAATGTACGCCCTTTTGCCGCCCTTTGCCACAACTCGCCGACTAGCAAAAAAGGTCGCTTCCAAAATTTGCCAACCCTATCGTTTGTGCCGCCCATGTCTAGAGCCATAGTAGCCATTGGGACGCCACACCTCTGGGCTACAGTTCACCCCCATGCGTGGGATTCATTAGGAAGAACTGCTATCATCATATGAATTTTCAAAATTGCTAACGAAATGCACCCCCTGCTAAAATTCGTTCAGACGGACCTTTAACATACAGTAGTATACACTGTAGATCGATATGCAACTTTATATTTAACCGAGAAGTTCCATATTTACCCAGCCAGAATTCCCCGTTTGGATTTCCGAATCCATTTGCATACTCGCACCATCCTCTGTAGAATTCTACGCTGCCATTTTCTCGTCTTTGAAAAACCTAATAAAGAACATACTTGCATCAGCAGTGACAAAAGTCTTGTCAGACTAAGAATCAATTTGAAATAAATTTAGCTATATATCTTGGTGATCTGTAGCAAATATTTTCAATGAGAATTTAAAGCTAAGACATGATGATTGGATTTAGAAAATTTCATAATTATGCCAATATGCCTGATCTAAACTAAAAACGAGTGTGTCTACAGGGTGTAAAAGTGAAAAGGGCACCCCTTTATGCTATTTAATATCTAGGCTGCGTGTATAGCGATTTCAATGAAATTGATAGGCCATATATCTGGGAATGTTTCTGATGTAATCGCCAAATTTCATGCTGATATCTTTAGTGTTTGCTGAAATATGGCCAAAAAACTACAGATACCCACATTTTGAAATTGACAAACAGAAGATAACGTCATAGTAATTTGTATCGTTTTTAAGTCTAAAAATGGCGTCGTTGTCATCGCGCCAGACAAATTCAAGGGTTACTTACGGCCAACAGATAAACACAGCAGCATTATGATTGGCTGCAGGACTGTCTTGATTTACTTGGAGAAGATTTTTTATTCCAGCAAGACGGAACACCTGCCCACTCTGCTCTCAGGACCCAGGATTTTCTGGAGCAAAATTGTCCAGATTTCATAAAGAAAGATGACTGGCCACCCAACTCCCCAGATATCAACCCACTTGACTTCCACGTCTGGGGAATCATGCTAGACAGATATCAATAGTATCAGCCAAAGCCACAGAACATCACGGAGTTGAAGACTGTGCTGAAGAATATCTGGGAGAGTTTGCATGAGAACCAGATCAAGAAGTCGATACTGTCAGTGAAGAAGTGCTTGTCGGCACGTGTGAAGGCTAAGGGTGCATGGGCATTTTGAGCACCTGCTCCCGCAACAAATCATCTGAAACCCCCTTTACGTTCAGGGCCAACATTTTTTTAAAATATTTTTATCACTTTATTATTTCATCAAGAAAGATGACTGGTCACCCAACTCCCCAGATATCAAGCCACTTGACTTCCACGAGGACCGGATAAAGAAGTCGATACTGTCAGTGAAGAAGCGCTTGTCGGCATGTGTGAAGGCTGAGGGGGCATTTTGATCACCTGCTCCTGTAGCAAATCCTCTGAAATCCACTTTAAAACGGCCCTTTTCAGGGTCAAATGAATTAAAAAATTAATTTGTTATCACTTTATTATGACGTTATATTCCAATGTCAATTTCAAAATGTGGGTCTCTTTAGTTGTTTGGCCATATTTCAGCAATAACTAAAGATATCAGCATAAAATTTGGCAATTGCATCAAAAACATCCCCAGGTATATGGCCTATAAATTACATTGAAATCTCTATACACGTAGCCGAGATATTAAATATCATAAAGGGGTGCCCTTTTCACCTTTACACCCTGTATATTTTTATTTTTCTACTTACCGTCCATGTATCGTTTGTCGTTGTCATATCGCAGAATGCGTTGGTGTAATATCGTTGACCCTGATCAACGACGTAGATGGGATAGACTCCACTCATTCTGCAGCCATTGGCTTTAATATCAGAACAGTCGAACACAACCGAATCAGTTCGGCAATGACCTAAAAGAGTGGCGAAATATTTAATTTAAAACACTTGGCTATCATGAGTTTATGACAGTCTGTAGCCAACGATATAAGAGAAGAAACTTCATCTTCAGCTCAAAGTCGCCTCAGGAACCTTGTCGAATGATCCTTTTCCAATGTTCCCGATCTTGTGCCGCATGAATCGCCTCTCCAAGATTTAATTCCGTTCACTCTCTGACGTCGATAAACCACCGTCTTCTGGGCCTTCGCAGAGGGCGTGTTTTCTCCATTGTTCCCTCCATTGCAACGTTCAAGATTCTCTTCTTGTCCATGCGACTGACGTGACCAAACATCTGGATCTTCCTTTGTTTGGTTGTGACAGTCACATCGCTGTCAATCCCGATTCTGCTTTTTACTTCTCCATGAGTGATTTTCATTATCCGCCATATCTTTAGAGGCTATCGGTAGCATCGAATTTCGAAAGCCTTGAGTCACCTGCAGTCATCATTTTTCAATGTCCATGTCTCTCCTCAGAAAAAGGAGCACAGAGAAGACACAGGCTAGTAAAGGCTGGATCATTGTTTTGAGGGAGATCTTTCCAGAGCTCCGTAATTTGCCACGGTGATCCCGTGCTGAGCTGGCCAGACCAATCCTCCTCCTGATCTCCTGTCAACAATTGCCATTTGCTCGCACCATGCTTCCAAGACATACAAACTGTTCGACAGTCTCCATCGGTGTGCTACAGTATCTAAGATGACTACCTCTGGCTTCTCCAGTCTACCTTCCACCATGACCTTTGTCTTTTTGACGTTGATTTCCAGACCTGACTTTTGCTCTTTAATGCATTCAACATCTTTTGTCAAAGAAGAAACTTTGCGGACATAATTATTTACTTTTATTTAATTAATAAACCACGGATGTTTCGATGTTTTCTGCAAAGTAAGCGACACACTCTAGGCCTATTTCTTGAATCAGAGCGAAGTGTCAGCACGCTTTAAAATTAAGGCAATGCTCTCTATTAGACAGACGTCTGAATTTAAAGCATACATGTAAGGGTAATTGAAATTTGCAAACGTTTCACTAGTTTCAGACGTACAATAATTACTTTATAACTTAATGTATATCAAGAAACTATAAGCATTTTTTGTTTATCGGCAGAGGAGCATTTGTGAAAAGGTGCTCCAGAGAATTGTACTCATTTATTCATTCAGTCAGTCATCCATTCATTCATTCATTCATTCAGTTTTGTGGAAATGACTTGTTTTCATGCAGTTATATTTGTATGCCTTTGACTCTCTCGCTCACTAAATGCATGATTCATTCGCCTACCTTGAGACTCTGCACATGGATTGCTCTCTTTCACGCGATCAAGTGAAGCATTCAGTTTCTCATTGATTCCATCGATTTCAGACGAAATCGCCTGAAATTTCTTGTTAAGCTCTCTCAATACGGCATCAATGCTTTCATTTATCAATGAGGAAAGTAGATCATGCTTCAACTGTAGTTTCTCATCTAAACTTCTGTTTGCGGTTTGAATTTGTACCTGCATCACCTGGAATTTCTCATCTAAGCTTCTGTTTACGGTTTGAAGTGCAGACGATTGGTTTTGGAATTGTACCTGCATCACCTGGAATTTCTCATCTAAGCTTCTGTTTACGGTTTGAATTTGTACCTGCATCACCTGGAATTTCTCCTCTAAACTTCTGTTTATGTTTTGCAGGTTTTCGTTCACAGTTAGAATGCGTTCATCAGTTCTTACAATCATCGAAGTCATGCTTAAATTCAAAGACCTTAAATACTCTTCTTGTTCCTTAGTTGTATGACACTCAAACATCTCAGGAATCTTTTCATTCAGACTATCTAAGTTGATTGACATGTTGTAGCACATGGTCTTCAAAACCTGATGTAGCTCTTCTTGGCCTCTTGCATTGGTTCTGTTCACAACCGCTTCAAGTTTTTCAAACGCTGAGCACATCTTCTGGTTCACTGTTTCCAATCTGTGGTCATGTTCTTCAAGACTAAACTGAATACTTTCTTCACATCCCGAGAGAGAAACCGCGCAACCGGAAACCGTGCATTGCCCAGCCACACTAACTGTGCTATGCGAAATCAGAAAATATACTGAAACGAACAAAAACCAAGCCATCTTTTTATTCCACTTTGACTATACACTAGATTGCCATTTAGTAGAAAACTAAAATTCTACTATTAACTTCAATGAACGAACTGTGTTGAAGTCAAGAACTAAAATGCTTGGAACATACAAGGGCCATGAGATTTTAAATGAAGATTTGTGGTTTGGCGATTGATACGATCTGTTGTGGGCGCATGAATTCAGATTATGTTTAAATGCGCGCAACATTTGATGTGAGTATCCGGTAGCCAAGATACAAGCCACAGCCTAGTCGGGAGGTCGGATCATATGCTGTCGTATATGTGTCCGCAACTAAGGCTCGTTTGCAGTGCACGTTTATGGATACTGAGTATGCCACGGGAAAGCTGATGACATCCATTATGACGTACTGCATTTCTGATGCGAGATACGACTAAGTGAGAAGACGAATCATTTGCCTTGGTGTAATTCAGGATGATAGGCGTTGAGGCATTTGCCCTTTAGTTCATGTATTGGTGGGCGTGTGAAGTTTCACAGACTGTGAGTTCCAGAACCGGAGTTTCTTAATACGAAGAGCCCTAAATCCTAAACCATTGCTGAAGACCACATTGACTTTTGCACAAGGCATTTCAACCCCGCTTATTTCAACAGAGATTACGATTAGGCCTACATTTTAACTAAGTAGCTAAAGAAATCATGACAAACTGGAGAAATCACGACAAGAAATGTAAGTTGCAGCTTAGTAACAAAATCAACACCTAAGTAATCACCGTTAGATAATTCTAAAATTCTTGTCAAAAAGCAAGGAGGTTCCTAATTCAGACCTGAACTCCTTTATATAGTTTCCCACTAGACGTAACTGCAATGAAGTATTAACAGAAAACAGGCCAATAAAGCAAGCATAGGCTTCGAATCCTACAGAGGGTTTAAGTTCCCATGAGGAACAAGTGAATTTCTACATAGGGAGCTGTTTACACGACCTTTCTCCTTGCCTGCCCTACTCGCCTTTACATCTTCCAATGAATTCTCGAACATAAGGTTTTCGTGCTCTGCTAAGCGTACATTACTGAAAGCGTTTATTTAAGAAATAACTTTATAGCCTCAGACTCATATATTCTGGCTTTTGGTTATTTCTCGATATGTCATATTTCAAATTTGGTTTTCTGATATCACGAAATTAGGGCTAATGTATCATTAAACGAATGAAAATGACCCCAGTTAAAACTCAAAGACATCAATGATTGTTTCGCAGAAACACAATGGTGGCTCTAACAATTTCATTATTGTATATGGCGATTACCATTACGAAGATCCTGATAATAATAATAATAATAATAATAATAATAATAATAATAATAATAATAATAATAATAATAATAATAATAAGCGTCATCATAATAATAGAAATTCAAGGGTCTTGAACTTAAAGGTTGCTTTCATATGCGTGTACAATTGTACATGTATTTTTAATTGAATTAAATTGGTTTACTTGTCCATGGCGCGAATAGGGAGACTACCCCGGGGGTCGTCTTAAGAGAGGGACAAATAAGGGCATTGGAAAGGGGAATTAGAGTAGGTTTGGACACAATACCACGAATTCGTCGAGTATCTCTGATTTGCAAATGAGCAGCTCTGCTGACTGTTTATATGATCATTAGAAGACAGGTCTTTATCGAATACTACACCTACATGTAGGTGCGGACAGGCTGACTTTGATTAATTGAAATGTTGTCCAATTTAAGAAATTAAAACAATTCTATTAACTTTAATGTTCCACCACAAAATATAAATGCAAACATATGAAAAAAAATGGTTAAAATTTTCCAAAAAGTAAAAAAGATAAACAAATTATTATTTTTTCAATCAATATTTATTTATTACATAATTAAGAGTAGATCTGTTCCATGAGTCCTATGGGATGGGGTGAAGCAGTGCTGCCCCATCCCACCCGGCCCCATCCCATCCCATGGGACAAATCCCATGGTATTCCCATGAGGATATAACTCCCATGGAATACCATTCCCATGAACAATCCTGGTAGTAAATATCATTATTGGAAGTGGAGCCTCAAATGCAGCAACAACAGTTGATGTTGATAAGTAAGATGTTTTAAGCACTGACAATTTAGGTTTCGGTTGACGCTCATCGTTAGCATTGGATTAATGGAGACACAGCATTTCTATTTGATAATGTAATCGATAAAAATGATTCAAACGAACATTCACTTCTCACCAAACGAGCAACAATTCTATTCAACTGCAACTAATGCAACAACAGCACTCTATACATAAGGTCAGCGCCACTTCATACGCTTCCTTGTCAAGGATCCAAGCACTTCCTAAAATGGAGCCAAAAAAGAACGACTGCAAAAATTGTTCAAAAAATCAATGAAATAAACCGCGATAAAAAGAAATAACGAACGAATTACGAAACAAGGAAGCACAGAAAAAGCACAAGGATGAAAATAATAAAGAATGAAAGGAAGAGAGAAGGACTGAATGAATGAATTTCGTCACTGAATATTTCTATCTCGCATATGTAACTGTAGATTCAAATTTAGGCGCCGGTCAAAGTTAACCCTCTGCGTCCCTTTGGAACACTCACCATGTTTTATTAACATCAGTTTGTTTTACCTACTTCGTTCTATTTACGACACTCTACTAACAACTCAAAAAAAGTCAAAGTCCTTCCCCGAGCCTCACGGGCTCATAAGGCGGCGCTGATCTCCGTTTCTATAGCCCTCAGCCAGGCGTGAAATGCCACGGATACGGGGCTAGTGTATCGCATAGCGTACCTGTTTGACTTATCGCAGAGATTTTTACCACTGCTCCTTATTTTACCACCGCGAAAAAGGCTGAGTCGACCTTTAGGGCTCCTGCGGGACTCGAACCCGCGACCTCCGGCTCCATCGCCAAACCTTGTTAACAACTACTTGTCTGTAATTCATGTCGTGGTCAGCGGTGGTTCCACCACGTTGATGACTGGGGATGCAACCCCTCCTCCACCGAGCTTTTCTTTGCTTGTCAGCCTATTTTCCGGTAAGTCTAGTTACAATTTAGTGGACAAATACTGCTAATGAACTTTTTTGCTTGTCGGTCTTATTCGGAAAGGTTTATTTACAATTAGCAGGCAAAACTCTGCCTATGACTTTTTTCTTATTCTCCTTCTCTTTGTACCCCCCCACCAGCTAGGCATACCAATTTCTTATAAATTCTTTGCATCCCACCACCAAGAATCCCTGGAACCGTCACTGGTTGTGGTCCAATCAATATTTATCTATCTACTGTATGTTATAGCTGCAACTGTTATGCTAGGCGCCGCCATCCACCCACTCACCACTTAGCAGGACGAGAAACCGGCAAATGTTTGACTGCGAAAGGATCAGAAATTGATTTTCAAAGACATCCTATCTTCGTCTGACGAAGATGATAGGATTCAGCCAACGCAAATACATCATAGTAAGGTCATATGTCTCAGCGTGGCATGTCCGTTCTTCCAAAGAAATGCTAGGACATTCTAGAACATGGCGTGGGTGTAATTAAGCCTTCCAATCAGTGAAAGAAACCGCGAGTGAGGGAAAGAATGAAGGAAACAGAAGGAATGAGAGAACTTAAGAATGGAAGAGAGAAAGATTAAAAAAAGAATCAAAGATAGGAAGACAGAATGAATAAATGAACGAACTAAATGAATAAGTCACTGAGTTTCTATCTTGCACAATATATGTAACAGCTGAAACTGGTATTTTATTCGCTACCAAGCCCTCCAACCAACAGACAGAATGGTGGCTATATAGGCTAGAACAGTGGCGTAGCGCGGGGTGGCAGCGCTCGGGAGGTGAAACTGATAACTGAGATTGGGGCTGTCCAACTTATAACAAAATCTGACGATCAAAAAGAAGCTCATCATCTATTTTGTTTAAATACACTCCACGTGCATTTTTTATTACTTTATACTTTATTATTATTTTATTATTATTAGGGTTTTCGTCATTTCTACCTTGCCAATTATTTTTTATTTCGGGTCCCTAAAATTGTTTGCGCCTTCCCTACAACTTTGCGCCCCCCCCCAAAAAAAGTGCACCAGGGCAGTCGTCCTTGCCCACCCACGCTACGCCCACTGTTTTATACAGGCCTGTTAGGAGGGGACCCCTCCCAAAAAAACTCAATACCCCAAAAATCACAGCTCTTACACAAATTTTGCATTGAACTGTGTATTTTCCCCTCCAACCAAGTCGATTTCCCCGAAAGCCTCAATTTCCCAAAAGGCCTGGAGTCTGGATAAAACACTGGCTACGCCAATGCATGCTATCGAGTAGAGATTTGGCGCGAGACGATCAAATGTTTGACAGCGAAATACAGTAGATGAGAAAGTGACTTCTACTGATATATATATATATATATATATATATATATATATATATATATATATATTCATTTTTCGACTGACGACGATGAAACGAGTAATTAAGCCAACGCAACAACAAACAATAGTCAGGTCACATGACTCAGTCATGTGCTCTCCTTTCTTCTAAACAGAAGCAAAACACCCTAAGCCTGGTGTTGGTGGAAAGTAGGCGTCAAACTATAATTATAAGCACCACATGCTAATAACAAGATTTTATTATTTGAGACTGAGTTAATTCGTCAAATGCCGCATATAGAGTCACTTTCGCATTCTTAGGGTCAAGCATCAACAGTCAATTTGAACACCCGATTGATTGAGAAAACGTCATTGGATGCACTCATTTCATTTCATATACACTATTGGTCGATTAGAAATGTCGATTAATGAGAGAAATCAAAAACCTTTGAAATTCAGACGTCGCTATTCAATGCGTCTACAGTTTCAGAGTTTTTAACTCTTCATCACTTGAACTTCCACAACGTCCTCCAACCTTGTCAACTGCGTTACGGTCAGCTTTAAAGTTCCACCCAACAGCATGTAGATTGCAAATGCCCATAAGAAATGTGTTGAAAGTTAACAAACTTAGCTAGTGAGTTATTTTGACGCACGCCTAACACTGCGTGTTTCGTTGGTCCAAATTAAACCATCGAACAGACTAACAGTATGGCTCCAACTGACGAACGTATCTGAAGTTCTTAACACGGACGCATAGACCCCTTAACACAGCGGTTCTCAGCCTTTATAGTGCCGCGACCCCTTCAATTCAATTCCCCATGATGTGGCGACCTCCAACCGTAAAATTACTTTCGTTCATAATGTAAACTGCTAATAATAGGCCCCTAATAATAATAATAATAATAATAATAATAAAAATTATAATAATAATAATAATTCTACAGCAATTAAAATGTTTGAAATCATTCTAATTCAATTGTCTGCAATGTCTATCCTCAAATGGCAAGTCTAGTTTTAAAAAAAACCCTAGTAACTACCAATGGAAAAATTTAGTGCAATTATAAGTTTTGCGCATCAAAACAGTGACAAGCCCATATGTTCGACGGTTTCAGACGACCTCTGGCAAATCGTCATTCGACCCCCGTCGTGGTCGCCTACCCACAGGTTGAGAACCGCTGCCTTAACAGGTTGCGCAACGCGCATCGCTAATCACTAAATGAAAGTCCTGCAGATTTTCTTGTGGAATGTCTAGCAGGGCGATTGAGGGAAGAGCAGCGTATTAAGATATTTGGATCAGTATAGGCCTACAACGGGTTTTCTAGATATCGAAAATAAGTTTTATAATTAACTCGCTGTGTGAGAGAAGACAATTAAAGTCCTGTTGAATAGAATGTGTATAGGATATTGATATGCAAAGATCTAATCGATTTGAAGAAATTCTCCGACAAAGTCCACATTTACCTCTTGCTCCATCTTCATTGCTTCTAGACTCTAGAAAGTTGAAAATCCGCCTAGGGGTCGTCCATATAGTACGTACGCACCGAGGGGGTTTGAGATTTAGACGATTTTGCGTACGGAAGCGTACGGGGGAGGGGGGTCACGACTGAATTTGTACGTACGCACATTCAAATTTATAAATAGATAGAAGGCTGGTATATTCACACAAACATTTGATTTGAACAAAATTACTTACTAGCAATCAAACAAAGGGTCCCGACTATTGTTCCCACGGTTATTTCAATATTAAAAACCTTTAATTTAATAGTAAACAAATGTTTTTTGGCTATGGATACAAATTAATTTTCACCGTGCCGGGGGTGTTTGCTAATTTGTACGTACGCATAGGGGAATAACCAATTTTTTGCATATTTTACAATATATGGCTTTTCTCCAGGGTGAATTCTTTCATGACGCTTTACTTCAGTTAAATCCCTGGATGTTTTTTCACATATTTTACAAGCATATGGCTTCCATCCAGTATGAAATTTTTTATGAGCTTTAAGATGGACTGATTGAGTGAATTCTCTTTTGCATAGATTGCAAATATATGGCCTTTTTCCATTATGAATTCTTTCATGAGTTTTTAGAGTGCATAAATGACTGAATGCTCTTGTGCATATTTTGCAATTATATGGCTTTTCTCCGGATTGAATTCTATCATGAGATTTAAGACTGCTTAAATATGTGAATGACTTTTTGCATATTTTACAAATATATGGCTTTTCTCCAGAGTGAATTCTTTCATGACTTTTTACTTGGGCTAAATCTCTGAATGTTTTTTCACATATTTTACAAACCTATGGCTTCCATCCAGTATGAATTCTTTCACGTTTTTTAAGATAGGCTAATTGACTGAATTTTCTTTTGCATAGACTGCATGTATATGGCTTACTTCCATTATGAATTCTTTCAAGAGTTTTTAGAGCGCATGACTGACTGAATGCTCTTCTGCATATTTTACAATTATATGGCTTTTCGCCGGAATGAATTTTCTCATGAGATTTAAGATTGCTTAATTGACTGAATGATTTTTTGCATATTTTACATACATATAGCTTTTCTCCAGAATCATTTCTTTCATGACTTCTAAGACTGTTTAAATGACGGAATGATTTGTTACAAATCGTACAAGCATACGGCTTTTCTCCTGTATGAATTCTTTCATGTAGTTTCAGGTGATTTAATTGAGTGAATTCTTTTCTGCATGTATTGCAAACGTACGGCCTTTCTCCAGTATGAAGTCTTTCATGAACTTTAAGATTACTTTTTCCACGAAATGCCTTGCTACATAATTTGAAAACATATGGTTACTCCCCAGTATGAATTCTTTCATAGATTTTAAGATCACCTTTTCGATTACATGCCTTGCCACACATTTTTGCAAACATATGGTTTCTCACCAGTATGAATTCTTTCATGAACTCTAAGATAAGCTTTTCGACTGAATGCCTTGTCACAAAAGTCGCAGGTAACTGGTTTCTCAAAACAATGAATTCTTTCATGAACTCTAAGATCACTTTTTCGACTGTATGCCTTGCAACATAATTTGCAAGCATATGGTTTCTCACCAGCATGTATTCTTTCATGAATTGTAAGTTTACTTATGCAAGTGAATGTTTTGCCACATACATTACAGTAGTGTAATTTTGCCATGCTCTGTATATGTCGAATGCTTATTTGACAGACCAGCTGTAGTTTATACATTTTCAATGAGAATAATTTTTCTTTTCCGCCATATATCTGTTAAGATAGTTATGCAAGATCATGCATAAAAGAAAGTTCCTTCATTTACAGTGGAAAGAGAATTCATCAATCAAAATAGAAATCCAATCAGATATCAGCAAATGAAAATTCTACTCTAAAACACAGGAGTTAAAACAGCAGAAACCAGTAAATTGGGTCTTAATTTTACTGTCACATACATTTTAAATACAGAAATATTCTACAGCTTTTATATGTAGGATGTTATTTCACTTTGTGAACAGAATCATTTTACAGTAGAAAACATATTTCATAATAGAAGAAATTCATCAATCTAATAGATAATAAAATCAATGTGAATTGGAAATAACCTTTAAAAGTCTGGGTCAACAAACAGTAGAAAGCAATAGATGAACATCAAAGTTCAGAAATAATTTACTGTAATGTAGCAAATTATTGCTTTTAAAGACATCACTTTGGATTTTACATTCAGACCTATCAGTTAATATTGTAGTACTAAATACTACGCATCATGGTTCCTTAATCAGAATCTTTTCATTTCTTTATCTGTTCATAAATGGTCAACCAATCAGTCATTTCTCTTCTATGTAAGACAATATGGTCCTCCGCTCATCAAACTCTTTCTATTAAAAATAGAGGATGTGTTTCTTTCTGAGTTTATATCTTCAATATATTCAATTCCCTGCAGTTTCCTCAAACTACTATTTGTAGCTATTTCATTTCTTACTTCAAACTATCTCCTAAAGTAAAATGATAATAGCAAAACACATTGAAAGAGAGACATAGACAGATACAGAGATTGAAAAGAAGGTGAATGTAGGAAAAACATAGGGATAAATCATCATACAAACACAAAATGTCATTAAAACTAGCAAACTAGCAAAGCACATTATTATTATTATTATTATTATTATTATTATTATTATTATTATTAACGTACTGATTTATGTGGTAACTCGTCCGAACGAACTGCGTGAACACATTACAAAGTTACAGATAACTCGTGCGATATAACCATGTTTTAAGTCTCTCTTTAAAAGTATTCAAGGTCGTAGAGAGCTGTATTGATGGCGGTAGACAATTCCATGCCCGAGCCGCGGCCGCGGGAAATGCTCGATCTCCGACGGTTCGGAGGCGCGTCCTCGGGACCACCAATAAGGCGGATCCGGCCGATCTCAATCTTTGCCGGCTTGCGTGGTCAGCCACTCGTGATAGTTCGGACGCAAGGTATTCTGGACCGGCTCCATTCAGGCAACGGAAGGTCAATGTTGCCAGCTTGAAATGGATCCGCTCTGGCACAGACAACCAGTGGAGATCGCGTAGCAACGGAGTAATGTGATCGCCTAATGAGGCCTGGCATATCACTCGCGCAGCAGCGTTCAGGACCGACTGGAGACGGTTGAGTAGGTATTTCTGTAGTCCAGCGAGAGTTGCATTGCCGTAGTCTAATTTGGACAGCACCAGTGCAAAGACCAGTGTTTTAAGACCATTGGCTGACACTGATCGACGGATACTCCTGATCAGCCGCAGGGCTTTGAAGCACCCTGCCACTACATTTGCCACATGTGACTTCATTGATAACGTACTGTCAAGATATATACCTAAATTCCGCACGATCGACACCGGTTGCACTTCCGTTCCATCGATGTAGATGCAAGACGACGGTATCCAGTGTTTCTGTCTCTCAGCAGCCATCCAGAGCACTTCCGTCTTAGCAGCATTGAGCTGCAGTCGATGTGACCTCAACCAACTGGTCATCTCAGCTGAACACATCGTGACGCGTTGTTGAAGCTGCTGGATCGCCGCAGGGGGGGAGCTCCCGTAGACTTGCGTGTCATCCGCGTAGTGGTGAGCTTGCAACCCGAACCGCTGGGCAATACTCACCATATCGGCAACGTATAGTACGAAGAGGATAGGTCCCAGGACGGAGCCCTGAGGGACCCCACGCACTACTCGTGTGGGCGGCGTAGTAGAACCGGCACAGCGTACGTACTGCATCCGGTTCTCCAGGTATGAGGAGAACCACTGAAGCACAGAGCCGCCCATCCCGTACGATACTTCCATCTTCTGCAGCAACGTAGCATGATCCACAGTATCGAAGGCGGCGGTGAGGTCCAACAGCACCAGAACTGCTACGTCCCCAGCGTCCAAAGCTCGAAGAATATCCGAGGTGACTTTCAGCACCGCGGTTTCAGTTGAATGGTAAGCGCGATATGCAGACTGTAGCTCAGGGAGCAGATTGGAAGACTTCAGGTAGCGAATAAGTTTTACTCTGCGATTGAAGACTTGCCTTCTGATTTGCAAATGGAAATTATTGATTTGCAATCTAGTGATATCCTCAAAGACAAATTTAATTCTAATGATAACATAAGAAGCAAATTTCAGGATAGAAATTTGATAGAATTCTGTCAATGCCTTCCATGTGATCAGTTAACTAATTTTTAAAAGTGTTCTCGTAAATTAATATCTGCTTTTTGGATTACATATTTGTGTGAAAAGACAGTTTGTAAGTTGACGTTTATTTAAATCCTGCCACAGGTCAGCATTATTTGATGAACTTTTAAAATCCTTACTTTTTAGGGACTATGCACTTTGAAACACAGTTTCGTGTTGGACCTAATTCTATCAGAAATGCATCAGTTTCTATCTCTCAGTTAAAACCCATTTCAGTTGCAACGTGATATTCTGCAGTCTGCATTATACATTGCGTCATAATTCAGCAATAAATAGTCTATTATTGTCAGTTATTTATTTTCTGTATTATCTATTTTATAGTCAATTTAAATTCTTGTGCATATTTCGCTATTAAGCAAATGGAATTATATTTTCTCGATTACCTCAACGTTAAGTTATTAGGACGCTTGTGTGCGTTAACTGTTATTATTATTATTATTATTATTATTATTATTATTATTATTATTATTATTATTATTATTATTATTATTATTATTATTTCATTATTATTTCATTATTATTTGTAGGAATAAATCTGCTATCGGCTTACAATATGGACCAGATGATGCTACTGAGCTCACAGAGTCAAAATTGGAATCGTCTGGTGCTAATAAGCCTCATGTTATACGGCAAGTACAGATTCCATCTCAAATAAGTAATAAGTAAAAGCCCCTTTCCACGGGATTCGCCACCGTGTGTGTGTGTTAGGGCGGCACTTTCCTTCGTTTCCATCAGGGTGGACTTTACGCTGTCTTAAATTGTGTGTTATCCTACGGTCGCCATCGGCATGCCAAATTATGTCAAAGCGCCTTTGATTTCGGCCTTCGTCGTGCGTACGGCGCTATAGAAGTCGTCGAGAAAGATAAAGATAGATAAAGATAACACACAAACAGTTTCAATCCGCACCTTAAAGAATATGTTTTATTTTTCATCGTGCCTGAATATTCCATAGAATTTATTATTATTAACTAGAAAAAAAGACAAAAATTAAAACTAGGAAATTCAGTAATTAATTTATAGCAGAAAACAAGTTTTTTAAAGTAAATAGATAAGTATAAATATCAATTGAGAGTACTTAGCTGATCAGAGGATAAATTATGAAAAGAGTGAAGGATAACCTAAGGGATGAAATCCCGTAAAGTGGTTATCTCAAAATTAACATTATTTGTTAAGTGGTGGAGAAAATAGATTAGTATACGATTTAATAAAAGTGACTAAAGTAAAAGTAAGGATAGGTAAAAATTAGAACAAGAGATACAATTAAGAGTAAAGTACTAGTTGTTTTTATAAATATAATTTTAGGTAAAAATAGCAATTAAATTGAGATAAATTTAAGTCAAATTTATTTAACACAATAGTTATACTTGATTTAATAAAAGAAATTTTTAAAGATTACAAATAAATAAAGAAAGATTCTTAAGATTTTTATTGAAGGAGGGTAATTTATTCCAAATTCTTGGGCCTGAAAATTTAATAGTGAAGAGTCTCGTTGTTGATGAGGCAAAGTGTATATGGAAGTTATCACTGTTTCTAAGTGATTTAACATAAGCTATGTTGGTTTTATCAATAAAATAGCTAGAGTAAAAAAATGGAGGTAGGAGTTTATTGAGGTATTTAAATATAAAAATTGATGTTTGGTACTTATGAATATTTTCAATTTTTAGAATATTAAATCTATTAAATAAATTTGTTGTGTTAGTGTAGTCATGATCTTTAAAAATTAACCTAACTGATTTATTTTGTAAAATCTGAATTTTTTCTGTTATTATTTTATAATTGTTTCCCCAAATAATATTGCAATAAATTAAGTGAGGATGAATTAGATTATAATATAATTTGTGAAGAGCATTGGTGTTAAGAAATTTTTTAATATGTTTAATTATATTTAAATTTTTTGAAATTTTATTCACTAGAATATCAGCATTTTCCTTAAAATTAAGATTGTGATTCCCAAAAATTTTGTAGAAGATGTTCGTAGAATAATTTTATCATCAATTATTATATGAGGCATATTTAAAGGGATACTTTTGTTCTTAAGATAAAAATATACATAGTTGGTTTTAGTAAGGTTTATGGTTAGTTTGTTTAATTTAAACCATTCAGATATTTTTATCAGTTCAAAGTTAACATGGTTTATTAGTTCATTATAGTCTTCATGAGATGCTAAAATGTTCGTATCATCAGCAAATATTAAGTAATCAAAAAAAGAAGAGATATTAGGGAGATCATTAATAAATATAATAAATAGAAGAGGTCCTAATATGGAGCCCTGAGGAACTCCATATTTAATATCGTTATAATCAGATTTTATGTTGTTAACCTCTGTGTATTGTTTGCGATTTGTTAGGTAGTTATTAAGCCAGGTATAGGAAAGCCCATTAAATCCACAATATAATAATTTTTTAAGTAAGATTTCATGATCTATCACATCGAAAGCCTTGGTTAGATCAAGAAAGATACCTATTGTATGTTTTTTTAATTCAAAGTTAGATGTTATTTTATCAATTAAATTCAGAATAGGCATATAGGTTGAGTTTTTTGGTCTAAACCCAAATTGAAATAAAGTTAACATTTCATATTTATCTAAATAATTAATAATTCTGTTAAACAATGATTTTTCAAAAATTTTAGAGAAAGTTGGAAGATTAGATATAGGTCTATAATTTGTTTCAATGGTTCTCATACCAGATTTAAATATTGGAGTAATTTTTGCAATTTTAATTTCAGAAGGGACTATACCCGTGTTAAACGAGGAGTTAATAATATCCGATAAAATATCAGCAATGTAATCAGCAGATTTAATTACAATTTTTGGTTAATAAGGTCATAGCCAGAGGAATTTGTATTATTTAAATTATTTATTATATCTTTAATTTCAAAAGGTGTGGTTGGAAAAATTTGGAAAGAGAAATTTTTGGGGTTATTTATTAAAGTCTCATTAAAAGTTAAATTACTAGTAGGTTTTTTAATTTGAGAAGCAATATTAGGTCCTACCTCAGTAAAGTATTTGTTAAATATTTCAGGTATTGAGCTAATTTCATTTTGATTTTTAAGTAAAATTTCCTTATTTTTATTTTCATTTTTATTTAGTATATTATTTATTAATTTCCACATTTTGGTATTAGAATCATTACAATTATGAAATCTCTCTGAATAATAATTTTTTTCAGCAGTATTCTTCAACAGTTTAAACTTGTTATTGTATTTATTAAATATATTCTTATTTTCACTAGTTGGATTTTTTAGGTAATTAGAATAAAGTTTAGATTTAGTTTTTATCGATTTAAACAGTGCTGGTGTCATCCATGGTTTTTTGTATTTTTTTACAGAAGAATTGGTATGTATAGGAAAGGCCTTATCATAGTTCATAGTGAATATATCCAAAAAGGTTGAATAAGCATATTCCGGTTTATTGTCAATGCAAGCCTGTTTAACTTCATTCCAATCAGTAGTTTTAAGTTTTTCAAGAAAATAGTTGGTTGATATTGGGTCAAATTTTCTGTATGTTAAAGGTATTTTAGTTGTTTTATTTGTTGGTTTTAGGTCGAGTGATAACAAAATTGGAAGATGGTCAGATAAAGGGTAATTTAGGATAGCAGAGTTTAGATTGTTAGTTGTTAAATTTGTATAAAAATTATCAAATAAAGTCTCAGTGAATTCAGTTATTCTTGTTGGTTTATTAATCATTGGAATAAAACTATTTGATAGCATCATATTATTAAAATTGGCTGTTGCTTCGTGAGATTCATATTTAATTAAATTTATGTTAAAATCACCCATAATAATCAGATTCTTATTTTGAAAATTATTATTAATTAATTGTTCAAGTTCAGTAGTAAAACCACTTATAGGCAAACCCGGTGGTCTGTATATACATATTAATATGAGATTTTTTATTTTTTCAAGTGATATTTTTATGGCTAAATATTCAAAATTAAGAATTTCAGGAGTTTGAGTTTCAATTACCTCATATTGAATTGAGTTGTTTATTAAGAAACCTACTCCTCCTCTTCGCATAGAGTTTTTTATCGATTTATGTTCAAATATAAAGTCATCAAGTTTTATAATATGGGCTAATTCCGGTTCAAGCCACGATTCAGTTATTGCTATTATATTAAATTTGATTAGTTCAGTTAGAAGATTAATTTCATTAATTTTATTAAATATACTTCTACAGTTGCAATGAAGAATATTAAATGGTTTGTTAAATTTTAAAGTGTTAAAATATTCATTTATATTCTCAAGTTCATAATAGTCACTTTTAGGTAATTCTAGTTTACTAAATTAGTTGAAAGAGATCTGAAAGAGACGACATTAAAGTTAAAGGACTGGATGAGATTCTCACTAACAATTCTAAACGATAATGCAAGATGATATGTGAAAACAAACGAATTAAATTAAAAGAGACAAGCAGAAGGTATCAGCTGAGATCCCGGTCAAGACTGTTTGAGGAGCGTGAAATATTCTGAATCCAGATGGCGTATATAAACTCAGTGGCGTGGCGTGGTCTTGTGCCGCCCATGGCTCCTGGAAAAAATTCCGCCCCCAATCTGCTGTTCTTATCCATGACAAACAAAAAAGGTCATCAGCTATATTATAGAATGGGCTGACAAGCAAAATGGTCATCACCGCTCAATTTGCCTCTCCCTCCACATGTGCCGCACATGGCTCGAGCCATAGTAGCCATTGGGACGCTACGCCTTTGGATAAACTCCGGTTGCCTGTGTTCAAGTGATGTATGTGACAATATGAACTTTTCATTAGCATTTGGGAGGAAGAAAACCTGTGCAATGTCAAGAAAGCTTACAAGTTGATTCATGTCATATAGTTCTTACCTAGAATAATTTCAGGAATAGTTTCTTTCAACCCGACGTCCAGCATAATAATGGTGGGATATTGGTGAACAAAACGGAAGTCGTGTCTTTAGAAAATTATAGACTATCTTTAGAATAATATAATTCTTAAATTAATACAGGAATTTATTATGATTCATCGACCCAATCAATAATTAATTGAGCAGATCTAATGCGGTTAAATTTGGCCCATAGTTACTCTAATAGATGATTTCGCTGAAAATATGAGTGATAAAAAGTGTTTTCATCAGAAAAGACATCCAGGAATAAGGAAGTCAAAAGTTTCTTCGAATTATTTTATTTATTACCAGCAGAAGTTTCATAAAGTGCCCTGGCAGTGACAAGTGAACGATTTACATGTAATATGAAGAAGGGTTTCAAACGATGATTTCAGATGTAAGTTGAAAGCATTCGAACCGTCGAAAGAGACAAAATAAATTGAGAAAAAGGGGTCGGTGGCAGTATTCATCAGACAGGATTGTAACTAGTGTAGTTTCAGTTGAGTGAGTTTCCGGATCCAGATGATTTAGGTAGTGAGTGACGGTTAGTCGAATTCAAATGAGATAGAATTTTTTTGCAGATAAACCATTAGATCGAGTTTAGAATATGATGAGATTTATATGTCTATGGGATAATTTACATCAAGGTCAGGCTTCTTAGACACAAAGATTACGATGGTTTTCTTCATAGAATCATGAACGCAGCTTTCTTCTGTCTGACATAGTGTAGATGTTCTTTGGATTTTGATTCTCCTTTGCAATTGTTGTTCATGTGAATGGGCTCAATTGCATTTGGACTCAATTTTTGAAATGTGATCTACTCGATTACGGTTCGACGATTTAATCAATAATCATATATTAAAGTTTGATTTGGCATATAATCCTACAGTTATATCTTTGGATGTTGATTTTACTAATTAGCAGTACTTACAATAACTGTATATCTTATGTCAGGAACAGCATCTGTTTTAACAAGCCTTAAACTTTTTTTTACTTCGAAATCCATGTGTGTTCACAATTTTTTAGCAGTACTGTACACATACAGTTATGTTTTTGATAGTTGAATTAAATAAATAAGGATACTTGCAAAACTGCATGTCTTATGGCAGGAATAACATCCGGTAAAAATGAAGCCGTGGTTCACAACATTGAAGTCTTGGTCAACGACATGGTTTCTATGCATTGTCACACGAATGCATCAATTGACATCCAATGGCATTTTAATTCAATATTCAATTACGTCTTTGCCGGAGGAAGACTCTGGTCTCCTCATAAAGAGAGATTACGCACGGAAGATGATAACGCCGGATCACACATTCTTATAATTCCGAGAGTAAGAGGCGAAGACGCTGGATGGTATTATTGTTCAGAAGAAGACACCGGACGACGAATCAATTCAACGCATCTGACTGTGCTGTGTATGAAAATCTCTTGTCATTGGCTTTTGCCTGTTAATCAATTAATTATAAACAAATGTGTTTTCCATGTTCAGAATTTTGAATTTATGAGTCGCAAATTTTAATAGCTTAGTTTAATTGAGTGGCATATATTATATAAGTTGCAGACTAAAAATTATAAGTATTTGTCTATCAAACCAAAACAATAGCACTTCTAAGAATTATAGGCATAATAATTTTTAAAACATTTACATGTAAGTTGTGAGAGATATCTTCGAATTATCTTTAAAATTTCCAAATATTCTGATGCTTGTTAAATTGACAGATTCAGATCCTATCTGCTATTCTAACATGCACCCTGATGGGTTTATCGGTCCGAATACTTGCAACCTTCAGCAGGAGAATATGGTCTTCAAGTGTGTTGTCTCATTCAACGGCAGCTTTCCGCCGCATCTCATGTGGAGAGCGCTGAATGACAATCGAACCCTAACCAGTTCAATCTGCGAGGATAAACCGAACAGACGAAACTGCAGTTTAATTCTCAAATCTGATCCAATTTACGATGGATCCATTTTCATTTGCCAAACAACAGCGTCAACTGATTCTGGCTTCAATTGCAGCACAGAAGTCACCAAAATACTGTGTAAGCTAAAATAAGCAGTGGCGTAGCCAAGATTTCTAAAGAGTGTTAAAACCATTTCCAACTTCGAAAAATTCTGACAAGCAAAAAATTATTATACTAGTACAGGCAAAGCTCGATCATACGCGTATGACAAAATAAAATACGTAAAAATACGTGCGTATGAATAAAAAATAAAATACGCGTATGATACGCGTATTTTATAAGTCCACTCGGTTACTTGTAATTTGCTTACTTATCGACCAATATCAATTGCGACGTCACGCCACGTCACTGTAAGGGGCCGTTCATAAATGACATCACACGATTTTGGCAGTTTTTGACCTCCCTCCCCTCGTCACAAGTCTTCACAAAAAGTCAGACCCCTTAAAAATGACGTCAAAACGCGTTAACCCCTTATTTTTACTGTCAAATTAATGTTTCAATTGACTTATTTCTTGATTGAAGCAGGTATTGCAATGGATTTGTTTGAAAATACTCATTATAAGTATTTATAGTTGAAGCGAAATTCAGAAACTTTTCAATTTAAAAAAAGAATTATAAGTAAAATACGTTAAACTTTGCAGTAACATAGCATTGCGTTAATAATAGAAATATTTAGTATTATGTGAAATCACATTTTTGGAAACCCTCACCCGTCGTCACACATCGTCACAAATGTTTGAACCTCCTTCCCCTAAGTGCATGACGCCATTGATGGACAGTCTCTAACTTTCGGATATTGATGTGGGTGTAGATATTTATATTATTACTGTGAAAATAACAGTTCGAGTTTTTAAAGGGCAAGTTGAGTCAAATAACTATAAATATAATTTGTAGTGCCGCGACCCATGATGTGACGGCCCCCAACCGTAAAATTATTTTCGTTCATAAAGTAAGCTAATAAAAATATTAATGCCTACGACAATTGAGGTGTTCGAAATAATTATAATTCTGATTCAATTGTTTGCAATGTCTATCCTCGAATGAAAATGATAGTAAACAAAACCAGTGACTACCAATGGGGAAATTTTGTCGGCCTAGAATATCAAGTTTTGCGCATCAGAGAAGAGAGTTAAGAGACAGCCCCATATTTCCGATGCCTCAGGCGACCCATGGCAAATCGTCATTCGACCCCTGTTGGGGTCGCGACCTACAGGTTGAGAACCGATGATCTACTTTATATATCAAATTTCAAGAAGTGAAGAAGAAGGGGTGAAGAAGGTCAAAATTGGTGCCGATTTCTCCTTCGGTGGACAGTTTAACGAAACGCAGATGTCAGAGGTGTCTCTGCTTGGCTTCAGGCAGTAATTTTAGTCTGGGTCTCGAGTGTCTGTGAAGATGGGAAACGCTGGTGGAAACGCAGTTGGAAGCGCAATGTGTATGTGAGCTCGCGCACTAGGAATGTTGTCTGAAAACCTGTCTCTGGAGCAAAATTAGGACTGCTTTTGTATTTGACTTTTTTGATCCGAGAGCTCCGTAAATTCCACTTTTAATTTCTTTGTGCAGGTAAATGGTTAACAGACTGCGGTAATTGACGCAAATTCATGGTTATGCAGGCCTAAGGTATTTTTGCTCACGTATGATAGCGCGTATGATAAGGAATCACACGTTAAAATACGTGCGTATGATACGAAAAATATAATACGTATGATACGTACGATCGAGCCTTGATTACAGGTATTCTGGTTACTGATATAGCTATACAGCACGTACAGCTATATTTATATTGTTCTTTGCTTCTTTTTTGTTTTTATGGTACCTTAAACAACCTTAAACACAATTGTGGCGCCCTTCCACCAGCATAGCCTAATAACAATACGCAATACAAAAATTTTGGTCGGGCAACCCTCACCCCGATGATGGTGCGTGGTGGAACAGTGGTTAGCGTACTGGTCTGCCAATCTTGAGGTCAGTGGTTCAACTCCCGACCGCGGCAGAAACTTTTCAGCTGTTTCTGTCCCAAGCGCCCCCAGTCGACTCAGCTGTGAATGAGTACATTGGGTGTTAGCTCGGTGGGGAGAAAGGCGGCGAGGGAAAGGCTGGAAACCGCCCTCATTCAGCCGTTGCCATGTAAAACTGAAGGAGCTAACTCTTCGGTTATCCGCCGGGTCCGCGATGGTCTATGGCCTTTACCTTTAACCCCCGCCCCCGACCACGCTTGGCTATTCCGCTGAACAAAAGATCGAGCAAAGTGGGAATGCTCCTTATCTAACTACATGGCTACCATGTATGCAGAAAGTGAATTGGATGATGAGGCTGATGATGATGACGATGAAATTCTATAATTTTTTAATAAGATATACAACATATCGAAAGACGTTCGTTTCCTGATGCACTGTAAATGGTTTACCTCTAGAGAATTTTTAGTTTTCACAACAACTTAGTCTATGACATGTTATTTCTGAACAAGATGTGATGCAGAACGAGCATTGAGCGCCTAATGATAAAAAAATCGACAGAACCGGTAAAGAGGCAACAGGGCAAGCATTCCAGCAAGCCAAGGATTGTCCACGTTCTGTCCGAATGATAACCAATGTCACGGTTTTCCAGGAATTAATATGCAGCCGGGAAGCCAAGCCACAGACGCAAAAAGTCTATGCTAAATTGCATGACAGATATTTCTCACATCTGTACCAGTTACTAATTTTATTAACGAAGCATAGCAGAACTTTTCGACGAATTCGTTCTGTAAACTGCCTGGTTTTCGCTAGGTGGCGCAGCCTAACTTTGGAATTTGACAGAAACGCTTAAATTGTCGCATTCAGGATTCATTATTGCAGATGTTCATTAAGTTCCGTGCATTTAAAAAAATTAGTCTGTGAAAATATTTACAATAAAACAGGGTGATACCGGTTTTATTGGCTCACCCTGTATATATTATGTTTGCATGTAGGAAAAGAAAGGACACATTTTCCAGTAGCATAATGAATTCGAAGTTCATTTTACATTTTCTGTTTCCTATAGATCTTTCTGCAGCAAATGACTCTGCTAAGAAATACGTAAATGACAATATAAATTGTTCGGCAAAAAGTAATCTTAACGTCGAATACAATTGGACACTACGGCAAAGCAACAAAGTGTCATTTTTGAGTTCAAAGCAAAATATTCATATCCAGAAACCAGGAATTTATCAATGTGAAGTGAATTATAGCATCAGAAACTACTCCTGCATTACCTTAGCTTCTGTCGTAAATGCCAGTGTCGAAATCACTAAAGACGAGACAATGCATGGTAAGATCAATATACAATCAACGTATCGTTGTGATGCGCGATATATAAGTACTAAGAAAATACCGCATTATTAAAAGTGACGGTGTTACTGTGTATACCGTGGACCTGCTGATTACCGAGGTTTATCATCATGCGGTATTGATTTTAAATAAGCTTTCCTAGAAAATTATAATGAATGTCATGTCTAGTTTTCGATTCTAAAATATTTGGCAATGACGTAGTGACGTCAGTGATTGGCGTGACCTCGTAAAGTAAGTCATAAAAGTTTCAAAGGTTAAGTTGCTGCGCAAATCGTTGTAGTCCTAGCCCGTAACTTTATGCTACAGTGTACTGTGCAGTTTACAGTTACTTGCGATAATAATAAATAGGTCAATAATATATATATATACGGTGTTTTATTATCCACCTTTTTCTACAGTGCAATACAGCGAACCACCAGCGTACCCTTGTAAATAACTAACCAATAAATATTTTACTGGTCTATGAGTACATACTTTTTCATATCCCTAATTCGTTTAACCAGTCCGTACTTCTGTCAATAAATATTTTATCTTTCTTATGATTATTTTAAATATGGTCGAAATACGGACATTTGAAATTAACGTGACATGTAAAAATCCTCGATGGAAAAGATTTTGAAATGTTTAATTTAGTCAATTGTCTTACCTGGCAATAAAGACACCTTGAGACTTAGTATAGGAAGTGTCCAGTCATATGCGCTATTCGTTTTAAAGATTAAAACTTAAAACAGGTAGCAATGAAAATAGTGTGTCACTCTAAAATTTGACCATAGATTTATTGCTCCGAGTAAAGTTGACACACCTCGACTCAATATAAAACTTATTTTCTACAGTTTTAATTTGGACCTGTACAGTATAAAGAACCCTGATATTATGCACTTTCGCAGTTATTTCTGAATCATTTAAAATGACACTGATTTTAATTTTCAAAGGATCTACAACATTGGCCATAATACTTTCGATTGTTTTGGGACTTTCCGTTATATCCATTGGAATGTTCCTGTTGATTCGAACGCTTAGAAAACGTAAGTTTCTTCTGATAGTATAAGGTATCATCTACAAGCATAGTGCTGGATAATGACGCTCGCACAAGTTTCCGTTGGCAGTTCGTCCCTTTGGCTTATTGCATTGTCAATATAATGTAGTAATATTTTGAATGGCAGTAGGCCTATCTCTATATGTAGTGCAATTGTTGGTAGAAAATAAGAAAGATTGATGTTTATTTTGATAAGTCTTAAACTAGGACTAATAGGAAACCTCTTCAGATAAAGAGCTGTTTTTGCCTGTTGCCTTAAACGGAATGGATATAATCGTGACGTTTATCGTGGTAATAGGATCAATTCAATTTAAAAGAATAATAATTTTGATACAATTTCAAACTCAAAACTCACTCAAAAATTGCTGGAAAGTTTCTAGAGTAAATTTGAACGAATGGGATTTTAGGCTAAGTCGTGATTTTTTGATTGTTTTCGTTTTCTTGATAGAAACAATCTGTGATTTAATTATTATCATTTATCCAAGAGATCAGCCAAAACTAGAACCAAGTAGACTACCTTGATTAGGTATTTTTTAAATAATTCTTTTGAAACTCACAACAGGGAAGCGTGAAAAGAAAAGAACAGAATACGAGAGAGGAGAAAACGAGCTAAGAGAATATGAGAGAAGACAAAATGAGAGAAAAGAAAGCAAGAGAATTCGGAACAAAATCGAAGATATGCACACATATTTCGTTTCTAGCGTCGATCCGCAGGATGTTTTGGAACATCTCATTCATGACCACGTAATAAGCGAAGAAGAGGGAAGAGATATTGTGCTGAACGAGGCAACGACTGAGGACAGATGTCGGGCTCTTCTTGATCATCTTTCCTCCTCTCACAAAACATCGTTCATTGTTCTGAAGAAGGCTCTCGATATATATTATCCATGGATCGCTGAACAAATTGATGCAAATGATGACAAGCCCGTTAAGAGTGAGCTTAATTTATATGAGAATTACTACATTTAAGCAAAGCATGTGCCTCATTTCTCCACGTCTGTAATAGGCCTATATCAACTTTGTTTAGAGCTAAATAAAAGTGAAAGGCGTCATTAATGAGTTTGACAATCTATATTTGAATATGAAATACACTGTATACCCGTACCTATTAATTTATTGTTTTGATCGTCAATATTTCAAATATAATGGATATAGGCCTACTCCAGCTATTTAGGCTACATAAAAAGTTGATGAAAGAATTTATTCAGCAACAATTAGTCAAATCGACAGATTAAGAGAATATTCATAAATTAAATAATCATGTTGGACTAATCTTTGATACAGAGTCAAAACCGTCGAGGTCGTCGTCATCATCATCATCGTCAACACCATAGGCCTAATCTTCTTAAGTAGGCTTATAATAGTTAAATGCAACATTAATGTTAATAATATACAGTGTATTTCATATTCAAATATACAGTATATTTGAATATGAAATACACTGTATACCCGTACCTATTAATTTATTGTTTTGGCCGTCAATATTTCAAATATAATGGATATAATCCGGTTGGCGTCTTTCAAAGTTCAAATATATAAAGCGTAAAAGCCTACGTTTTAAATTCCAGCTATTTAGGTTACATAAAAAGTTGATGAAAGAATTTAGTCAGCAACAATTAGTCAAATGGACAGTTTAAGATTCTTCTTCTTCTTCAGGTGCTCTGTCCAAAGACAGGTTCCATACTCCAGCGTCGCCACTCCTCTCTATCTTGAGCTTTTATCTTCAGGGCTGAATACTTGTTTTTCCTCGTAGTGTCGAACATCCACTCCAGCATCGATGTTCTTGGTCGCCCTTTCTGTGCTTTCCCATTCATCCTTCCTTCTAGTACTTCTCTTAGTAGGTTTGATTCTTCTCTCAGAACATGACCTATCCACTTCTTTTGTCTTGTACGAATAGTGTTAATTAGGCTTTTCTTCTCTTCTACCCTCTCCAAGACTTCTTCGTTTGTTATTTTTTCCGTCCAGCTAGTTTTTTCCATTCTTCGCCAGATCCACATTTCGAATGCCTCTAATCTCTTTATGTCTTCCTTTCTGAGCGTCCAAGTTTCTGATCCATAGAGTGTCACTGGCCAGATCTGTGTTTTGACCAATCGTTTTTTCAGATTTCGGTTAAAATTCTTTCTCAGTAGTTTTCTTCTGTTCGTAAAGGCTTCTTTCCTCATGGCAATTCTTCTCCTTATTTCTTTATGACACTTCACGATTGTATCAAGCAGGCTTCCAAGATTGGAGAATTATTCTACCTGTTCTATTTCCACTCCATCAATGATTATTTTCATTTCTCCACCGTGTCTGCTGATTTTCATTGCCTTTGTCTTCTTTAAATTGATTTTCATTCCGTAATCCTTTGATGTTGCATTAAGAGAGTCCATCAACCTCTGCAATCCATGGCTGATGTTTGCCATAATTGCCTGGTCATCAGCAAATCTTATGTCCCTTATTCTTTTTCCACCCACCACTACTCCATCTTCTATGTTCTCAAATGCTTCTCTTATGAGTTCTTCTGTGTAGATATTGAACAGCAACGGTGAGAGAGGGCATCCCTGTCTCACCCCCTTTCCAGAGTTCCTGGTTCAGAGTCTTTTCCATCCACACGGATATACACTTATTGGTTTATGTACAAGTTTCCGATGAGTTTTCTGCCTCTGTAGTGTATTCCCATTCTTCTGAGTGCCCTCATGAGTTTTATCCAGTCCACTCGATCAAATGCCTTTTCATAGTCCACAAAGCATATGTAGATTTCAAGGCCCCTTTCTATGCTTCTTTCTCCCAGCACCCTAAGAATTCCTATTGCATCTCTGGTACCTTTGCCTTTCCTGAATCCGTACTGTTCTTCACTGATCCCCTTCACTGCTTCTGCTTTTGCTTCTACTCGTTTTGTAAGGATCTTCAAAAATATCTTCGATGCATGACAAAGTAGGCTTATTGTTCTAAAATCTAAAGTCTCCACATTCAGTTGCATTCTGATTAAAGAAAATATTCAAAAATTAAATAATCATTTTGGACTAATCTTTGATACAGAGTCAAAACCGTCGAGGTCGTCGTCATCATCATCGTCAACACCATATGCCTAATCTTCTTAAGTATAATAGTTATAAAATACAACATTAATGTTCTATTTTCTCATAAAAGCAAACCTTGCTATGGCTAATATTTTATGTGTTAATTTCAATGTGAAGCAATGCCAGAAAACGAGAGAATAAAAGACAAAGTCATCAGCATGTACATAGATTTCACGTCAGAGGTCGATCCGAAGAATATATTCGATCTTCTAATTCGTACTAGAATAGTCAACCTGGAGGAAAAACGGGAGCTGATGAATAAAGACACAGGAAAAGAACGCTGTCGAGCTCTTATCGATCATCTATTCTGTTGCCACAAGGAGAATGCGTTTATAATTCTAAGAGCAGCTCTTAAAGAATGTTATCCCAAGATTGTGGAACGCATTGATGCCTCAGATGCATTCAATGCATCTGAAGACATAACCATTACAGGTAAGCGTAATGTGTCATCAGTTTTTGAATTGAATTGAATTTATTTCCAAAGTAAATCAGACAGTAATCATCAGTCCGATTACAAAAATATATATATGCTTAATTAAAGTGAAAAAAATTTAAAAGACATTAAAAGTTAGGCCAACTGACCAACGTTCCTTTAAGGCTTGCTGGTGTTTGTGTAAAGTTCAAAATTTCTGTGCAAAAAAGCCTCCGTGTGAATTTCTGTGCGCCACCACCGATCTAAAACTGCCAAGTGCAATTGAGTATTGAAGAGCATTTATAAAAATGTCTATTATGCAGTAATAGTTTTATTAATAATTTTTCAGGCATTTTAATCACATTGTTTTTTCATTAATCAACGCATATATAATTGTAATAACGGAAAAAATAAAAAAATTACTGAAACCGCGTTTGGTGATTTCTATACAGAAGAAAACTGAATAAAGTCCGTATTGTCCGTATTAATGAAATGCTATCTTGGATTTCTGCCCGTGTTATTTTTTGCCGAATCTCATTGTGCCAACTGGAATAGAATATTTGGAACAGAGATAATATTTCTCTTTGAGTAGGATAAGGGATGACAATGGTAAATTTTCGGGTTTATTCCGACAAGCTTACGCACTTGATTGATGCACTTCAAATGATATTTCTGAGTTTTGCTACCAGTTGCCAGCTCCCGACCCACTCTGGGAGCGTTTTGATCGTGATCAATAATATTGATCATGTGAGTTCGCCTACAAGTCATTTGAAACATTGTCCTAAAATGTGGGTGAATTTGACAGCGAGAAATATAACTTTTGTAATTGATAAATTATTTCTGGAAGACTATAAGTCAACGTAAATCGATTTAATTTCTATGGAGTTTCATCTCATTTCTGTTTAATGCAGTTCCCTTCGATTAATTAATTATTGTTTCTCGTCCTATTGACTTTCTTTCTAGTCTTTATCCTCCTTGTTTGAGGTGTTTTCTATTATTATTATTATTATTATTATTATTATTATTATTATTATTAATATTATTATTATTATTATTATTATTATTATTATTATTATTATTATTATTATTATTATTATTATTATTATTATTATTACAACGTACTGATTAATGTGGTAACTCGTCCTAAAAGAACTGCGTGAACACATACAAAAACACAAGAAATCACAAGTAGCTCCTGCGGAATAGCCAGGTTTTAGGCTTCTCTTTGAAGGTGTTGAGAGAAGGAGAATGCTGCACAGATGGAGGTAGACAGTTCCACGCTCTCTACGCGGCCACAGGGAACGCACGGTCACCGACAGACAGTTCGAAAGCGCGTCCTCGGGACGACCAGTGACGTGGATCGGGCAGATCTCAGGCGTTACCGACCTTCCAAGACAGCCACTCGTACCAGTTCAGTTGCCAGGTATGCAGGGCCGACACCGTTCGGGCGTCGGTAGGCTAATAACGCGAGCTTGAAGTGGATTCTTTCTGGCGCTGATAGCCAGTGCAAATCACGAAGCGATGGAGTTACGTGTTCACCTGGTAGAATATGGCAGATCATACGAGCAGCAGCGTTCAGAACGGACTGAAGACGGTTGAGAAGGTTTTTCCGTATTCCGGCGAGAGTAGCATTGCCATAATCTAATTTGGTCAACACCAGAGTGGAGACCAGTGAGTCCAATTCAATCCCATCTAATCCAATTTAGTGAATCCAATTATATAATGTAATTCCACGCTGTTTTCTGCATTCCTCGTTTGTCTGCGTAATACTTTGCCCTGCACTGATACATCCAGTGGCGTAGCCAAGATTTCCGGAACGGCGTATGGTTGTTTAATTTTGACCGTAACCAACTTTCGAAAAAGGTCATCCTATCTTTCCTTCTATTTTTTTCCTTTCTGATGCTGACAAGCAAAAGAAGGTCGTCAGCTATATGGCACGGCGCTTCGGCGCTTTATAGCTTAACAAAAGTTTGGTCAGCAGCGCCAAAGGGAGTGGTTGACTCTCAAAACCGAGTCAGAAAATGAAAAATGCATGGAAACACATTAAACAAATTTTCGTCGACGCCCAAGGGGCCAAGGGGGCTTAACCCCCAAACCTTCCTTGGCTATGCCACTGGATACATCCAACGCCTTTGGGGAACATTGGTGTTCCTTTTCAGTCGTAAGAATTACGCTCAGCTGCTGCCCTGTGTCTGGTCTCTTGTGGTGGTTCATAGCCGACCAGCTAAGTCCACTTCCACCCAGGTACTCAATTTTCTAGAAATATAATGAGAAACTTTATTCGTGATAAACACAGAATCAAACAGTACGCAAACAAGAAGCAAACAAACACAAATCAAACCGACTTGAACTTATAAACTAGTTAACTAAACACACACTTTTACTCAGTGCAGCAGAACATAGGCTAATGGACCCTTACTGATCGATTCTAGTCTCATCACGAGTAGGCGAACACCCATCGGCCAGTTGGCGTGCGTCTGTGAATTATTTTTATAATCATTTGTTCTTCCATTCTAAGAATATATCCTAATCATTTCATCCTATTTACTCTGAATATGTTCCGGCAACACAGAATGTTTAAGTGACGACCTTTTTCTCTTATTTTTGCTTGTCAGGGTATTTGGAGAGGGAATATACAAATGTATTACGTCGACTATTTGTTCCGGCATAATTTGCGTCCTTTTACTGCAATACCAATGTTCATGCCAACCTGTCCACTTTTAGTTAACACTTAAGTGCTGTTGTCACAAGCTTCTAATTTAGCTTGTGAGGGTTCTTTTTTTCTAATGTAATATGCACTTTTAGAACCTCTTCCTCTTAATGTATGACAAATAAACAATGGACTGAGCAATAAATAAATTCTTTTCTTCAACACAAACACAATTATATTCTGAACAATTCAACAACATGTAAATTCTTTCTTTATACAACTCTCGTTAACTCTTGACCGGAAGATGCACACAGTCTCTTCGAAAGTCAACTCTCATTAACAAGCGATAAGAATATACATACGTACTCTTTGAATGTCCGCTGTTTCTTTATAACATATTCTTCGACGATTTCTAACACATACGTTTCTATTCACTTTCTATAAGTAATTGTAAATCTTTTCTATATTGTCCGTTTGAACATCTTCAAAACCACATACAATATCACATAAACGTTTTCTATAAATTTCTATATCTCAATCATTTCTCAATTCTCTCATTATCACACTTCTTGACAACGCCCCCTTTCATATTTAATTTCTCTTCACCATCACTCACAACCGCGACCACTCCCGACAGCGACCTCTGCTCGACTGTACCTGTCATTAACCTTACACGTCCATTCATTCACTCCCAAGCCACCATACCTCACCCACATACATAACCTCCTTCACACCTCAAACATACACCAGCTCACCTCCCAAACACACACACAAACATACCTAAACACACATACATTCTTCCTAAATATCACTTTGTGACAGCTGTAAGTTCTATTATCTTTATCTGATGTCCCAACTCCTTTCTGTGTTCCTCGTATGTCTTAGTGTTCTCGTCCAGTGGTGTAGCCCAGATTTCCTGAAGGGAGGGGTTAAAAAATTTCGGACCCCTGTGCAGATCAAGTGTGGAAAACTGGTGATGACCTTTTTTCCTTGTCAGTCTGTTCGAAAAGTCGAAAAGTGTTAATAAAATATGTTATAGTATTCCATGGGTTAACATTTTTTACGGAACATAACAAATTTACAAAGAATTCAATATAATGGTACTTCATATCTGTAGAATAATAATACGCGATGGAATATATTTTTGGTCGGCCAACCAATGGGAGTTTAACCTTCAACCCCCTTGGCTACGCCATTGTTCTCGTCTAATTATGTGCTTAGCATTTGGTTTTTCTTTTCGTGCAATCGGTTTATTATGCAATTAGTTTCCGTTGTTATCCAATCATGATTTGTTCTTTTTGGAAGACTAATGCGCTCTCTGCCGGTGAAATCATTCCATTTTTAAAATTTGACATACACTCCTTTTCTTCTGCGTGCTATGTGTCCCTAATCACGTTGACAAATCTGACTATAACTGGAACGCTATTCTAGGATTCTGACAAAATTGTATTTATAAGTATAACCAAAAAACACCCGTGTCAAAACCCATAGGGACACGCAAAAAATACTCGTGTCAGGACAAGAGTCATGTTTGCGCCCCTGATTTTAAGAACGTCTACCTGAGAGGTTAGCCTTCTTAGCGTTAACGACGACTTTCGGTCGTCGGAGAATTCCGAAACTAAAAGCGTTAAGTACGTCTCACGGTCGTCTATTGTCTACGTCTCCAGTGGAGCAGGTGCAGCTGCAGGAGCAGGAGGTGACCACCCACACTGTTTCCATGTTATAGCATATAATTATTACTTCTTCCGACAAGTCAAAAAGGCAATCACTAGTAGTTTTTGTGGTTCTTGGGCGTCTTGAAAAGTCGGATGGTACGAAGAGTTTGCTGCGTGGAGAAATCGGACTGTGAACCCTTAAAAAGGCGGTCTACGTGAAGACGTTCCATTGACGAGTCAGCGAAACGTAGAAGAAATAATGTTGAAGGACCGATTAGATGTTGAGAGAAATTCTCTTCTTGCCGAAATCAGACGGCGAATTCCTGAGAGCGGTCTTCAGCGATGCAGTAGTAATCCGAACTTGACAAAACCGACCAGAGATGGAACTCCGCACGAAGACCGAAACAGTCGTTGCCAAATGTAGCCTGTAAAAACGCGTCGAAGGACTGGCAGTTTAGATAAAATGGCGGACCAAGGCGGACCAACCACCGAGCGACATGAAACTGATCCGTTCAGCGCAGAGAAGAAGGTCGCCGACCTCTTCGAAAACAACAATACGCGCGATTTAACGCAAAACTGAAGAGCAAGACGTCAGTAAAACTGCCAATAACGGCGATATTCCGAAGCACTTACAAACATACGCAAGCAGCCGAAATGACTCTACCGGTGTAGTGAATTAAAATGAATCCTCTGAAAAATGAATTCCTCCGTCATTATTACACGTAGAATAATGAATCATGACTCATTACTATACGTATAATAAAGAATCCCTATATGGAATGTCTACTCCCCCCTATGCTTCTTGGATAGTAAAGCAGACTTTGAAGTATTCGACAGACTCAATCGTTCCAGGCGACCACGAATTAGACGAAGACTACGTCCGTCACGCTGTCGATGTTATGATGAACATACGTAGGCCTAATGCTGTGAACGTTTCAGTAACTAAGTCTCTGGCCAATGTTCAAGTCAAGCAGGGCGATGAATACAACAAGTACTTTTCAGGGACTTAAAAAGAGCGAACAGAAAAGGAGGTAAATATACTGCACCATGGCTTGGACCTCATGCAATTACTTCAATATACAAAACACTTGCCAACTTAATGATCCTAAAGGTGCCTGGAAGTACAAGCAGCATATTTGTAATTTGAAGTCGTTTAAGGAAAGAGAAATCGTCGCTAACGAAATAATTGAACAAAACTCGCCTATACAGGAATCTCTTGGAGTAATTTTGAGAGAAAATTTAAACCTAAGACTGACAAAACATCTTTTGATAAAGTAGGATAGCTCATGTTTGACGGAGGCATAGCTGTAGAAGCGAAACTTCTACTGAAGACCGACGCGTCTGACTGTTCGATCCGTGCAGCTAGCGGAGACGGCAGCGACAGACGCTACGGCCGATGAGGCGACTGACTACCCATCGCTATCAGGAAATATCTCACAGTCGCTTTCTTGATCACTCCCTTCAACAGCTGTATCACTGTCATTGGCTTACACTGTAGTCTTCACAAATTTGATTGGTGTCGTTCTAGCTTGTTTTGATGTGCAAGAAGTGCAGTGCAGCTAGTGCATTTGTTGACAACATTTTGGAAGGAAGTCCACTGGCATTGTCGAATATAGCATGGCACGTAATGTTTCTTGTGCCATACCAAAGCTAAACTTTTAAATATTTTATAGAATAAATTTAATTATTAAACAATCCACACTCAAAACAAATAGGCATTCAAAATAGAGTCGAAAGTTAGGCAAATAAGAAGTACAAACCAAAATAGCGATCAGTAACAAGTCTGCAATCAATGAGGAATGCTGATAAATACTAAAAATTTAGAGCCAAAAATATAGCGTTTGCAATAGTGCAACTATCATTTCATATTTCGTTTCTTTCTTTATCCTTCATTTCTAAAATAATTACCAAGTTTCGCAAAGAAATTCGTGAATATTTTATTTATCCACCCACCATAATAATTATATACAGTATTATCCAATCTGTATGAATATCAAGCAGTGTTTATTCTAGGCCTTCTCTAGGGGAATCCCCCACGTTTGAATACCCCCCCCCCCCAATTTTTTTCCACATTTTGGCAAGTAGCATGACCTCCTCAATGTCTGTTCCCAAAAATTGTAACTCCCCAATGTCTAGGTGGCTAAAATAGCCACTGATATCAAGCGTTGCCTTTCTCCTCTGTCTCATTTGAGAAGGTTTTAATTAAGATACAGATAGAAATAAGAGAATACAAAGTATGGTTAAAATGCAATGCGATTCTTTTATTTAAAGGCAAGCTGGAAAATGAGAAGATACGGAAAAAGATCTTCGGCATGGAGAGTGATTTCGTGTCAGACGTCGACCCAGTGAATGTTTTCGATCTTCTAATTCAGAGCAAAATAGTTAACATCAAACAAAAGCAATTTATTCTGAAGAAAAGCGCTAACAAAGAAGAGCGTTGCGAAGCTCTTCTTGATCATCTCACATTCTCATCCAAAGAAAAGGCGTTCATCATTCTCAAAGAAGCTCTCAAGGAACATTATCCCGGGATCGTTGAACGAATTGATGCATTCGATGAAGACAACGCAATTGGTAAGAGTTCATTTAAACCGCAGATAAAATCAATCGTGTTACTAGGCGACGGTCTGCTGCACAAACATGTCAACTACCTCCAATGTGTCTTATTCAGGCACCACGCAGTAGACCGTCTCCTGATGGACAAGGTCACGTGATGATATTTTCCAACCAGCGTATCCTTGGCCATCTGACTCCGTAAATTTTCAATGGTGCCGTGTGGTTATCTGATTACATGCCCCAAGTATCCCAGCTTTCTTGACTTCACATGTTATAGTAGGCCATTCTGACTGACCGAACACCTTTCAAATAACTCGCTATATAATGCTCATCAGTCTGCCTACACTAAACATCACTCAACTGAAACCGTTCTTGCCTACATTCATGACAGACTCTTAACCGCAATTGGTCTCCGACAAGTTACTGGCCTTTGTCTCCTTGACCTCTCTGCTGCATTTGATACCATAGATCACAAAATTCTGCTCGAACGACTCTCTCTGGTTTGGAATATCTGAAAAAGCTCACAACTGGTTTTCATCTTATCTTAAATCCCGGTTTTTTCAAGTGTCCTGTCTTAGCCAAATTTCTCTATCTCACAGTGTAGATTTTGGAGTGCCTCAAGGATCTGTTCTTGGGCCTGTACTGTTCAGCCTTTACACCACACCACTCTCATCTTTAATTAATTCCCTTAATTGAAATCACCAACTCTATGCCAGTGACACTCAGCTATTCCTGTCCTTCTCACCTCTTTCATTCAATGCTTCTATTATTGAGCTTGAATCTGCATTCTTATCAATCTCTGCTTGGATGTCATCTGATCTCCTCGCTCTTAACCCATCTAAGACAGAGTTTCTTTTAATTGGACTACCTCAACAACTCAAAAAAATTGACAATCCTAAACTAGTTTTGGCTCCTGGCACCACAATAATCCATGTTCCAACTGCTAGAAATCTAGGATTCAAATTTGATTCTTTTCTAAACTTCGAGTCACAAATCTCCCAACTATCAAAAGCCTGCTATGTTCATATTCGTGACCTTCGCCGCCTACGCCCTTGCCTAGATACTAAAACTGCCTCCACAATTGCCACCTCAATAGTCCACTCCAAATTAGATTATTGTAACTCCTTCTACTATAACCTTCCCAAAGCCTCTATCAACAAATTACAATCATTACAAAATGCACTTGCTCGTGCTGTTACTAAGTCACCTAAATTCTCCCATATTTCACCCATACTAAAATCATTACATTGGCTTAAAATAACAGAACGTATCCAATATAGGATAATAACACTTACATATAGCTCACTTCAGTCATCAAAACCTGTCTACCTTAGATCACTATTAACCCCTCAGCCTCCTCGACCCACACGTTCATCATCTTACCTCACTCTGTCACTCCCACTGAATCAATCATCCCTGAAAATTTGCAACCGTGCCTTCTCATATGCTGCACCTGAACTCTGGAACTCGATCCCAGCTTCCCTCCGCAGACTTGGACACTTTCAAACTATAAAATCTGATTCCTCATTTCCTATAATTCCCGCATTATCTCCTCAAGTCTTCAGGTCTAAGCTTAAATCATTCCTTTTTCTAAAATCATATCCTCCATAGCTGTAACAACCTAGCCTCACTGCCCTTTGAATGTTGACTATTGCCTGGCTGATATATAATATACCTTCCCCATAGCTATTTTAAGAGCGGCTGAGCGCCTAAGAATAAGCAGCTACTGTTGTGCTGCTTTCCAAGGCGCTATGGAAATCCACGAGATTTTACTTTACTTTACTTACTTACATTCTCTCTTTTGGTCATAATGCAGACTTGTTCCATGGTCAATAACTTTGCTCATGGGGCACATGGCAGTTTCGTTATGCATTTATTCGCAAAAGCTTGAGTACAGTTTCATCTTCTTTCTTTAGGGCCCTGCGTTCGCCCCCTTATGTTGTCACGGACCAGATCAAGGCTTTCATCAGACGCAGTTGCTGGCATTACTTATTGACTTGTTCTTCAGAGAACAGGGCAATTCGCCTACTTGGTCTTAGGTCAATCGCGAATCTCCGTGTAGGCGAAATGTTCAGCAATGTCTAGTACTGTTTAAATGGTCATTTGCCCACATAGCAATGCAGAAAACATTTATCTATGTCAACTGCGAATGATCTTCATTCCGTTAACGTAACAAAGTCAAGGGATTGTGAACGTTTAGCGCACGGAACGCTATATATGGATATTAAGAGACACACATTTTGGATTGTTGTGATTGAATGTTTGACAGAAGAACATCACAATTGAAAGGATCTAATAAAAAGGCGCTTACTATGCATTGGGTCAACTATAAGTGCCTCAATATTAGACAGAAAATGTTACTTACCTAAAACGACCTGGGTTTTGAGAATATGTGAGTGAATTACAATTGCAAAGTACTTGGATGAGAAGTCGTATTACGATAGAATTTTCTAGGGGGAAACTAAGATGGGCACACCGGTGTAGCATATTATAATGACTCCCATATAATAATAACTCCCCCTCATTATTATATATATAATAAAGACTCCCCCTCATTATTATATATATAATAAAGACTCCCCCTCATTATTATATATATATATAATAATAACTCTCTCTATATTATAATAACTCCCCAGAAGAAGTAGGCCTATCTCCACTAACTTCAATTTTAAATGTTAGGCCTAATTATTTACAATAACAAAAACTATTCAAAATGAAAATTGATGCATTTAAAATGTGGTGTTTCAGAAGGATGCTAAAAATCAGTTGGATGGATAAAATAAGTAATGAAGAATTTTTGAAGAGAATGGAAAACAGAAAGACCCTGATGAAAGAGATTGCTAAAGGGAAAAGGCAGTATGCTGGACATTTAGTGAGAGGGTTATGCACACAGCAAGCTCTAAATGTTTTGGAAGGGAAATATGAAGTTTTAGAATTGAAAAAACCTAATTACTTTATATATGTATGTATATATGTTACAGTCAAAGTGTGAAATCAGGCAATGCTGACATTGCCTGAAACTTTTAGGAAATGTCGACATAAGCCGTTTCACTCGGGCACTGTCGACATTGACTGAAATGTTTAGGCATTGTTTAACAATGCCTGAAATTTGCTCAAATTTTATACACACATTTCCTGAAATCTTTGTCTGTGATGGAATAGCATAATAAGTAACATAAAACAGTTCTGAAACCTTAATAAGTGCCAAAAACTTTAATAGGTTCAAATGAAATAAAAACAGGCAGTAATAGAAAAAAGTTATACACAACTTAAAATCTTCAAATGCAATAAAGGAATGAATTCCAAAAAACGTTATAAGGTTCTAACGCAATAAAGAAAAAAGCAGTCATATAAAACAGTTCTACAACATTAATGAAGTCAACTAAAACTTTATAAGGTTCTAATGCAATAGAAAAGCAGTCATATAAAACAGTTCTACAACATTAATGAAGTCAACTAAAACTTTATAAGGTTCTAATGCAATAAAGAAAAAATCAGTCATATAAAACGGGCTAAAATTTAACAGTTCTTATTGCAGCAACTTAAACTTGAATGGCAACGACTATTGCATTTCAGTTTAGCTTTGAAACATCTACAACGATTTGTTTCACACTTGACAGGGCTTGAAGAAGACTTCCCGCAGTTATTCACTGTTACAGGGATACAGTGAAGCATCAGTTCTTCAGGTGTCCCGTTACCCAAATGCCGGGCCCAGTTGTTGACACTTCGACAGCGAGGGGTACATCCAACAGGCGACACCTTGAAAAAGACTTCCCGCAGTTATTCACAGCTATAGGGATACAACGAACAGCCCCCTCAGCCTTAATATGGCCCTGACAGCGAAGCCTCAGATCTTCTTAAGTCCAAGTTAAGCTTATTATGCTATTCCATCACAGATAAAGATTTCAGGAAATGTGTGTATAAAAATTGGGCAAATTTCAGGCATTGTTAAACAATGCCTAAACATTTTCAGTCAATGTCGACAGTGCCCGAGTGAAACGGCTTATGTCGACATTTCCTAAAAGTTTCAGGCAATGTCAGCATTGCCTGATTTCACACTTTGATTGTAACATATATATATATATATATATATATATATATATATATATATATATATATATATATATATATATATATCATAAGTGAAAATTCGTTATCGGAATAACATGACATTCTATGAAAAACAGCAATGACAGATACAAAACATGCAAAACAGAACTGAATTGCATTAATAAACGTTACTAACTTAGTAATAAAGGCTTCTTCTACGAATGTATATTCCAAACCGCTACATAAAACATCTAATATTACTAGTGTTTCTAAATAAGAACAATGATCATTAGGGCGGGTCGAAACATAAAAAAATTTGGAATTTCATTACGGAACTTGGTAATTATTTGTGAAATGAAGTCTAAAGAAAGAAACAACTAATAAAATGGTAGTTGTGCTATTGCAAACGCCCCATTTTTGACCTTAAAGATTGTAGTATTTATCAGCATTGCTCATTTGTTACAGAATTGTTATTGCTTGCTATTTTGGCCTACAATGTTTTTATCTACCTAACTTTCGACTGTAATTTGATTGCCTCTTTGTTTTAACGGTACACTGTTCGATAATTGATTCTATAAATGTTGGAAAGTGTGGTTTCGACATGAGAACAAGAAACATTACATGGCATGCTATATTCGGTAATGTTATAGGAATTCCTTTCAATTTATGTCTCTCGCAATGTACTAGGTGTTTTTGTTAAAACAAAGCGGTTATGAAAAAGGATGCAACGAAAGCACAATGAAGAAGACAAAGCTAAAAGAGTAACGAAAACATCGGATAGTGATAATAAATATTAGATCTTGGTGAAGACAAAGTCAATGATAGTGAAGGGAGTGATTAAGAAAGCAACTGTGAGGTATTTTCTGATAGCGATGCTGAACTCTTTTTGCAGAAAAATAAGGTCAAATCAAATGCAATTATCTCTTCTGCACCTAGCAAAAGAAGCGAACAGTGCTTATCGATTTTGGCCTTGTAAGCAAAGAAGATCAAAGCTTTGTAATTGATAAGAACAAAGTACATTGCGAGAGACATAAATTAAAGAAACATTGGCAGCGAGGTATAGAGTAAGACAGTCACACAAATCCATAACAGGTATTTATGTCGATGGGAGATGGAATGCCACTTTAGACAAAGTAAACAGAAATAGCAAGTGGTATGGTGATACTATTGTTGAAGATCACTATGTTCTTGTTGAAGAGCCAGGTGGCAATTATCTAACTCACGTTATACTTTCATCAGGAAGAAGTACTGACATTGCCAGTAGTATTCTGAAATTAATAACAGAGATGCAGAATGCAGATGCAGGCAATTGTATCTCAGCAGTAGGCTGCTATGGTACATACAATAACACAGGCTGTAAAGCTGGAGTAATCCATCAGATTGAACTGATTAAGACACTTGCAAGATATGCTGATTTGTTTTGTGGATTCGTCATAGCAAATGACACAATTGCATGCTGCAACATTCAGTCAATTGGTTTATATGTATGCTGCATACAAATGAATTAATTGCCTTTGAGATATCTGTTTAAAACGTTGGTTGGATGGATCCACCTATGGACCCTCAAGTTTCTCTGACCTCATTGTGTAATGAATTGCAGCACTGCGAAAGTACAGTAAATTCCTTGTTCGTTTTGAAAATACCACATGTGACCACGATATGCCAGGGTTGAGTGAAGACGTATTAGATGAAGATATTGCCAAGCTAGGAATTGTCCCTCTCACTTTGGATTACAAGAATCACACACAAGGAGTAGAGCGTTGCATAAAACTAGTAACAGATGCTTCAACAGCAGTTCATTGCTTTGAAGCTAGAGACGGTTTTATTCACGCCCGAGTCAATTATCGAAATCTAATGCCCCTATTTGAGTAAAAAAAGATTTTTGTGAAAACTTCTTGTAATACACACTTACTGAGTGAGTAACTGTGAAATGCCGATCGTCTATTGATCATTCATTGATGGCATACAAATTTTTGTGATTTTCAAGTAATGTACAAACTTTCCTAATTAAAAATGGGGCACTTCCACATGTTCCAAAGTAGTTCTTTTGTGATTTTCTTTCAAATCAGATGGAAATGCAAATATTTCCTCAGTTCCGTGACAAAAACATTTTTTCAACCCGCCCTAATGATCATGGTGAAGGGTGCTGGTGGTGGTGATGGTGGCTACAAACAATTCGGAAGCTACAGGAAAAGTAAGTATGTAATAAGCGAACATCAAGTGGAGCAACAACAATGCCCTATTTTATGAACAATAAAATAAGTCCCTCTTACAGTTTCATCAACGAATATTAAAGCAATGAAAAGATCAGACAAATAATTCAGTGGCAGAACATTTTGAAACTGCTTTTGGAAAATTATATTCAAAAGGATCAAAACAAAATTGCAAAACACTTGAGAACAATTGCCAAAGATAAAACATTTCCATTGAACATCTATATAAGTTGTGAACAATAATAAGCTGTAATATTAATTGCTTGAAAATATCACCACTTGTATGGAAAACCATGCAAGCAATTCAGAACTATTCACAATAAATGAAATGAGTTGGTATAGATGTCTTTTCTACAAAAGCCTCAGAATTAAACTGTGCTTAATCAGTTTCAACAGTCATTGAATCAAATGAGAATGTTTCACTGCCCAGGAGAGGCATTCAATGGCTTTTCTCTAGTGTGAATTCTCATGTGTCGATTTCGACTATTTGCCCAGTTAAACATCATCCCACAAACAGAACAATCAAAGGGTTTCTCTCCAGTGTGAATTTTCATGTGCTGATTTAGACTATTTGCCCAGTTAAACATCATCCCACAAACATAACTATCGAAGGGTTTCTCTCCAGTGTGGATTCTCATATGCTGATTTCGACTAGGCTATTTGCCCAGTTAAAGTCATCCCACAAACAGAACAATCAAAGGGTTTCTCTCCAGTGTGGATTCTCAAGTGCTGATTTCGACTATTTGCCCAGTTAAACATCATTCCACAAACAGAGCAATCAACGGGCTTCTCTCCAGTGTGGATTCTTATGTGTTGCCTCAAATGTGATTTCAATTTAAATGATATATTGCACTGTGAACTTCGATACGGTTTCTCTTTGTCTTCAACCATAGATTGACTCTTTCCTTCTTCTGAGCAATCGGTCAAAATTAGATCATTGAATCCACTCGAATCCAATTTATGTACTTCTAATCTAAGGTCTATTTTAATCTCCGTTGAAGGATTTACATTCATGTAATGTACATAGTTATTCGTATTGAAAATGTTAGAAATCACAAATATAACTCGATTTTAGTCACTTTCGGTTTTCGTCGTTTACATTTCATTGCAGATTTAGGAGTTGGATGCATTTTGCCTTGATCCAAGCATAACTGAAGATGCTGACGCATTTGCTCTATGTCAAATTCCGATAATGTTTATGTTCTTGGATATACATTTATACATAAAGCTAGAAGTAATGCTACCAGAGGTGGTGTAGGGCTTATGATTAGGGGTGCGATTTGTGACATGGAGCAGTGGGGGGAATATTGGTGGGAATATGTCGAGCTTGGGGATGTAGTTGTTGGGGAAATGTTGCAGTGGGGGGATGTAGTTGTGGGGGATGTAGCAGTGGGGGATGCAGTTGGGCAGGAGGAAATCCCCCTTCCCATAAAAAATTGCGCCCTGTTTATGATTGAGAATAATCTCAAGTTTTAAGAAATTGATATACATAACTCCCAAAGTTTTGAATACATTAGAATCAACATTCAGTCAAATAAAACGAAAAATCTTATAGTGCCCTGTAACTATAGACCTCCAAGAACATCCACGGACTCTTTCAACGTTGAATTATATTAGCCCTTAGGTAATGAAACATCGAAAAAGTAATAATTATGGGATATTTTAATATTGACTCATAAAAAAACTGAGTCTCATGAACCACCTGAATGTTTTATTGATTGACAACTTTTTCTTATAAATTTTAATTCAGATATAAATTTGTATTCAGAAAAAGTCAAAACTGCAATTCTCCAAAACCGAATCTCAGATAACGACAATTCGTTTACAGAATTTTCGTCTACGAAAATTCGCCTACAGACTTGTGGTCTACCAACAGTAGGTCTACTACAATATCTAGACTAGGGTTATGGTGGGTTTAGGTTAGGGTTATTGCTAGAGTTAGGGTTACAGTTAGGGGTAGGGTTATGGTTAGGGTATCGTAGTAGACCTACTGTTGGTAGACCAACAGTCTGTAGACGAATTGTCATAGACGTAAGGTCTGTAGGCGAATTGTCGCGAAACCTTGGACCTATATGGTTTGGGATCTGATGAAGGTTATGGGGATGAAAATGAAGGCACTGTCAATAATATGACTGGAAAACAGATTCGTGTTAAAGCGACTATAATTGCATCTAGCACTACTAAAGCACTGGAAGAATTGGAGAGAGTGATGGTGAAAACGATGATGCACTTGGCATCGAATGCCATTGGACTGGAACCATTTTTCAGTGCATCACTCTGGTGCAGATCTCAGAACCAATGAGTCAGCATACAGAATCTCAGCCTAATGTTGTGCGTTGTTATAATACAGCAATGGTTGGAGTGGATCAGGCTGACCAGAATGTGTCATTATATCGTATGTCAATGAGAAGCTCTGCCTACATCATCGACATAATGGTGCAGAATGCATGGATTTTGTATAGATGTGCACCATAATATCAAGGAAACTACTAGATCTTCTTGGTATTCATGCCAACACTGCCAAACTTGGTCGACCTGGAAAGCCAAAGCCTCTTGACAGCCGTGTGCCTTTGGAAATATGGACCGTTACTTTAATGACTTGCATGCATGCAGAGGTGCTGTGGACAATGTGGCAAGAATACGAGGAAAAGATGCCAGAAATGTAACATTGGCTTGCATATCCATTTTTTCAATGCCTTTCATGGCAATAAGTGATTATTTATAACATTGTTTTATTCAGGCCTGTTAGGGGAGATCCCCAAGCACAACACCTCCCCCAATCCCAGCACTTACGTAAATGTTTGCATTGAACTGCGTCTCTTCCCTCCAGCCACGTGAAGTTGCCCCCAGGCCTGGGGACTGCATAAAACACTGATTTGTTATTTTATTGCAGAAGTACATCAAAACTGCCGGTATATAGCATATTTTACTGCTAAGTTACTAGCGCACCCTCCCATGGTGCATGACTTTAAGACTATATTTTCAATAAAAATGTAAATATAAGAAATAAATGTTAGCTGACCCACTTATGTGTCATATCAAATTAGAAAATGTTAATGGAATGCTGAAAGAAAAAATTGGGTTGATATGGGTCAAACAAATAATAATGAAACAAGCTGAAAGGACATGCCATTCAAACAACATAAGAGACAGCACAAACGCTAGAAGGCTACCACTACATGGAACTATATTAATGAATCGTTAAACAACAACAATAATAATACAAATAAATCTATAACTCTCCTTAGCACAGAAGGCAATGACACATATTTGGATGACAAGAAATCTATTTCCAATTGATTCAACAACTAAATATAGGTCACGAAACAGCTTCAAAAATCCAGCCTTCTAATACATTAGATCAGATAGATGATCATTTTCTTAAACATTCCATCTAATAACTCCTTTCAAATTTATCCAACTACACCAGAAGAGGTTACAGATATTATAGTTAATCTTAAATGTAAAAATCCATCTCGATATGATGAACTAAAGCAAAATATAATTATTCCCTGTGTTGAATATATAGATGAAATCAAATCTGATATCAAAAATTCTTCTATTCTTACAGGAAAAATTACAGAGTAAATAACAATTGAAAACTAACCCCAATTTATAAAAGTGTCTCTAAAATGGTTATATCAAATTAGAGACCCATTTTCAATGTCCCAGTTTTCCTAAAATCCCTGAAAGGGCAATGCTTACCAGAATGTTAAACTACTTAGATGCATTTAATATGCTATCCACTGATCAATATGGTTTCAGCCCTATTTCTCCACTTAAATGCCAATAATGAATTTAATTGATACCAAAACAACAAATTTTTAATCCCACAAGCACACTATTGGAACGATCCTCGATATAAAAAATCTTTTGGTGCTCTAGACCATGGTATCTCAGCTGGCTTCTGAAAAACCAAGGGAGTTATTATAATATAGAGAGAGTTATTATTATATATATAATAATGATGGGGGGAGTCATTATTATATATATAATAATGAGGGGGAGTTATTATTATATGGGAGTCATTATAATGTACTATACCGGAACGCTACGGCGTTTGAGTTCAAATACACTGTAGGATAGCGTGTTGTGTCGGCGAAGTTAAACAGCGACGTTGAGTATGTGAAACTCTACGGTTAATAGCAGTTGAGTTAAGGCGTTGTGCTAAGAATAAGGCACTAGATCGTCTTTGCGAAGCAGTTGAAGTGAAATAGGGCGTCGTGTTGAAGAGAAGAACACCGCTGCACACTGCATCAGGAGAGCAGAAAGCTAAGAAAAGCATATACGTGAATATTTTATATTATACTCGCTCTTTTGTCATTGCTATTTTGTTGATAACTCTTCGCTTTTTGTCTGAATTTGTGGGGTAGTTACTATTATTATTATTATTATTATTATTATTCGACGATTTGTGAAGCGCCGTAACATGGCCATCGGCCAAAACCAAAAGCGATGTACAGTCAAACAGTCAACTATACGATATGGTGAACAAATACGTTTTCAGCTCTTTAGCAAACGTTTCAGGTGAAGTAATCCCGACCAGCGCATCGGGGAGCGCGTTCCACAGACGTGGGTTACCGCGAGTCATAGAACGCTCGCCAAACTTCGGAGTCCTGGCCGGAGAAGGAACGTACAGCCGGTGGCGGCTGCTAGATCTCAGCTGGAGACGGCACCCAGTCGTCGTTTGTCGTCGTACTAGGCATGCCAAGTAATCGGGACAGGCTGGGTCCCGAAGAGCACGAAAAGTTAACCAACACCGCTTGTAAACTATACGCTCCGGGACCCGAAGCCAATGGAGCTTGTCCCTTAGCACAGGTGTCACATGGTCGTGCCACCCCAAGCCGAAAATAATCCGGGCCGAGGCGTTGATGACTGCCTGAAGTCTACTGAGCTGGTTTCCAGGTAGACCGAGAAGAAGACTGTTGCTGTAGTCCAGTCTTGAGAGTACCAGAGCACGGACAAGATGAATAGCGGCCGGTATTGTTATATAACGACGAACTTCCCGAATTTGCCGGAGTTGGAAGAAGCAAGAGCGAGTCATGGCGGTAAGATGCCCGACGAGGGTCAGCGAGGAGTCGATGAGCACCCCCAGGAGGCGAAGCTCGTTGGATGGAGCCACTTCTTTACCGCCTATCTCGAACGGTGTTGGGTCGATAAGGTGGCCCCTCCTCGGAGTGCTCAGCCACAGCAGCTCCGTCTTGTCAGGGTTGAGGGCAAGACGGTTCGATGCCATCCATTCCGCCACCTCGAGCACACAGTCCTCTGACTCGAGTTCGCAGCTCGCCGGTCTCGCCTGGGGGGCAGGCGGCGTATACCTGCACATCATCGGCGTACGCGTGGGAGGACAGGCCGAGCGAGTCGATGACACGCCATTCATAATGCGCTAGTTTTCAAAGGGGAAGCGTGTTTAGGGCAGTGTTTAATCTAGACTTCTGAACTCCGGAAGGAACTGACTAATACGGGGGAAAGTCAGCTAGGAGGTCTGAGGGAACGCTGTAAGCTCTCCCAACCAGGGTCTAGGGCGGAGCCCGGCATTTGTATGAATTTAAGACATATTTTTGAGCTCAGACATGCATTGAAAACTGAAAAAGAGTAATTTAGCGGCACAACCTGTAGTACAGAGCACGGATTTGTATCTCATTTGCATCACTTCCATTGTAACTGTAACCATAATATGGATTTTAAGACAAGTAATCAGAATTATTCTGTTCTCAAAAATTCAATATGAATTGAATGTTGTGTATAGGTCCAATGCATGAGGATTTAACGTAAAACACTACGAGATTGAAGTGGCCCACTTTTAGAAATCAATATAACTTCTTAAACAAATTTTATTCTAAATTTATAAAATTTCACCCGCATTAAAGATCATCTATTTTACAGAAAAATTTCATATCTCAACAAAATCAGTTGTACATTTTACGAGATATTGTTATTATTTCTAAAAAATTTGAACCTAAAAACGCAAGTTTCCACAATGGTAAAATCAGCATTGCAATCACGTCAATCACGTCATTACGTCGTTTACAAGGTTTTGATCATCGAAGTGTCCACCACTTTCACGTAGATGATCGAATCTTAATAACAATTTTGAGAGAAACTCAGGATTACAAACAAACAAGCACACAGACATGTAAACACACGACAAGCGGAACACAAAAGAACTAAGAATTAAAACGCAGAAGAGGACTATCAGTTATAAAAACACTCACTGGCCAAACTCGCAGACGCGCACGCAGCTCCCGCACATACACAATCAATCAATAAACTTCTATAGCGCCACAATCATAATGCCCAGGGCATCACCCGATGGCGCACCAAATCCAAATTGAATTAGAACCAGGTCAAGCCGAAAATATCAGTCAGAAAACGGCGGGAGGCAATCTAAGGGGGTTAGCCAAGTCAAACAGTCATGTTTTAAGACCGGTTCTCAAAGACGATAGATTGCTAACCATACGAAGTGACATTGGTAATAAATTCCAAAGCTTGTGGCCACACACTGTAAAACAACTACTGTCAATGACTGTTCGAGAATAAGAAACAACAAATGAAAGTCGCTCAGGCACAGATCAACACGTAGGCAGACATGCAGCAGAGCAAGGGATACGTGACAATTAACCCCTTAATTAACTGAGGATCCCGGATATATCCGTCCATTTTACATTGAGTTACAGTTAAATACACGGTTAAGGGGTTAACTTCCGGGACGTTTAAGCCCCGGAACGTTGAGTTCTCGCACAACCTACGAATAAAAGATCCAAATTATTAAAAATGCCTTTCTTCTACATTCTATCTGCCTCAAAAATTAACTATACTGTATATCTCATGTATATGTGTCAAAGCTTACAGTATTCTATAATTATTAAGTCGCTTAGTGACATGTTTGACACATGGTTCAGTAAGTGATAGAAGAACTAGTGTTACCTCTTTAATGTTTTCGAAGATCGAAATAGAGATCACGGTTGCTAGTCTTTCACTCTGGCATGGAAAAAGAAAACGAAAGAATAAAGAACAAAGTGAAAGACATGTTGAAGACTATTATAGATGAGGTCGACCCGAATAATGTACTTGATCTTCTAATTGAAAGACGTATAGTTAACATTGAATGCAGAGAAAAGATCATGAATGAAAAGACAAAGACAGACCGCTGTCGAGCGCTTATCTATCCTCTTCTAAAATGCACTCACAATGAGGCGTTCATAGTTTTCAGGCAAGCCCTCGAAGAACATTATCATTGGATTGTCGAACGCATTGATGAAAACAAAGACGACTTCAGTGCCAGTAAGTTTCGTTAGGGCCTAACGAACTCTAAAGATAAATTATGATGGTCATATAGCCTAAGTAGTTGATGAGAAAGAGGATACTGTATTCCAGGGGCGCACAACCTTTTGAGACCGAGGACCAAATTCAATGTTCTCACATACATGTAGCTCGCGGGCTGAACAAATAAAAATGCAACAAATAGTAACCTCAAAATACGCTATTAGGCTATATGTGTAATCGAACTACTCATACTACTGTATCAAGTGAGTCAATATAAAATGGAAACCAATATTTTACTCATTTTTCTATTAAATTAACGTATCATTGTGCAGTGTGCAAAGATACGAGACATTCCCGAAACAAATTCACCGTCTAAGAAAGGCCGTGAAGACTTGCCAATTATCTGGATCACTTTCTAGTTGGCCCGCGTGAAAAATTTGTATTCGTCAGCCTTCTTGATTGAAAAATTTTGCTCGACAGACAGAGTCTTTTTTAAACTGCTCAATTAATAATAATAATCCTCTGTGGTATATCCGCAACAAAGCATGTATTACCACTCATACCATTCTGACAAAACTCAACTTATCTGGCTTGGTACTAAACATCTGCACCCAAAACTCGATGATGACTCACTGAACTCTCTCTTTCCTAAACTTTCTTTCTCAAAATGTATCAAAAACCTTGTTATTTATTTTGACGTTACTTGACCCTCAAAGAGCATTTTGCTTGACTCTCTCGATCCTGCTTTTACTAACATTGGGCAAATTAGGGTTATTCGCTCTTCACGTTCTTTGTCTGCAGCCAAATCTCTGGTTCATGTTTTTGTTGTTGCTAACAGATTAGACTATTGCAATTCTCTTTATCTTGGTCTGCCCAAAATCCTGCTCTCCACTCTGCATCTGTCCTAAATGCTGCGGCTCGGCTCGTGGCTAAAGCTCCTCGCTTCTCTAGCAACTCAGACTTTATGCTTAACACTGGCTTCCAATTTCTGACCGCAATAAATTCAAACAATAATTATTATTGTTTCTGCAGTACTTACATCACTGAGCTTTCCAAATCACCCTCTTCCACTGCACATCGCCTGCTCCGCTACACTGATCAGAAGAATGTGTATGTCCCCAGATAACGCAATGCTTTTTACTCAGCATCGAGCATTTGATGTGACTGGACCCTCCCTTTGAAATGCCTCTTGAACGGTCAACCCATCTTTTCGGGCCTTACTTCTTACTCCCTCGCTCTACTCAATGCGAAAGCTTGTCTCACTATTTTGCCATGCGACTCCAATGCCAGGAACGCCTCTGAGTAGAAATAGAACATGCGCTAAACAAATGCTATAGGCCTATTACAATGGCGTTTGAGGCCGAATAGCAAGTCAATAGAACGACCAATCGATCCGAGCCTACCATTGTATGATGATACTGGTCAATGAGTGAAGAAATTGATTAGATTTGGACGTTTATTTAGAGGATGATTTTATTCTGGGTAAATAGACTTACTTTTCAAGCAGTTAGTAAGTACGCCGTTATTACTCAACTTCGCTATGTTAATTATGTTTTTCGTAAGCATTGTTGAGTATATTTTAGAAGACCTCGACGAAACGAAGGTGAAGGTGCTTGAGGAAGCTAACACAGGTTAGCATTAGAATTTTTTGCATCGTGATGCCGGGTGGTTATCAGTGGTGGGCAACTAACTAAAAACATTAGTTACATTATAACAAAATTTAAACTAGAAATAAGTAGTTAAACTTTTAGTTGCAAACAAACTTTCTAAAATAGTTAACTAAACTAAAAATATAGTTAAACTTTTTGCAGCTAATTTTACAATTATTTCCTAGGTATCAGGTATGTGTTATGAAAACATAGACGATGCTCGCAACATGAACATATCAGTCAATGAACCACTGAAATCATTAATTAATTATTGTCTATTTAATATTCGAGTCTTAGTCTAGACTGCAGGAGCACAAGTTTGTCTAGTTTGTTTGGAAAAAATGACCCAGAAAAGTATATATTGAAAAGGGACTGTTGTTGAGAATTCGGGACACCAACTAAATAGGTTTAGTTAAACTATTTAGTTATTAACTACAAAATTTCAGTTAAACTAGCATTTTAACTAAACTATTTATATTTTATTCTTATTTTATGCGACATAAAATATAGGCCCCTACAACATCAGTAGTGTATCTAATGCAAATTACAAAGGAGGTGTGGAGATCCATGGTCACGAAAGTAGTGATACAGGACAACTAAATAAGAGAAGATTTTCGTGAAACAAGAATAATTGAAAATTGCGATAAACTATGGAAAAAATCTGACTGATTTTCAGCATAAGAACATTTTAAATAACCAAATTGATTTTTTATGGCATCTTCCAATTCCTTACCAGTAGTTTCAACTTATTCAAAATGTCGCATCTATTCCAATAGTCATAGTTAATGACGGTTTCTTTATAATGGTTTTGGTTCGCAATTCCATTTTGCATGTTCTGTACACTGTAGCGTCATCAAGATTACTGAAGAGCTGCGTCTTTATCATCGGCTTTTACGATCCTAATGAAAATAAGCCTACCCGTGATGTCGTCAAAATAAATCTGAATCCATCAGCAGACATGTTCTGCATTCAGCAAATTTCAGCTGAAATGACGATGGAATCAGCAGCAGCCGTATACGGCAATTTAATCTTCGTCACTGGAATAGGGAATCAATCGAACGAAATCTGGAGATTTGATTCAACAACTTCTAAATGGATGCCATGCGCCCCAATGGTTCGAAGCAAACGACGACATAGCGTGGCGTTCGTTGGTCACATTTTGTATATATGCGGCGGATGGATTGTTTCTCAAAACAAAGCGCTCGACGACGTTGAGGCATATCATATATTTGGGAATCGGTGTGTCCGTGTAGGAGGATTGTCTTGGGCTGTTGAGAGTTCTGGCAATTGTGTACCTTTTAAATCTTCGCTCTACATCTTTGGCGGAAACGGTGCTAATGGCAGACCTCTTGGGAAGGTTCAAGTGTTCGACACCGAGTCAAATACTTGCAGTGTGCTTAATACAGATTTGCCTATAGGTGATAGTTTTCTTAGAGCTGCACTGTGGGAAAATAGTGTTATTCTTCTTGGCGTTTATGGAAGCTGTATATACAATTTTGAAACAAAGAATTTTGAAGTAAGAAAAAAGTTTAAGACTGACGCTGTTTACTGTGGCTTGGCCATTAGTGAGGGCTTTGTATTTATTATCGGAGGCGGTCTTTATAAAAACAAGTGGATCTGTCGAGACGATGTGAGATACATTCCAATTGGAAACATCCTGAACAATCAACCGATTAATTGGAAGACTTGCGCTAATACTAAATTGCCAAAACCAACATTGGTGTATGCCTTTGCAAAAATGGTTTTGGAACCGTAGGCGTCATTAAGACGTTTCCTGTGCCAAGCGAAAATAAAGAATGTGAACGAAATGTTTGAAACTTTGAAACTTGAACGCAATTCTAATAAACAAACTACAAATTTGGTAATGAAATTAAAATGACCAAATCGACAATTAATACATTTCTCAAAATTATTGCATAACATGTTTATTTTGCTACTAGAGTGAAGGCGATGAAATGTTTGAAAATGTTTTCGTGCTCTACAGTGTACGTCTTGATTGTTATGGAAGCGCTTTATGATATCAGCTTAAGCACAAACTTTCTAGGGGCCCGTGACTGTTCTGCCCAGGGGCCCGGAATTTCTCTCGATGGCCTTTTGTACATGTAATGTGTCATTGTATTTGTGGGCTTTTTTCAATAATATACCATATTCCCATCAAAATTTTGATATTGTAATATTATTAGAATATGAACCGTGCAATACAGAGGCGTAGCTAGGATTTCCGGAAGGGGAGTTTTGGTTTTTGGTTTTTACCGTGACCAACTTTAGAAAAGTATTGACAAGCAAGAAAGGTCCTCGCCTCTTACTTAAACATTTTAAATCTTCAAATCTATCTCCAAGGAAGGGTTGACTCCGAAAGTCGCTTCAATAGATTAAAAATGCATGGGAACTCATTAAAATATATTTTGTTTTCGTCAGTCAAAGGGGGTTTTAACCCCCAACCCTCTGGCTACGCCACTGGTGCAAGAGTTTGGTTTAGAGTTAGGATTTGGTTAAGGTTATGGAGTGCCAACCAAAGAGTAGGCTTTATACTGGGAATAAAACCAAAACAGCACTTTGTATAGGATACAGTCCAATAAGCAAAATTTTAATACGAACCATACTTGACTTAAATAATATTGTGTATTTTGCGAATATTTATGAATATTCGCGAAAAACTTCTTAAAATGCTCACCACATTATTTGCAGAAACTGTATTTAATAAAAATGGTACACAACGCAATTATGCGGCAGCTTTTACCACTGCTATTCAATATGCGTTTTCCCCTATTGAGCGCCGGACGAATCAATATTAGCGTTCCCTCGCGTATCGTACCTAGGCCTTGGGATCAGAACGCTAATTCTGTTACCACTTTGCAAGCTCCCCAGCCCTTAAATAGGATTAACCGTTTTTAATTTTGGCATTACGCAACAAATCCCTTATAAATATATAAAAGAGTTACAAGAAACATTTATACGCAAATCACTAAAGTGTCAGCCGCGGGCTGCGGATATCAAATTTGGCGATAGTTTTGCAATATTTAGAATTATTGCATTATTGAAGAATTGGTCTACTGTAATTGTCTTTTTTAATTTTCATGTAAATGCATAATTACGTTATGATTTGGAGTGCCATAGGTTGATGCCTCTATACATTATGAACTGGTGCTCAGTGGCGTAGCGTGCACTTGTGCCGCCCATGGCTCCTGGATAAAATGTCGCCCCAATTTGTTCTTATTATACCCGACAAGCAAAAAAGTCGTCGCCGCTGAATTTGCCGCCCCTTCTACATTTTGCCGCCCCCTTCGCCTTCGCCAAAACTCCTCAACAAACCCCACAAGCAAAAAAGGTCGCTTCCAGAATTTGGCGCCCCATCATGTGTGCCCCCCCATGGCTAAAACCATAGTCGCCATTGGGACGCTACGCCTCTGTGGTTGCTATAGAAGTTTAAGATTCGATTAGGTCACTGTAAATTAGCAGAAGCTTTCACGTGGATGATAACAGTTAATATTTGACTGATTGGTTGACTTAGACGACTGAATCGGAGTTACCCTATAGTTTCTTTGTGTCAAAACTTTGCAATTTTTGAAATTATTTTATGATGGAGAGTAGATTTTTGCATTGTGCGCGGTTTGAAATGGCTAAGAAGTGTTGCAATCCGAGCGCTGTAGAATCAATTTGAGACGGAAAGTATTAACAATTATTGCACCATTTTACGCAATGATGATGGGGATTCAAAACAAATCTGATTCTAATTGGATTGTTTCATCAATCCAGTGAAAGTTTTGCATAAATAGTATATATATATATATATATATATATATATATATATATATATATAGTATATATATAGTATATATATATATATATAATCGATTCTCTGTATGACTTTAATTAATGGAAAGACTATTATTACAGTAGATGTGTATATATTATATACACATCTACTGTAACAATAGTCTTTCCATTGGTTAGAGTCATACAGAGAATCGATTATATATATATATATATATATAACCAATGGAAAGACTATTGTTACAGTAGATGTGTATATATTATATACACACCTACTGTAACAATAGTCTTTCCATTGGTTAGAGTCATACAGAGAATCGATTTTATAATATTTTTGTCGTCTATAAAACTTGCGATACAAGGAACCAGTTATCTTTAGACACGGTTCATTCAGAGCCGTAGCTACGAGGGACAGGGGATAGGGCAAGCCGCCCCGGGCGCCGACCGGTGGGGAGGGGCGTATTTTGGATGTGAGAAAATAAATAAAATATAGCTCTGCGGAATAAAAGGGAAAAGGTCATGAGCCCGCAAAATGGATAAGTAAACTTTGCGACGACTAAAAAAGGTCGTCACCAAAATTTAGGGGAGCAAAATATGAATCTTGCCCCGGGCGCTGAAAACCCTGGCTACGCTGGCTACGGCTTTGGGTTCATTTCGAGATCGACTTTGGGGCTGTCCATTAATTACGTCAACAATTTAGGGTGGAGGGGTTTGAAAAAGTTTGACAGTTGTTGACAGGGGAGGGGGTCAAGTGAAGTTGACGTCAACAATTTCACTTTTTTCAAATAATCAAAAAATAGGACATTTCATGGAATACTACTTATTACAATGGAAAAAAGCATGACAAAACAGGTCATCACCACCACATTTTGACATTCGATGATCAAAAAAGAGAAAAAATGGTCATCACCACAAAAATATTAACATTGCTATTGGGGCCTGTCATTGATCTTGGGAAAGGGGGGGGAGGGGGTCAAAAGTTTTTGACGTAATTAATGGACAGCCCCTTTGTAGCCATTTCACTCGACACTCGGCAGAAATCTTTTTTGGTGATGTCCCTCGTACTCGTACTGCCATTGGCAGTGGCTACTTGTTTCCAAATCAATAGTCTCCGGTATTCATTGCCTGCATCACTTCGTGAAACCAGCGCCTTTTTAATTCAATTAATAATATTTATCACTGACGGTGCAATGCAACGTCTTTATCAAAAACACGCCATCTAGCGAATATTGGCAAACTTTTTTCTATAGTCAATTGAAATATCTCGTTCAGTTTGTTGAAAAATGCATTTGCTTATGGAAATACTGTACCATGTTGCATGTCAGGGCGATTTTTATAAGGCAAATGTATAACGGCTATATAATGTTAAGTTGAAGAGGGCCTACGAATACGAAAGACCTTAAACACACAGAGGACGAGAAAATGAAAAATAAATAGAGGTTCACAAATAATGGGAAGAATGAGGACCTTATGGAGGAGCACAAACTTAACCATGAATACAAAGCTGAAACCGTATCACACATTAGTAAAACCTCTAATTTTGTATGGATCGAAAACTTGAGCACTTAAAATCAGACGAAATAAGTCTATTGGTTTGCAGAGATGAGCTGTCTAAATAATGGGAGTAAACAAATATCAAAAACTGAGAAATGAAGACAGACAACAGACAGGAGCTACAGAAACATTTATCGATAAATTACGCAAAAGGAGATTAACTTGGTTTGGACATGTTAAACAATAGATGGGCCTACAAAGCGCTGCATACGCAGTAGAAGGAGACAGAGGGCGAGGAAGACCAAGAAAACGATGGATGGATAAAATCAAAGAAGATCTGGAAGCAAAGAATATGAAAATCAAGGTTTAATCTTCATCTGCAACGTTGACCACCACGGACTATGGATTACGGAATTATGGACTTTATGTCTTTATCCAGATTGAGTGTTCCTGAATAAGCTGGTAGGCCTCGCCAAGCTCTCGGGCAGCGATATAGAAATTTTCTTTCACCGATAGCATCGACTTGCGCCATCTTTCGAGTTACTTAATGTGGCCATTTTTTTCAAAGAAATATCAATCAATAACTCTAACTTACTTATAGGATTATCCGTCATTTTCATTTAATGAAAATCCATTTGCTTTAAAATTAAAATTTAATGTAGAATCTGAATGAACAAATTATAATGAATAGTTTAAACCAATCTTTTCCTAAAAGTAATAAAACAAAACTAATGAAATAACACACCCTTTTAAAACTGTAATAAAACTCTTCAAAAGTAAGTTTATCTACTCATTAAATGGGAATCCGGTGTAGCATATTATAATGACTCCCATATAATAATAACTCCCCCCTCATTATTATATATATAATAAAGACTCCCCCATCATTATATATATAATAATAACTCTCTCTATATTATAATAACTCCCCAGAAGAAGTAGGCCTATCGCCACTAACTTCAATTTTAAATGTTAGGCCTAATTATTTACAATAACGAAAACTATTCAAAAGAAAATTGATGCGTTTAAAATGTGATGTTTCAGAAGGATGCTAAAAATCAGTTGGATGGATAAAATAAGTAATGAAGAATTTTTGAAGAGAATGGAAAACCGAAAGACCCTGATGAAAGAGATTGCTAAAGGGAAAAAACAGTATGGTGGACATTTAGTGAGAGGGTTATGCACACAGCAAGCTCTAAATGTCTTGGAAGGGAAATATGAAGTTTTAGAATTGAAAAAAGTCTAATTACTTTATATATATATATATTATAAGTGAAAATTCGTTATCGGAATAACATGAAATTATATGAAAAACAGCAATGACAGATACAAAACATGCAAAACAGAACTGAATTGCATTAATAAACGTTACTAACTTAGTAATGAAGGCTTCTTCTACGAATGTATATTCCAAACCGCTACATAAAACATCTAATATTACTAATGTTTCTAAATAAGAACAATGATCATGGTGAAGGGTGCTGGTGGTGGTGATGGTGGCTACAAACAATTCGGAAGCTACAGGAAAAGTAAGTATGTAATAAGCGAACATCAAGTGGAGCAACAACAATGCCCTATTTTATGAACAATAAAATAAGTCCCTGATACAGTTTCATCAACGAATATTAAAGCAATGAAAAGATCAGACAAATAATTCAGTGACAGAACATTTTGCAACTGCTTTTGCAAAATTATATTCAAAAGGATCAAAACAAAATTGCAAAACACTAGAGAACAATTGTCAAAAGATAAAACATTTCCATTGAACATCTATATAAGTTGTGAACAATAATAAGCTGTAATATTAATTGCTTGAAAATATCACCATTTGTATGGAAAACCATACAAGCAATTCAGAACTATTCACAACAAATGAAATGAGTTGATATAGATGTCTTTTCTACAAAAGCCTCAGAATTAAACTGTGCTTAATCAGTTTCAACAGTCATTGAATCAAATGAGAATGTTTCACTGCCCAGGAGAGGCATTCAATGGTTTCTCTCCAGTGTTGATTCTCATGTGCTGAATTCGACAATTTGCCCATTTAAACATCATCCCACAAACAGAACAATCAAAGGGTTTCTCTCCAGTGTGGATTCTCTTGTGATGATTTTGACTATTTGCCCAGTTAAAATCATCCCACAAACAGAACAATCAAAAGGTTTCTCTCCAGTGTGGATTCTCTTGTGATGATTTTGACTACTTGCCCAGTTAAAATCATCCCACAAACAGAACAATCAAAAGGTTTCTCTCCAGTGTGGATTCTCTTGTGATGATTTTGACTATTTGCCCAGTTAAAATCACCCCACAAACAGAACAATCAAAAGGTTTCTCTCCAGTGTGGATTCTCTTGTGATGATTTTGACTATTTGCCCAGTTAAAATCATCCCACAAACAGAACAATCAAAGGGTTTCTCTCCAGTGTGGATTCTCTTGTGATGATTTTGACTATTTGCCCAGTTAAAATCACCCCACAAACAGAACAATCAAAAGGTTTCTCTCCAGTGTGGATTCTCTTGTGATGATTTTGACTATTTGCCCAGTTAAAATCATCCCACAAACAGAACAATCAAAAGGTTTCTCTCCAGTGTGGTTCTATGTGCCGATTTCGACTATTTGCCCAGTTAAAATCATCCCACAAACAGAACAATCAAAAGGTTTCTCTCCAGTGTGGATTCTATGTGCCGATTGCGACTATTTGCCCAGTTAAACATCATTCCACAAACAGAACAATCAAAGGGTTTCTCTCCAGTGTGAATTTTCATGTGTTGCCTCAAATGTGATTTCAATTTAAATGATATATTGCACTGTGAACATCGATGCGGTTTCTCTTTGTCTTCAACCATAGATTGACTTTTTCCTTCTTCTGAGCAATCGGTCATAAGTAAATCATTGAATCCACGTGAATCCAATTTACGTACTTCTAATCTAAGGTCTATTTTCATCTCAGTTGAAGGATTTACATTCATGTAATGTACATAGTTATTCGTATTGAAAATGGTAGAAATCACAAATATAACTCGATTTTCGTCACTTTCGGTTTTTGTCGTTTACATTTCTTTGCAGATTTAGGAAATGGATGCATATTGCCTTGCTCCAAGCATAACTGAAGATGCTGACGCATTTGCTCTATGTCAAATTCCGATAATGTTTATGTTCTTGGATATACATTTATACATAAAGCTAGAAGTAATGCTACCAGAGGTGGTGTAGGGCTTATGATTAGGGGTGCGATTTGTGACTGGAGCAGTGGGGGGAATATTGGTGGGAATATGTCGAGCTTTGGGGGATGTAGTTGTTGGGGAAATGTTGCAGTGGGGGATGTAGTTGTGGGGATGTAGCAGTGGGGATGAGCAGTTGGGGGGGAAATCCCTTCCCATAAAAAATTGATCCCTGTTTATGATTGAGAATAATCTCAAGTTTTAAGAAATTGATATACATAACTCCCAAAGTTTTTGAATACATTAGAACCAACATTCAGCCAAATAAAACGAAAAATCTTATAGTGCTCTGTAACTATAGACCTCCAAGAACATCCACGGACTCTTTCAACGTTGAATTATATTAGCCCTTAGGTAATGAAACATTGAAAAAGTAATAATTATGGGATACTTTAATATTGACTCATAAAAAAACTGAGTCTCATGAACCACCTGAATGTTTTATCAACATGATGTTGGCAAATTGTTTCATGCCAACTATTAATGAGCCTTAAAGATATACCCCATATAGCAAAACTTTGATTGACAACTTTATCTTATAAATTTTAATTCAGATATAAATTTGTATTCAGAAAAAGTCAAAACTGCAATTCTCCAAAACCGAATCTCAGATAACGACAATTCGTTTACAGAATTTTCGTCTACGAAAATTCGCCTACAGAATTGTGGTCTACCAACAGTAGGTCTACTACAATATCTGGACTAGGTTATGGTGGGTTTTAGGTTAGGGTTATTGCTAGAGTTAGGGGTTACAGTTAGTGGTATGGTTATGGTTAGGTATCGTAGTAGACCTACTGTTGGCAGACCAACAGTCTGTAGACGAATTGTCATAGACGTAAGGTCTGTAGGCGAATTGTCGCGAAACCTTGGACCTATATGGTTTGGGATCTGATGAAGGTTATGGGGATGAAAATGAAGGCACTGTCAATAATATGACTGGAAAACAGATTCGTGTTGAAGCGACTATAATTGCATCTAGCACTACTAAAGCACCGGAAGAATTGAATAGAGTGATGGTGAAAACGATGATGCACTTGGCATCGAATGCCATTGGACTGGAACCATTTTTCAGTGCATCACTTTGGTGCAGATCTCAGAACCAATGAGTCAGCATACAGAATCTCAGCCTAATGTTGTGCGATGTTATAATACAGCAATGGTTGGAGTGGATCAGGCTGACCAGAATGTGTCATTATATCGTATGTCAATGAGAAGCTCTGCCTACATCATCGACATAATGGTGCAGAATGCATGGATTTTGTATAGATGTGCCCCACAATATCAAGGAAACTACTAGATCTTCTTGGTATTCATGCCAACACTGCCAAACTTGGTCGACCTGGAAAGCCAAAGCCTCTTGACAGCCGTGTGCCTTTGGAAATATGGGCCATTACTTTAATGACTTGCATGTAGAGATGCTGTGGACAATGTGGCAAGAATACGAGGAAAAGATGCCAGAAATGAAACATTGGCTTGCATATCCATTGTTTCAATGCCTTTCATGGCAATAAGTGATTATTTATAACATTGTTTTATTCAGGCCTGTTAGGGGAGATCCCCAAGCACAACATCTCCCCCAATCCCAGCACTTACGTAAATGTTTGCATTGAACTGCGTCTCTTCCCTCCAGCCACGTGAAGTTGCCCCCCAGGCCTGGGGACTGGATAAAACACTGATTTGTTATTTTATTGCAGAAGTACATCAAAACTGCCTGTATATAGCATATTTTGCTGCTAAGTTACTAGCGCACCCTCCCATGGTGCATGACTTTAAGACTATATTTTCAATAAAAAATGTAATTATAAGAAATAAATGTTAGCTGACCCACTTACGTGTCATATCAAATTTAAAAATGTTAATGGAATGCTGAAAGAAAAATTGGATTGATATGGGTCAAACAAATAATAATGAAACAAGCTGAAAGAACATGCCATTCAAACAACATAAGAGACAGCACAAACGCTAGTAGGCTACCACTACATGGAACTATATTAATGAATCGTTAAACAACAATAATAACAATACAAATAAATCTATAACTCTCCTTAGCAGAGAAGGCAATGACACATATTTGGATGACAAGAAATCTATTTCCAATTGATTCAACAACTAAATATAGGTCACGAAACAGCTTCAAAAATCCAGCCTTCTAATACATTAGGTCAGATAGATGATCATTTTTTTAAACATTCCGTCTAATAACTCCTTTCAAATTTATCCAACTACACCAGAAGAGGTTACAGATATTATAGTTAATCTTAAATGTAAAAATCCATCTGGATATGATGAACTAAATCAAAATATAATTATTCCCTGTGTTGAATATATAGATGAACTTATGTCTGATATCAAAAATTCTTCTATTCTTACAGGAAAAATCTCAGAGGAAATAATAATTGAAAACTAACCCCAATTTATAAAAGTGTCTCTAAAATGGTTATATCAAATTATAGACTCATTTCCAATGTCCCAATTTTCCTAAAATTCCTGAAAGGCAATGCTTACCAAGCCTTACCAGAATGTTAAACTACTTAGATGCATTTAATATGCTATCCACTGACCAATATGGTTTCAGCCCTATATTTCTCCACTTAAATGCCAATAATGAATTTAATTGATACCAAAACAACAAATTTTTAATCCCACAAGCACACTATTGGAACAATCCTCGATATAAAAAAAGCTTTTGGTGCTCTAGGCCATGGTATCTCAGCTCGCTTCTGAAAAACTAAGGGAGTTATTATAATATAGAGAGAGTTATTTTTATATATATAATAATGATGGGGGGAGTCATTATTATATATATAATAATGAGGGGGGAGTTATTATTATATGGGAGTCATTATAATATACTATACCGGGACCATCGCAATCACACATAACACTTTGCACTCTCAATATTAGATCCCTCACCAATCCTCACCACACACATTCACTACATGAACTTACAACTATCAAATTAGACTATTTTTTCCAATGCACACGCTTCACTCCTCAACCATTGACATAGTTGCACTAACTGAAACCTGGGTATCTCCATCTACAACTACGCGTCAATTGATAGAATCAACCCCACCTGGCTTCTCCCTCCTTTGATTTCTCCGTTTAATAAAATCTACCAACTGCTCTTCTAATCTAGGTGGAGGCACTGCTTTCCTCATTCGCGACCACATACAAATAACCAACTCCTCATCAGTGAATTTCTCGTCATTTGAATGCTCATCAGTCACTCTCAAACTAACTCTGGCGAATATTAACCATTTTCAATGTTTACCGCCCCCATTATCATCGAAATATTCAATCTCATTCGGAAAATTTCTTCAGAAATTCACCTCTTTCCTTGGCTCTGCAGCAACAACTCCTCATGAATTCTCAATCATAGGTGACTTCAACATACACGTCGACAGAATACAGATGATCCTAACTCTACTCAATTCAAACAACTACTGACACAGACAAACCTCACACAGCACATAACTTTTCCAACACACAGTCACACACCTTCGGACACACCTTAGACCTTCTTATAACGTCAGCTTCTTCATCTTTATTTCCATGCTCAGCCACTAGTCAATGCTCCCCTTCTGATCATTTCCCCATTTTCACTATTCTAAGCATAAGCATCTCCTCCTCGTTTCTCTGGCAAAAAAAGTGTTACTGAACAATAGAAAACGTCTTCCACTATTCCTCCTATCAGGTACATTTAAGGGTTTTATTTACACTGAAGGCGTGACGCCACGCTGGTCCTTACCCCTCCTCCTGTCACAAACTGATAGACTCACTTAGACCACCTCGAGAGCGACGAACGTTAAGGACGGTCCCAAATATCTGGATGGACCTCAGTTGTGAAACAACGTGACTATTTCTATTGATCATGTTGAAGGTTAAAGCAGTAAAACTGTAGAATCACATGAAAATTGTCAGGATTTCACTTTGAAATAAACATGATTTATTCTTACTTGTTAAACGTTACTTGACAACGGTTTTATCATTATTTGATCTAGATAATATGTGAGCTTCCGTTTGTCCAAAGCTAAGCTCTGCCTCAGACCATATCAGTGATCCTCAAACCTTCTCATGAAGGGCCAACATTTTGAGCGAAATAAGCAAAATAAGGTCGTAGCCATCGTGACACCACCTTTACATTCTTACTATAACACCATCGTGACACCACCTTTACATTCTTACTATAACACCATCGTGACACCACCTTTACATTCTTACTATAACACCATCGTGACACCATCCTTACATTCTTACTATAACACTTACATTTTTTCAATCGTCAGCCAGTCAATGGAAGGTTGACCCCCAAAATGGCGTCCGAAAATGAAAAATGTATGAAAAAGCATCACAAACATTTTTTCATCGGCACCCAGGGTGGGGGTTAACTCTAAAACCCCTGGCAACGCCATTGCAAACACACACACTCACATGCATACACACAGATATATATATATATATATATATATATATATATATATATATATATATATATATATATATATATATATATATATATATATATATGCCTTTACAACGCTTAAATGGAATTGCCTTCCCTGAATCTGATTCGGATTTAGACGAGAACTGAAAAGTATGTATCCATCTGTCTCCGGACACTTTATCATAAGTCCCTCGGGAACGAAGTACCGAGGGAATAAATAAATAAATAAATTATATATATATATATATATATATATATATATATATATATATACTACTGAACTTATCATGCGTTTGTCGTCATCTGTGTATGTGGATATGTGGGTGTATGTGGGTATTGTATTCTTTCTAAATTTCTCTATTTTCCTTGAAAATTTTTCAATCGGCAGCCAGCCAAGGGGGAGGGGTTGACCCCCAAAATCAAGTCCGAAAATGAAAAATGCATGGAAAAGCATATAATTGTTTTTCGTCGGCAGCCAAGGGGGTTCCCTCCCCGTGGTTACGCCACGGTCTCTCACTTTTATAGTGAGGCTAATGAGTAGGAAGTCTATGTCAAGAATACTCTGTAATGAGACATAATCACGCTATGAACAGTAAACACAAGCTGAAAACAGATACTGGTAAATTATAAAGTGCTCTTGACTTTGGCATTCCGCTATGTTTATTGCGCTATATAAATTGACGTTTTAACATATGCCAGTAGCGAATTAAACTTCTGTCCTACACGCAAACACACATACGCGCACTGGGCCTGATGATTCTATTAGAAAACGCATTTCTGACCAGGCATTGTCTTACACAAGACTGCGATAATTTTATTGTGAATAACTTACAGTATGATTCTCAGGCAAAACGCATAGTCTCATGATAATGAATGAATACAAAAATTGTGTTCTAGACAGGTTTTCGAATATCGCAAATGGTCGTAAACACTTTTTAGCAGCCGTGCCCACTTAATTGAACAACTGCTGATCCACATAACTGCAATTTAGTGCATTTAAGTCGACAAAGGTGATTCAAGATTTGTAACTGGACACCCACTATGACGAATATTTCAGGGCAGTCACCACATTTTGTAATCCTCACAAATGGATTCATTAGGGGAATATTTTAACGCAATCGGTAGCCTAGCTAAAATTTGCTGCTGCTTTTCGGCTACGCCGTAAAATGACCGTACAACAAAGCTAATTTTTTGTAGCTGGTTTAAGAAAATCTATGTTTTTATTTTTGCCAACGTTTTTTATTTTAAAAATGGAAGGTTCTGTGCAGATTAAATGGTATGCAAAATTTGCCACTTACAGGCCTAAGCGTCAGGTCTCGTTTGAACTAGGCCTACTTGGAAATGTGTCTAGCTATTACCACTGTGCAGTTGGCAGAAAACACGTTTATGATGATAAAATAAATTGTAGCTACATATTTACATGAACAAACTACTATCGGCTTACAATATGGACACGATGATCATATTCAGCGCGCGGAAACAAACATGGAATCGTCTGATCCTCATTATCTGCATGCTTTATGGCAAGTACAAACTTAAATCTCAAATAATTCTCTCAGTAACTATGTTAAATGCATGAGTACATTGTGGCATAACTGGCTGCACATATCAGTTGCATTATAATTGCATTAATCCTGAGACACTAAGTGTGTCGTGGTGATCGTAAACAGTCAGAATACACCGTTGGTTAAATAATTAATGTTAAGAAATTAATTAATGAACCGACCCTGTTTGAGAGAAGATCAAGGTCAGTTTCACCAAGCGATATGGTATTAGAAGTAGTGAGCCCAGGGAGACAGCGACCAGTGCAGTTGCTTTTAGTAACTGAAAATCTGCTGTCCAAAACAGATCATGGATCACAGATTCGCAGTGATCATTTTCAGGAAGGGATTGAATTTAAAAGACGCACAAATACGTTCACTGCTATTTCTCTTTTAGCGATCAGTCATCGACCATCGGGGTTAGGTCTGGATCTCTGAGGAGATTATAGGCCACAGTCCGTAGATAACAGCGGAGTCGATAAAGATTATACTTTATCGCTGCCTGGTTTGCCTTTGAATAGTTATTCTTTGTGAATGAGTTCAATGGCATATTGATCAACTTTAAATTATTATACACTTTGATCATGGGTCGATGCTATGGTCTTTATTTGAATAATACAGTTTGATTGGGATTTAAATTTATTTAATGGTTGACTTCACTGAAGAATACTCACAATAGCTGCATGCCTTCAGACAGGAATGACACCCAGTAATAATGAGGCCGTAATCAACAAAATTGAAGTCTTGGTCACAGGTTTCTATACATTGTTACATTTGATAGCGGTTCGACGATTTAATCAATAATTGTATATTACAGTTTGATTTGGCATAGCCTAAAGGCTTACATTTATGTATCTGATAGTTGATTTTACTAATTAAGAGTGCTTACAATAACTGTATCTCTTATGGCAGGAATAACATCCGGTAATAATGAAGCATTGGCTCACAAAATTGAAGTCTTGGTCAACGACATGGTTTCTATACATTGTTACACGAATGCATCAATTTACATTCAATGGCATTTTAATTCTTATCTCAATTACGTGTTTGCCGGAGGAAGACTCTGGTCTCCTCATAAAGAGAGATTACGCACGGAAGATGATAACGCCGGATCACACATTCTTATAATTCCGAGAGTAAGAGGCGAAGACGCTGGATGGTATTATTGTTCAGAAGAAGACACCGGACGACGAATCAGTTCAACGCATCTGACTGTGCTGTGTATGAAAATCTCTTGTCATTGGCTTCTGTCTGTCAATTAATCAATATTATGAGCAGATGTGTTATTTACGAGTATAGGTCTTCGCATATTTGTTACGTTTGCATTTTTGAGCATTATAATTAAGGCTTTAATATTCATAAATTAAGTCATGTTTTGATTTTCACTGCAAAAGTGCACCAGCAAAGATGGCCTAAGAGTTAAAACGTATAAGTTACTGCACGAAGCAGCGTGATAGAAATATTGGCCAGCACTTGAATTTATGTATTCAAAAAAACACAACAGAACATGTGAGGCAATTGATAGATTGTCAAAATGCATTGTAACTTACGACTCGTGGTTCGTGGATTTAGTCGAAGACATCTGCTGCCGCCGAAGAGTGCTGCGATTGGTCATCTGACGATGACTAAAATGGAAACTCGAGCCTTTATGAATTTTTTTGAACTGTATTTCTGTTTGAATGTTAAGATATTTGATTTTGGACAGATAGCTTTAAAATATATTGAAACATTTTCAGTTTTTTATTCCTGTTTTGCTGACAGTTTCAGAGCCCGCCTGCTTTTCTAATATGCATAATGACGGCTTTATCGGTCCGAATACTTGCAACGTTGAACAAGAGATCATGGTCTTCAACTGTGCTGTCTCATTCAACGGCAGCTTTCCTCCGCATCTCATATGGAGATTGTCGAATGACAATCAAACCCTAAACAGTTCAATCTGCGAGGATAAACCCAACAGACGAAACTGCAGTTTAATTATGAAATCTGACACAATATACGATGGATCAATGTTCGTTTGTCAGACATCGTCGTCATATGATTCGAGGTTTAACTGCAGCACTGAAGTCGTCAAAATACAGTGTATGTTGAGCGCTTTCCTTCAACATGCTAGTCTAGCGTATTTATTACTAATCTGCCATCTTACCAATATATATATATATATATATATATATATATATATATATATATATATATATATATATATATATATATATATATATATATATATATATATATATATATATATATATATATATATATATATATATATATATATATATATATATATATATATATATATATATATATATATATATATATCGGTACCTGGACTCGACAAACATATAGTTTTCGCAGAAGGTTGGCTCAAAGACGAAGGTCACCAATGTTCTCACAGTCTGATCATCCGTGCGCAGACCGCAATAGGTCGGCCTAATAGGTGGCACAAGAAGCAGCCAATCACTGGTATGACTTGCTGAGATTGCTCTGAGTCGTTCCCGGCGCCTTTGTATTTGGAGCGCCTAGGACAGGGTTTGCGTGTGCCTCTGTATTTTCCCGCAGCCGGTGGTAGGCCCGTTTGAGGGAGGAGACCCCCTCTCACACACACAGACACAAGTATACCCTTATCATCGTTGATAACGACGCGTCTATAAACAAGCACAGCACACCGGAGGGGGTCCCAAGAGCTTTGTTTGTTGTAAAGTGCTCTTGATTTTGACCTTATGTCATGCTTATTGCTGTATATAAGTTTCTTGCCAGTTATAACTAAATAATTAAATAACGGGATTTTGAGTTGACTTCAATCGTTCATTATGTTGGGGTTTAACTTAATATATATATATATATATATATATATATATATATATATATATATATATATATAACACATGTAATACTTATATATAGGCTATATATGCATCATCTACATACGCATATATTGTATTAATTATTTTATAACCTTTAAAGCATATTATTAATATTATTGGACGATTTTTATAGCGCAGTAGGCCTAACTGTAGCTAAGACCAAAGTCAAGACCGCTTTAACACTTGTCACTTATACGCAATGTTAAATAAGTAGGCTATATGTATACATTATAATAGAACATGTATGCATGCAATACACACGGGATGAGATCCTAATCCAACGGATTTCCATGACCTTGCAGCAGTTCAACACGCTTGCTTTTCAATTAACCTTCTCTTGTCTGCCTCTGACTCAGAGGTATCCATGGTTACAATTTCAGAACCCATGCCAACCCAACGCATCAAATCTTCAATCCAACTCAATCCATGCCGGTGTGATGCCATAAAGTGTCCGCTGACATAAAGTGTCCGGTCACTTTCTTGCAGCCACAAAGTGTCCGACCCGTCGAAAAAGTGTCCGGGGGAATTTACTTGCAATATAATGTCCGGGAAAAATTGAACATGAAATAGATCTGATTTATGTGATTATTTTTATATAATTATTGATCATAGTCAGTTTAGTGAGTCATGCTAAACAGAGGAATAAAAATGAATGAAACTATAGCCATTAATATATTGAAAGCTGAGTTTAAAAACTCCAAAACTTAGTTAGAAGAGATATGTAAGCGCTTATATCAAACTGTTATAAGTTTCATGCACAAACTATATACTGTATGTATGACTATAACGTTATATGCTATGTTTATATCCCCTCTCTCTCTCTCTCTATATATATATATATATATATATATATATATATATATATATATATATATATATATATATATATATATATATATATATATATATATATATATATATATATATATATATATATATATATATATATATATATATATATATATAGGCCTACTAAACATATAGGAATAAAAATAAATGAAAATATAACACCTTAAATATATTTAAAGCACAGTTAAAAACACAATACATAGTTGGAAGAAATAATTATAACGTTTATATCAAACTGTTACAAGTTTAATGCACAAAAAATGACTACATACGCTATATATAGTTATATGTATATAGGGTTAGGGTCAAATGTTCAAACATCGAGTCCAAAGAGGTGCTACTCGGGTTACTCCTTTGTAGACCGAGTCATGAAAATCCATGAATTGCCGTAAACCTACATTTTTGACTTTGGCCGGACACTTTTGGGTAACCCGGACATTTTATGGGTACATTATATGGCACCATAAACCGTCCGCCGGACACTTTGTGGTTGCAATTAAGTGTCCGCCCGGACATTTTTCGGATAGGACACTTTATGGCAGCACACCGCAATAGGGTTGCTTGACCCAGCTCAACCCACCGTAATACATTGCCATTTCTTAAACCATGACTTATTTTCTGACTCAACCCAACATAAACATGGTAAAGCCAGACCAAACCCAACCCAATCCAAGTCAACCCAACCCATCGGTTAACCCAACCCATGGACATCGCTGCTTTGACTAGAATCTGGACGAGAGCTGAAATGAGTGCTCTTTCTGTCTCTGAACACTATTTCTGTCATACGTTCTCGGCAATTAAGTGCCTATCTATACGTACATAGAATGTAGGCCTATATACATACATCTATATATATAATTCTCGATGTCCGTCTGTCGCGTCTGTCGCGTCTGTCCGTCCGCAACACGGCGGGTATTGCAAGACGCTGTTGTCATTGACAACCAAATATTGTTTAATCAAACCGGAGCGTTTAACGAAGCGTCTTAATTGCAGCTTAAACCCCGTCCCCTTCCCTCACCCCATCCCTCTCCTAATCGCCCAGGCCCCAACCTATTCCCTGCCCCGGCCTCAAACCCCTTTTCCCTTCCCTTTCCCCATCCCCTTCCCTCTCCCCCATCCTCCCAATCGCCCCGGCCCAACCCATTCCGACCCCGGCCCCAAACCACCCTGTTCCCTTCCCTCTCCCCAACCCTTTTCCTCTCCCCATCCCTCCCCAATCGCCCCGGCCCCAACCCATTCCAGCCCCGGCCCCAAACCCCCCGTTCCTTCCTCTCTCCCCAACCCTTTTCCTCTCCCCATCTCTCTCCAAATCGCCCTCGCCCCAACCCATTCCTGCCCCCGGCCCCAAACCCCGTTCCCCTTCCCTTCCCCATCCCCTCCCCTCTCCCCATCCCTTCCCCAATCGCCCAAGCCCCTGTTTCCAAACCTACACAACGCTGCTCCAAAACCCGTACAACCCACTTTCCTCCTCCCAAATCTCCCTTCCTCTCCCAATGCCCTGCTCCCCGTTATTACATATATATATATATATATATATATATATATATATATATATCAGAAGCGTATATATATGTATATATATATCTTCCTAGCCTCAATACCTATTTTTTTAAATTTTACTCCTCAAGTGAGGATTAAATTTTCAGACGCCGTCACCGTACTGGGGATTTTTTAATTTTTGGAAAAGCGTTCTTCAAAAATGATTGCTGTAACGTTTTAAATTTGCTATATCTCAGGCTATATAGGAGCCAAAAAGATGAGGTTCGCACCATTGTTTAGATTGTTTATTCCTCTTTCTAACCGTCCGTGCAAAACAAAGAAATTGGAGGTAGAGTCCACTTTACGGCCTAAAATATCACCCTCTTTCCCCGAAAAATTTTTAAAGCCCCCTAGCAAAATATTTTCAGCGGTAACCCCACTTTGGTCAGCGGAAAAGTTGTTAAGGGATGTCAGAGGAACAAAATAAACCAAAAAGTTTGAAAATCGGTTGACATTTGGCAAAGATCTATCAGTTCTAACCCGATGACCCCAATGTTTGAACATAAGTATTATCGGTGAATTTCGCGAAAGTTTTGAAGTCTGCGAAAGTTTCCAAATTTTTTGAATTTGCTATATCTCAGGCTATATAAGAGCTAAGAAGATGAGGTTTGCACCATTGTTTAGCTTTTTTATTCCTCTTTCTAACCGTCCGTGCAAAACAAAAAGTTCAGCGTTCACGAGCTTTCCGACAATCAAGTGAGAATGAGGAGCAGGCTGTTGCTCGACGTGAAAAACAGCGCAGCAAACAAGAGAATCAAGCACTGCATGTCGTTCGACACTGCCAAATCAGTACACCTTCCTTGACTATCAAGGTTCAGAAAATTCCTGCGAATGGGCGTTAACTCGGTTGAAGGAAAAGGCGGCGAGTGAAGGAGAACTAATTGCACAAAATGCTATCGCATTAGCGCAAAATCGGGTGGTAAAACAGACAATCTCCCCCGTCATAAAATGCTGTTGCATTTGCGCAAAATCGGGTGGTAAAACAGCCAATGTCCCCCGTCATTTTTGACGGGTAAACACCTAGTAATTAAATATAGCCTATAGAGTTTGCATGCAGCAATAGATCATTTTAACCCAATATCTGTTTGCGTAACACAGGCCTAATGAATTAAGAGTTTATTTTACTTGTCCTTTTTGCCTTTAGATTTTTCTTCTACAAACCACACTACTAAGAAATACGTGAACGACAAAGTAAATTGCTCGGCAAAAAGTAATCTTATTGTCAAATACAACTGGACATTACAGGAAAACAGTAAAGTTTCATTTTTGAGTTTGAAGCAAAATATTCTTATCCAGAAACCAGGAATTTACCAATGTGAAGTGAAATATGGCATCAGAAACTACTCCTGCATTACCTTAGCTTCCTTTTTGAATGTCAGCGCCGAAAGTAATAATGACGGGAAAATATCTGGTAAGAATGATATAGCAACTTATTGAATAACTACCAGGCGAGAGCAAAACGTTTCATCTCAATCATTCATCTATTTATTTCGTAGTTTTGGTCGAAATTAGGACCTTTCAAGTGGGCGTTTACATTTAATATCCCATGAAAAAACATTTGCAAAAGCGTAACGGTGACTCGTATAGTATATCTCATGGAATGGAAATATTCAGTACTTTTAGTAATATTATTCAAAGGATACATTTTAGATATAACATAGCATGTGGCCAACAGTTTTTTTAACGAATTAAAATTTAGAAGGGATAGTAATGAAACAGCGTATAGCTTATATTTGTCTTTTTGAAGTTCTCTGAAATGAACCACAGATTGTTCTAAATTTCAACTCAGCATGGTTTCTTTTCTTAAACAGCATGCATGTGTTTCGTGTTTTCGCTGTTATTGTGTCGATATCCCTAAATCATTTAAAATGATATTGATGTATTTTCACAAAGGAACTTCAACAATGGCCGTTGTGCTTCCCACCCTTCTGGTGTCTGTCGTGTTTTCAGCTGGAATAATTATTTGGATACGCAAACGTAGAGAACGTAAGTTTCTCTTCCTAATAGGTCATAAGGTTTCATCTAGCGTACTGGCGAATGGCTCTCCTAAAAGTTTCTTTGGCATTTTGTCTTCTTGACTATTCAATTATAATTATCGATATACAATGATATTCTAAACGACAATATTTGGGCAGCGCAGTTGATGGAAGAACATTATATATATATATATATATATATATATATATATATATATATATATATATATATATATATATAGAGAGAGAGAGAGAGAGAGAGAGAGAGAGAGAGAGAGAGAGAGAGAGAGAAAAGAAAAGTATAAACTCGGACTAATAAGAAATCTCTTCAGACATCGACTGTTATTCGCCATATTATCAGCATTGCTGACTGCAAGGGGCGAATGCCTAATCATGAATATGACAGTGTTCTAAGACTAATTCAATTGACAAGAAACAATTTTGAATAACTTCTTAATTGCAATGATAGAATACTGCTATTGAGTTTCTATAGTCAATTTGAACGATTTTCTGGCTCCTTTTTCTTATGCTTTATATAAACAAGCCGTGACTTGATTGTCAGCATTTGAAGAGGTGAGCCAAAACTAATCCCAAGGCGAATAGACGAATTAGGTTATTGAAAATATTTTGTTTACATTTCGAAGCAGGAAAGCGAGAAAACAAGATAATAGAAAACGAGAGAATACGGAACAAAATTGAAGGAATGTACACATATTTCATTTTGGAAGTCGATCCGCATCGTGTTCTCAGACCTCTAATTCAGAAGCGTATAATCAGCAACGAAGTCATAGCTAATGTGCTGAATAAGGAAACGAAAGAGGACAAATGCCGAGCTCTTCTTGGTCATCTTTCCTCCTCCTCTCACAGAGAAGCGTTCATTGTTCTAAGGAAGGCTCTCATCGACTATTACCCATTAATCGTTGCACGGATTGATGGCATTGATTACAGTTCAATTATAAGTAAGCTCTTGTGTACATGTACTATTATTGATAACTGATAGGCAGAATTCACTTGAGATTAATTTATTTAATTACGTTCTATTTGTTGCCCAGATTCTAGGATATTTAAACTATTTAAAAGCTACATAAAAGCGAAAGAAAATCTAGAGATAGGCCTAAATATGAAATGTCTATCGATTCAATATTTTCGTAGTCAACTCTTAGAATACTTCAAAAGAAATCAGGAGAATATCCGAAGCCAATGTTTATGTGTTTTGTAGGTTTCATGGACTTCATTTGGGAGCAGGGGACGTCGCGTGCCCCCAAGGAAATTAATAAATAGTGTATAATGGATCAAATAAATGTGTAATGTACAAAAAATCGCCAAAATGTGCCAAAATTGTCAAAATTGCCAAAAGATTGCCTCGCCCCCAAGAAAAGTGTGAAATGACGCTACTGGTCGATTTCCAAAAGTCATTTAGTTCTATCAGACATGAAAGGCTACATATAAATTAAAATGTTAGAAATGGGAGCCCTAACACCATTAATGCAGCTTATATGATCGTAATGTTTAAGAAGCAAAAGGCAAAAATTAAAGTTGCAGGTACAACATCCGATTGGTTTAAGGCCAAAAACAGGCGTTAGACAGGTCTGTGTAATTTCAACACATTTGTTATATATATATATATATATATATATATATATATATATATAATGTGCTGTATATTCAATACTTTAAATAATATAATGAGTACACCACAATATTAAAATCCTTATTCTGTATGTCTGTTACCTTGAAGCGTTCTCATTGGTTGACAAAGAAGCTTTTGACGAAGCGTACGTTTAGCCCGGTTTAGTCATTGCAGCGTCAAGAGGGGTGGGCGTACGACGACGTTGCTATTGGTAACAGTTGTTCGTAGCTTGAGGAAGTTGCGCAATTTTAACGTACACAAAAAATACGTGTACAGCGTCACAAATGGTCACAGTTGCGTGATTTTAACGCACATAGGCCTAAGGCCTAATTATTACGTGGCGCAGAGCTTGGCTAGGTGGCGTATGTACCGTACATCATTGAAATGTTGTTCAGCATGAATTCAATGATTGGGTATTAGGTATAGGTATTGGATTAGTATTATCCTGCACTGCGAGCGAAGCGAGATACCGAAAACAGATTCCACCAAAAAACCAAGCAACCAAACGAGGCCCAAAAACCAGATTGGGTTGGAAAACCCACACTGGCAACACTGCCTGTAGACGTGCGGCAATGACGCCGTATATTCAAGTAGCTGCTAACAATAGACGAGAAATGCAAATTCTCCACAATAGTATTATCCTGCATTGCGAGCGAAGCGAGCATCGTTCTAGCATATATATATATATATATATATATATATATATATATATATATATATATATATATATATATATATTATAAATAATATATATAATATTTTAGATATACAGAATATATTAAGTGTGCTGTATATTCAATAGTTTAAATATAATGGGTACACCACAAAGAGAATCTTCAGAGTGTATTATTTTATTCAATCACGTAGAAATACAATCCATATTTGTCTCAGGCACGCTCTTTTTATGTAAATGAAGCCGACGTTAATATAATGGTGCCAACTTATCGCTAGTAAGCCTGCGTTTCTAAATTCAGGTTATTGATAGGAAAATATGTCCTGCATTAATATAATATAATCAAGAACAATGGGCCCAATTTGCAGCCTCAGAGAATGTACATTAATAATAATTTTGGACTCAACTTTGATATCAGAATCAAAATCGCAAACGTCGTCGGCTCCGTCGTCATCATCGGCAACATTATCTTCATCTTCATCTTCGTCATCATCTTCATAATGATGATGATGATGTTGATGATAATAATAATAATAATAATAATAATAATAATAATAATAATAATAATAATAATAATAATAATAATAATAATAATAATAATATAACCATCACACACCATTGCTTGGAATGCCCTACCACAGGAAATACAGAACCTGGCGACAATTACGGCTTTCCGGAAACAGCTGAAGACTTACCTCTTTAACTGTGCCTACCACGATTGACTTTTGTAATGCACCTGCTTACATTATTTATTTGGCACAGGCGCACTATAAATACCTAGGAATGAATAAATGAATGAATCATACATCATCATCATCAGGGTTTAATCTAGGCCGTTTCCGGGGGGTTGTGAATTGGCCTTTCCCCCCGGAAATTTCAAATTCCTCCCCGGAAATTTTGACATACTACATGAACTAACAGCAGCCCCTAGCAGAATCCCCCCGGAATTTGTTAGTTTCCTCATGGCTTTGTCAGTTCCCCTCCGGTGTCCAGGAGTCTAGATTAAACACTGATCATCATGCATCGTACATCATCATCATCATCATCATCATCATCATCATCATCATCATCATCATCATCATCATCACAGATGGCTATAATGAAATAACTTAATCGTAGTCCATAAAACAAACAAATCTTGTATTGTTTAATATTTGATTTGCTACTTTCAATTTGAAGCAATACAAGAAAACGAGAGAATAAAAGACAGAGTCATCAGCATGTACAGAGATTTCACAACAGAGGTCGATCCGAAGAATGTATTTGATCACCTAATTCAGAGTAGAATAGTCAGCATGGAAGAAAGACAGAGCGTTATGAATAAAGACACAGCAAAAGAACGCTGTCGAGCTCTTATTGGTCATCTATCCTTCGGCGCCAAAGAGAATGCGTTCACAATTCTCAGAGAAGCTCTTAAAGAACCTTATCCCAGAATTGTGGAACGCATTGATACCTCTGATGCAGACAACCAAGCTGAAGACGAAACCGCAACAGGTAAGATCAATTTCTGATTTCGTTTAGTCTTTCGACAGATATACTGGAGCTGAGCTCTCACCCAGTTGTATTTGAAACCATAAACGGGCGATAGAACTAACGAATTATATAAACAAAATATACAATTATCAAATTAATAATTGATTCCTAAACGATGTATCTACCATTGTACTCTGTTCATTTCCAGTCCCTCGAATGTGGTTTCTCATTCTTTTGTCTCTCCTTCTATGCCTGCGTCTCCTGGCTTTGTGGTATGCTCTGCACTCTTCGTGTGCATGCTTTTGCCAGTCGGTCCATGGTATCTGTGGCAATGGTCCTAAATACTTTGTTTCCTTGGTTCGAGGGGGTGTCCTATGGGATGTCCTGCGCTGATATATTCAACGCTGTTTGGGAAACATCGGGATTCCTCTTCTCAAGCATTTTGACGAATAGTTGGGCTACAATACAGAAAGCTTCAAACATTAAGATGTTTAGACCTCTGAATGTGAGTTCAGTCAATATTATTAATAGATATTGTTTCTTGCATTCAAGTTGATGGCTGGTGGCCAGATGAAGCCATAGCCAATGTGAGCGAAAACATAAATATGTTCGGTTGCAATTTGGTTTGTGATCGACCTGAACAACAATATCCTTTGGTTTCATATTTTTTATATATACATAGACATTTTATTTATTTCACGACCATCATTCAGATTTTTGCGCAAAATCCAAATGGAATTCCGACGGGAATTAAACTCAGTCATTTAGTAGTAGTAGACTTCTATAGCGCCATTGTAGTAGTACATCAGCACCAGCCGATGGTCGCTTCGGTAAATAATCGTAGTCGTGATCTTGTCCGGGGTGAATCGAGACTGTTATCCAGAGGTCAGATTTAGGCCTAAATACATTCAGAATAATTGTTCATTATATTGCATTCAGTGGCATAGCGAGGCAAAGTGCCGCCCGGGGCGAGAAAAAAAGTGCCTCCCTCAATTCTCCGAAAAAGTCTGACAAGCAAAAAACGTTATCAACTCTCCAAAAAAGTCTATGACAAGCAAAAAATCTAAGAAATCTCGAAAGTGCCGCCCCTAGAGCAAGTGCCGCTTGGGGCGCTTCGCCCTCTCTGCCCCCTCGCTACGCCACTGATTGCATTGAAGCGCTAACGCCAACGTCTGAGAAGGCATCTAAACTGGGTTTGAGTTTGAAATAATTGGAATCCAAATTCCATCAAATGGATCGTCAGGTGTGGTTGAAGTGCTTAATGAAATGCTATCTTGGATTTCTGCCCGTGTTATTTTTTTGCCCAATCTCATAGTGCCAACTGGAATGGAATATTTGGAACAGAGAGAATATTTCTTCTTGAGTAGGATAAAGGATGACAATGGTAAATTTTCGGTTTATTCCGAAAAGCTTACGCACTTGATTGATGCACTTCAAATTATATTTCTGAGCTTTGCTGCCAGTTGCCAGCTCCCGACCCACTCTGGGAGCGTTTTGATCGTGATCAATAATATTGATCATGTGAGTACGTCTACAAGTCATTTGAAACATTGTCCTAAAATGTGGGTGAATTTGACAGCGAGAAATATAATTGATAAATTATTTCTGGAAGACTATAAGTCAACGTAAATCGATTAATTTCTATGGAGTTTTATATGATTTCTGTTTAATGCAAGTTCCTTCGATTAATTAATTATTGTTTCTCCTCCTATTGACTTTCTTTCTAGTCTTTATACTCCTTGTTTGAGGTGTTTTCTACACTGTCATTCCACGCTGTTTTCCGCATTCCTTATTTTTCTGCGTAATATTTTTGCCCTGCACTGATTCATCCAGTGGCGTAGCCAAGATTTCCGGGAACGGCGTAAGGTTTTTACTTTTGACCGTAACCAACTTTCGAAAAAAAGTTATCATATCTTTCCTTCTATTTTTTTCTTTTTGATGCTGACAAGCAAAAGAGGGTCGTCAGCTATGTGGCACAGCGCTTCGGCGCTTAAAAGTTTAACAAAAGTTTTGTCAGCAGCGCCAAAGGGAGTAGTGGTTGACTCTCAAAACCGCGTCCGAAAATCAAAAAAATACATGGAAACACATTAAACAAATTTTCGTCGGCGCCCAATGGGCCAAGGGGGGCTTAACACCCAAACCTTTCTTGGCTACGCCACTGGATATATCCAACGCCTTTGGGGAACACTGGGGTTCCTCTTCAGTCGTAGGAATTACGCTCAGCTGCTGCCCTGTGTCTGGTCTCTTGTGGTGGTTCATAGCCGACCAGCTAAGTCCACTTCCACCCAGATAGTCAATCTTCAAGCAATATAATGAGAAACTTTATTCGTGATAAACACAGAATAAACAGTACGCAAACAAGAAGCAAACAAACACAAACCAAACCGACTTGAACTTATAAACTAGTTAACTAAGCACACACTTTTACACAGTGCAGCAGAACATAGGCTAATGGACCCTTACTGATCGTTTCCAGTCTCATCACGAGTAGGCGAACACCCATCGGCCAGATGGCGTGAGTCTGTGATTTATTTTTGGAATCATTTGTTCTTCCATTCTAAGAATATGTCCTAATCATTTCAGCCTATTTACTCTGAATATGTTCCGGCATATTTTGCGTCCTTTTATTGTAATACCAATGTTCATGCCAAACTGTCCACTTTTTGTTAACATTTAAGTGCTGTAAGTTCTAGAATATTTAGCTGATGTCCCAATTGCTTTCTGCTTTCCTCATATGTCTTAGTGTTCTCGTCCAGTGGTGTAGCCCAGATTTTCTGAAGGGAGGGGCTAACAAATTTCGGACCCCTGTGCAGATCAAGTGTGGAAAACTGGTGATGACCTTTTTTCCTTGTCAGTCTGTTCGAAAAGTCGAAAAGTGTTAATAAAATATGTTATAGTATTCCATGTGTTAAATATTTTTACGGAATATAACAAATGTACAGAGAATTCAATACAATGATACTTCATGTCTGTAGAATGATAATACGCGATGAAATAAATTTTTGGGTGGCCAACCAAGGGGAGTTTAACCTTCAACCCCCTTGGCTACGCCATTGTTCTCGTCTAATTATGTGCTTAGCATTTGTTTTTTGGATTTTTATATTCGTGTAATCGGTTTATTATGCAATTAGTTTTCGTTGTTATCCAATCATGATTTTTTTCTTTCTGGAGGATTAATACACTCTCTACCGTTGAATTCATTCCATCTTTAACATTTGACATACACTGCTTTTCTTCTGCGTGCTATGTGTCCCTAACCTCTCAGGTAGGCGCTCTTAAAATCAGGGGCGCAAACATGACTCTTGTCCTGACACAGGTATTTTTGCGTATTCATATGGGTGTTGAAACGGGCGTTTTTTGTTATGGTATAAATACAATTTTTTGTCAGAATCCCAGAATAGCGTACCCGCTGTAGTCAGATTTGGCTACGTAATTCATGTTAAAAATGGATAGACAACACAAAGGAATATTTCAAAGAAAGACAACTGACAATTGCAAAAAGAAAAAAAAACTAACATTTGACAAAAAATCATGGAAATGTTTTCTGACTAGCTATTGCCACTAATGAGTTGGCAGACAGCAATTATGATGATGATGATGAATTAATGTTTTCGACAGGCAAAAAAGGCAATCACTAGTAGTTTTGTGGTTCTTGAGCGTCCTGAAAAGTCTGATATGCCAATGTGTTTTCTTTTTTAAGAAATGAGGACTCGGCCGTTTTTCTAACCAGGCTTGCGTCCCTACATAAAATTCTCTCCTAGCCTCTGTGTTCCAGGTCTTAGATGTTATATCTTTTCCTTACCTTATTTCTTTCCCGTGGACTTTTATTTGTAAGTATGCCTCAACTGGATTGTGATCTTATCCTTCTTCTGTTATTCTACTGTATACACTGTAGGTACTTAGTTTCCTAACTGATGTCATCTATTCTACTCCAGTTATAGTGTAGTCGAAGAGGTTACTTGAGCTTTCATCTAGTGACGTCCATGCAATTTCTCGGCTTACTCGCTAAATGAAATGTGTATTTAAATCATATCAAATCAAATCAAACTGGCCACTCGTATTGCGCCTGTGCAAGTAAAGTTTCCAACGCATTACATCGATGACAAATCAACGAGGAGCTGAAGATGTTGGTCTTAGAAAAACCGCTCGGATGGAACGAAGAGTTCGCTTCCGTGGCGAAATCTGACAGTGAACTCTTAAGAAGGCGGTCTTCCGCAAGCAGACGTTGATTTACGAAGCAGCGAAACGAAGAAGAAAGGATGTCGAAGGACCGATTAGATGTGGAATGAAAATCTCTTCGTGTTGAATTCAGACTGCGAATTTCTGAGGGCGGTCTTCTGCGCGACAGTAATAATCCATTGCTGAACCTGACAAAACCGACCAGAGATGGAACTCCGCACGAAGACCGGGAAAGTCGTTTCCCAAGGTATCCTGTAAAAAGTACGTCTACGGCTGGGGGCATTGATAAGATGGCGGACCAAACCACGCCACCGCAGAGCGACATGAAACCGATCCGTTCAGCGCAGAGACGATCGCCGACCTCTTCGAAAACAACGATTAGACGAGAATCCGCGCGATAGCTCAAAAACTAACCCATTAATGCCCGACTTTTTATTTTAAGTCTGACATGCAATATACTCTAGTATTAAGTGATAGAACATCAAGACTAACCTTAGTTTAAGATAAATTGCATGAATAGTGACAGCTTTTGATTTTGAAATTGTGTCCCACTTGTGGAACGTTGGGCACTTAACGTTACATAATTTTGGTAATATTAAATTTAGATTAAATCAAAGTGGCCGATCATAGCAAAGTCGAACTGTAGTTAGTTAGTTATTAGACTAAAGTATTACCAAGAAATAAATGCCAAAATATTTTCTCATAAATTTATCAAAGCCACAAACGCATTTTTGGTGGGCTGGTGGGGGATGCATCCCCAGTCATCTTCAACGAAGAGCCGCCCCTGAAGGCTTCTGCAGGCAGTACTTTCATAAAATAATGTCATTAATTTTCAGAAGGTTCAACAACAATATCACTAAGACTAGTGTAATTGATAGTAATGTTTCAGTACAGAGCGCAATAAGAAATAAGCAGAATAATAAAACAAAAGTTGACGTAAATGTACCTAAACATTTAGTTGCAACTATTTTAAAAAGTAGTTTAACTATTGCTTCAACTAATTTTTTCCAGTTAAACTAATAGCTGTAACTTTTTTAGTTAACTAGTGCCCATCACTGCACAGAGCAGCGTAGATGGTTTACGTCATTAATTAATTTAAAATAGACTGTCAGTTAAGCGTTTATACCTATGCTTTGCCTTGCAGTTTAACGATTGTATCATTTTCATCACCGTTCACAAGTGAGTAAGACTGAGTCGACCTTAGAACTCCTTTGTGATTAGATCCTGTTCCGTTAGCGAACTTCTTCAGCTGACAGTCACTTGCTGTAGTGACTGTCTGACTGTAGTGACTGTCTGAAGACTGTAGTGACTGTCTGAAGACTGTCGTCTTCCCAAAAGGAGTTCAATAGCCTGATGTCGTTTATCGTTTTCTTTCTCGCCTTGCAGTCTTTCTTTCCCATGACTTCGCTCTAGACTTTCATACTTATCTCAGAATTTGACATTATTTACGCAGAACATTTAGGCGATGTTATTTATATAGACTTTGCAAAGCCTCTAGCAAATGTAAAACCTTCGCTAACTGCTGTTTTGACGCGGATTTCTGCGTGAGTAGCGTGAAATTACAAAATGGCGTTTATCACTCTGTGATGTTCAGATCTGTTATATGAAGATAAAGAGGAAAACGAGAGAATACGGAACAGAGTGGTAGATATTTATGAAGAGTTCGTGTCAGAAGTCGATCCGGAGAAGGTTCTCGATTTTCTTATTCAGAATAAAATAGTCAATCTCAAGCAAAGACGTTATTTGAAAAATCAAGCGACAACAGAGGAACAATCCAAAGCTCTTATTGATCTTCTGGTTTCATGCTCCAATGACAATGCGTTCGTCATTCTCAAAGAAGCCCTCAAGGAACATTACTCTGAGATAGTTGAACGCATTGACTCTCTAACAATAGATGACGAATATCAGAACAACTCCGATAAAAGTTTCTTTCAAAGATTCCAATAACTTATGATCATCACCCTGTGTCCCTGTGAAGCAGTGACGCAGACTAGGAGCTTTTTGAATGTTTATCCGTTTTTATCTATTTTATTTGCAAATTACTCGATACAGTGTTTGCGAATTTTTAAAATTTACTTTTAAATTTGAAATTGGTTTTGCGTGGTTTGCGACGGTGTATTTTGTTTTGACTATTATTTCTATTTCACTTTATAATTAGTGAATTTAGTTGACCTCCATTATCGATCACTTTGTGGACAGTGTTGTCACTCACTGCAGGCTTTTATTTTTTAGAAACTTAAATTTATTCCAAACTAACATCGGCTGGCACTATTCATCTCACGCTGAGCTTGAGCTGAATTATACCTTGACTTTCATTTAAATCTGATTAAATCAATATTTGCCTGTTGTGATTGACACTATGAAATCAATAGTACTGTTACTGTGCTCGATTTTTCTCTTTCGTTCGAACTTTAATCTCACTTGGCCCAGTCTAAGATGCGAGTTTGACTATGGAGACATTAGAATTCTGAATTCTGAATGCTGTTTCTTTAAAAATATTGCTTGTTTTAATTCATTCAATCTCATTCCATCAGCAAAATTATCGGTTTCCACTAGGTTGTTGCTATTTGGCAGATGTGATATGCTGCTGAATAAAAGTAGACGCTTCAAACGCGCAAGAATCATTGTTAAAAAGTCAAATGCTCGGTGTGTCCATGTGTTTTTAATTCTGCTACTCTCGGGTGATATTGAACTAAACCCCGGCCCTTTTGCATCATCTTTGAAGTTTGGACATCTTAATATTGCTTCAATTAGAAACAAGGCTTCTTCATTGCATAATTACTTAATTGAGTTTCCTCTTCATATTCTGGCCTTGAATGAGACATGGCTGCACCAAAATGATACTCCATCATTTTTATCTGATTTACATCCTCCTGATTTTTCCCTTCTTAGCAATCCTAGGCAGCATGGCAATGGTGGCGGAGTTGCTTTTTCTATACAAAAAATTCTAAATTTTACCCAACTGTCAGTTCCTGGTGCACCTTTTCAATCTCTTGAGGTCATTGCAGGAGCACTTGATTCTGGTAACAAAAGAATTTCCTTTCTAAACTTTTACAGACCGCCATCATCATCTTTTTGCACTTTTTATGACAGAATTTCAATCAATTCTGGAAACATTCATTTCCTCTCCTGGTGAACTAATAATTTCTGGTGATTTTAATATTCATACTGATGATTTAATAGACATTCATGCAGTGCAGTTCAAAAATCTTTAAATAATTTTGACCTTAAGCAGCATGTCACTGGCCCAACTCACCATCTAGGTCATACACTTGATCTTCTTATCACAAGAGCTGATAGCACAGTTGCTTCTTTTGTCTCAAATAATGATTCCTATCTCTCTGATCATCTTACTGTATCATGCTCTGTGAACTTTCAATTTAAGGCTCCTCTCCTCTAGAAAGTCGATCAAATTTAGACCCTGGAGGTTGCTAGACACGGAGCAGTTTCAGTTGAAAATTCTTTCTTCACCATTATTTACTTCCACAACAGAATCTGTAACAGAATATGCAAATCTTTTTCAAAATGTTTTGTGTAGTATTTTGGATGATCTTATCCCCGAGAAAGCCAAAATTATTACTGATAGGCCTTCACAACCCTGGTTCAACAAAGATATTTCTGATGCACGTCAGCGTAGAAGTAGATTGGAACGAGCTTGGCGTCATTCTAAACTGCCATCAGACCTTAAACGGTTTAGGAAGCAATGTCGCTATGTTCGTAAGCTAGTCAATAATGCCAAAGCCCAGTTCTTTTCCAATCTTATAAATGATAATCTAAATTCACCAAAATCTTTATGGAATTCCTTAAATAAACTTCTGCATCGAGAAAGAAAAAGCACACTACCTCAGTCAAATTCACCTCAACAGCTAGCAGACAAATTTCTACAATTTTTCTCAGATAAAATATCTAGCATCAGGCTCAAATTTCCAACATACTCCACAGAAGACAACTGCTCACTGCCAAAAAACCCTCCCCCACTATTCACAGCATTCCGCCCCACCAATCTGTCTGAAATACGCCAAATTATTTTCTCTTTGCCGAATAAACAGTGTTTGCTGGACGTTATTCCAACCCATATCCTTAAGCAGTGTTTTGATGTGCTTGGGCCAGTAATTACCCGTTTGGTTAACCTATCTCTGTCTTCAGGTACCTTTCCATCAACCTATGCTAGCGCTCTCGTCCACCCATTACTAAAAAAACCAACACTCGACCCAAATGATTTTTCTAGCTATAGACCTATCTCAAATTTAAATTTTTTATCTAAACTTGTTGAACGCATTGTACTTAGTCGAATAAATGTACATCTTTCATTGCATAATCTTTTATTGCCTAAGCAATCTGCATATAGAAAATTTCATTCAACTGAAACTGCTCTCCTAGCTATTCATGATTATATTTTGTCTGCTATGGATAATGGTAAGGTAACTGCGCTTATTTTACTAGACTTGTCTGCGGCTTTTGACACCATAGATCATGCAATCCTTATCCATAGACTCAAACATTGGTTTGGCATATCAGGTACTGCATTAGAGTGGTTCACATCTTACCTTCAGCATCGCTGTCAATCTGTTTATTGTAATGGTGCTCAGTCAAACTCAGTTAAATTAGATTTTGGTGTTCCCCAGGGATCTGTTTTAGGCCCTCTCCTTTTCACTTTATATACAATGCCCCTTGGATCACTCCTTTCACAATTCTCTGCTGACTATCATTTCTATGCTGACGATACACAGTTATTCATCGCCTTTGATGATAAAACCTCTTCTGGGTCACTAGAACATTTATCCATTTGTCTGAAAAATGTTCAGTCTTGGATGTTTAGTAATAAGCTTGCATTAAACCCTTCAAAAACCGAGTTTTTACTTCTTGGTACATCTTTTAATTTAAGTAAATTTGAGGACATGCATTCATTTAAATTTGACAACATTTCAGTTAATCAAAGTCAGTCTGTCCGCAACCTAGGTGTAATATTTGACAAAAACCTGTCTTTTAATGATCATATAAATAAGGTTAGCAGAGCTGCTCATTTTCAAATCAGAGACATTCGACGAATTCGTGATCTTGTGCCGAAACCTGCTCTGATTCCTCTTGCCAATGCCCTTGTCAGCAGTAGGCTTGATTATTGCAATTCCCTTTATAACGGTATGGCAAAATCTAATATACAAAAACTTCAAAGGATTCAGAATTCTGTGGCCCGGGCCATTACAAAAACTCGCAAACATGATCACATTAGACCTGTCCTTCAAAAGTTACACTGGCTGCCAGTAGAGCAGAGAATTGTTTTTAAGACTGGTGTCCTTGTTTTTAAAATTCTGCAGTCTGGACAACCTCAATATTTAAAATCTATGATAAACTATCCGAAACATTATCACTCAACAAGATTTGCTGATTCATTGTTAAATGTACCTAGAACAAACACTGAAATTGGTAAGAGAGCTTTTTCTATTTCTGGGCCAAAAATCTGGAACTCTCTCCCTCTGGTTGTCAGATCTTCCAATAAACTGAGCATTTTCAGATCTATGCTTAAAACACATCTCTTCCAACTAGCATTTCCTCCATAGTCTGTCTTGCTGTTTCCCTCTGACTGATCTCTGGAATGACCTGGTCTTTTGCGGATGGATTTGAAGTACCATCGATTGATACCCTTGAGTATTAGAAATGGTGCTATAGAAGTGCATAATTATTATTATTATTATTATTATCAGATTAGAAGTCATACAGTTATTGTGTGATCACAAATCTAACTCAGCAAACGAATACTTCATTTAAACAATAAGCCCTGTCTTCAATATATCGCGAACTATTGATTGGAAAATAGAGAAAAAAAGCAACGTTTGAAAGGTGTTCAATGCTTCAAGTGACGAAGATGACAATGACTATGATGACGAGACGACGACGATGGCGATGATAATGATGACGATGTTGATGATGTTGCCAATGACGATTGAAATGACGATCACGATTATGACGATGATGACGATGACGATGATGATGGCGATTATGACAGCAATGATGATTAGAATTGCTATTCACCAGAAACTCTCTGTGGCGTTGCAAGTGTTTAGTTGAATCTGGTTCAATAGCTGTTTTTTTGCAACGACGAATAATAATAAATAATAAATAAAACTACACCAGTGATGATGATGATTATGATGAAAACGATGATGGTGGTTATAATGATGGCGATAACGATGACGATGATAATGTTAACAGTAAACGTTTTGGAATTTAAAGTATTTCAATACAGGGGCGGATCCAGGCATTCAGTGAATAAGTGATAAAATGCCGAAGCCGCCGAATGAATCACGCTACATAATTTGCTTTCTTCGCATCTGATTACCTTCTATATGCAAACGTTTACTCAAAAGTTCAAAGCCATCTCTCATGATTACATATAAAACGAAAAAACGTGATTTAGGCGATTGATGTTTTATTTTGTCATCTAGAATCTACAATGCGTTTAGAGAGTTCCATCATCGTCTTTAAGGGAAGAAATGCTTTCAAGATAAATCTGAATCGTCCAAACGAAGTTTCCGCTCCACAGCAATTGCCGGTTAAAGTGAGCCCTGATATGACAGCCGCCGTTTACTGTGGCTCAGTTTTCGTAACAGGAATTGGAAAAGATAAAGACGAAATTTGGAGATTCGATGCAAGAAATTCTAAATGGAATAAATGCGCGTCCTTGATAAAAGGCAGATATTGCCACAGTATGGCGTTCGTCGAACACATTCTGTACATTTGCGGCGGATGGGAATTCCATTTTCTTAATGATGTACTCGATGACGTTGAGGCTTATGACGCAATCGATGATAAATGTTCCGTTGTTGGAAAACTAACTTACGCTGTTCAATGTGCTGGAAATTGTGTACCTTATAAGGCATCACTCTATATCTTTGGTGAAATGTATGCCCAGGATGAAGCTGTGAACCGTGTTCAAGTGTATAACACGAAGTTCAATACTTGTACTATCCTAACAAACCCAATGCATATAAATGCAACATATTTGAGTGCAGCTTTGTTTCAAAATTATGTTATTTTGCTGGGAAAGGATAGATGTTTGTTGTACAATTTTGATACAGAAACTTGGTATATAAGAAATCAAATTAAGACTTGCGTCGAATATTTTGGAATGGCTGTTCATAATGAAAACCTTTTTGTCATTGGAGGCAGAGAATCATATGAAACGATTCCTCGAGACGACGTCAGATATGTTCCTATTGTGAATATCTTGAACGACGAACCGATTGAATGGAAACACCACGCTAAATTACCTAAGCCTTTTGGAGTGCGGGCTTTTGGCAAATTGGAATTTTTGGTAAAACAAATCTGATGAAGAATGTACACTTATATGTTTTTTGCAAAGATTTTGTATATGAACTTGTAATTGTTCGTTGTGCAATTAAATAGTTATTAGTTGGCTTATAAACTTTCACAGAAGGATATTCAGAATTTTATTTTAATTTTTATATAAAGAATTGGATTGTGAGAGATTATTTTAGAGGCACTGACCTCTTTGATTTTGGTTACATTGTAATGGAATTATAGCAATCGGATGTCGTTAATTCACTAAGATAAGTACAGTAAGTAAGTAAAATCTCGTGGATTTATATAGCGCTTTAGAGAGCAGCATAGCAGTAGCTGCTTATTATTAGGCGTTCGCCTTCCTTGAAGTAGCTATGGCAAAGGTGAATGGTCAGCCAGGAAATGGTCAATATATCTCTGTACTGTTTCTCATTGATGAGTGATACTCTCACCATCTTTCAAATGTATGGAAATAAGACTTTTAAATATAAATACTTTGCCTCTTATATTATGGAATTATGCCGTCTCTTTGTTTATTGGAAATAAAACTTGCTGTCATTTTAGGCCTACTAATTTTATATTGAATCTATCTAATTTAAGTAATTTAGTAATTGTAGCGTAGACTAATTAATTATCTTACATACCGTTTTAATGTTGCATCTGAGGACTATTTAATAAATTTGCGATGACATTATGACATTTACACTATATTTTTGTCGCGGATATTTGATCAATATTCTCAAAATAGACAATATAAGGCTAATCGTGGTTTATACTGTATTTACTTATTAATTTAAGTGTTTTTATATTATAGTAGCCTAGTAGCTTAGACTATTATCTTACATGTACATACCGTTTTAAAGCTACATGTGGGACGAATTTATAGAAATTGCGAAGACCTGTATGCGGCATAGGCTAAGTGGGAAGCAATGGCAGCTCCAGGATTTGGCAAGTGGGGGGCCGTTGGGGTGGCAACTTCTAATCATGGGGGGGCAACCATTTGTTGTTAGGTTTGTAGTATTAAGTACAGAAGCGTCATTTCACACTTTTCTCGGGGGCGAGAAAAGTTTTGGCCAAATTTTAGGAAAATATTAGGCAATTTGTGCAAATTGTAGGCAATTTTTTGCAAATTTTAGGCAATTTTTTGCAATTTTTTTTGCAATTTTGGCAATTTTGGAGCAATTTTGGGCCAATTTTGGCAAATTTGCAATTTTTAAATATTTTTGTAAATTTTTATATATAGTATAGTATATATATAGTATATATATAATAATTTATATAATATATATATATATATATATTTTAATTTACATATATATATAGGGGTGGTGGTGGTTGACCACTGAAATTCAATGAATGACAGAAGCTGCATGTACCTGACATGCGATTTTTTGGAGGGTTGCAAAGTTAGCTGGGGTTCAACCCCCAACCGCCCCCGGTAACTCCAACACTGGAGGTTGTAAACTGGTCGAGAGCAGCCGCGCCCGGCAAAGAAACTGCGCCGCAGTCGATAACAACCATTTAATCACCCATGACTTCCAGCCAGAATAAGTCTTCTTGCTGATCGCTAAATAGAAAACAGCTCATATGGCTGTGAAGCGTTCTAATCGCTTCGTGTGCGTTGGGATTCATTGGGAATGCAATGAAACTCTATACTCACTTGCCAGTTTAGCAGAAACTGGACCTGGAATTAGGGGTCGTCCATAAATTACGTCACTCGAATTTGGCACTTTTTGACCCCTCCCTCTACGTAACACGACGTCACAAAACGTAGGACCCCCATAAAATGTGACGTCACAACGGGCCGAACCCCGACCCATTTTCGTCTTCCGAATAAACAAGCAAAAAATGTCATACTTGTATTTTTTCCTCTCGAAAACCCTGACAAGCAAAAAAGATCATAATTGCATTTTTCCTCTCCAAAATCCCTAACAAGCTAAAAAAAGGTCAGACACGCAAAAAGGTCAAAGGTCATGACCTAAATATTTTGCGTGACGTCACATTTACCAGACCCCCGTCGTTACACTTCGTCACAAATGGCCGGACCCCTCCCCCTAACCGCGTGACGTAATTTATGGACGGCCCTTAGGCGTGGCACAATGGTAAATTCATCGACAATCTCATTTTAATTTACTCGCTTGTATAGTCCAACGAGAAACAGGTGGAAATGATAAACTGCTGATGAGTCGACCTTTCAATGGATCGTTTTGTCGGGTTACTCCAGTTCCTAGTCAACATTTGATTTTGCATGTGTCATAACAGCCTGAGTGTGGCTATACAAGAAATATATCAAATGTATCAGGTCTTTCAACTGGCCCACATCAGAATGGCTAATTGGCTCTCAACCTCTGTCTCTTGTTCTCTACTTCTTCCTCTGTGCCTACCTTAATCAGACAATTCTTTCATATAGTTTTGTTCATGCTAGCCATACAGTAAATAAACATACATAGTCCCTATATGCAATTAACAAAGCAAACACAATACATCAATTTGTTGTTAGTGGCATAGTTACTTAGTTATTAAATCTAATAAGATACACCTAGCAGTCAGCATATATCAAAATTCTATTACGTTACACAGCTAACTGCAAATATCAAGAAAACACTAGACTTCCAGTCTTCCACACCTTGGAACGGTTGGCATCTGGCAGTATGTTAAGACAAGACCCAAAAACATGAGGAAACCCAGGAAAAGTTTATTTTAAAACGCCCTGCTTAGAAAAATATACAATTGATTTCAACTCAGGAGTAAATCACAAAATGTCATGTAAAGGAACAGAAAACAAGAAAATTAGAGAAACAAATTAGTCATTATAAAAGTAAAAAACATTCCAACATTGTATTCATATAAAAAATCAGCAATAAAAGTCAAATTTCATTGTGAATAGCATTTAATTAGAAAAAATTCAATTTTCATAGAATACAAACTAACTCCACATGCAATAAACTGGAAGATTAATTAATCATACGAGAATGTCCAAACCATCTAAAACTGTTCCCTCTTACTTCATCTGCATAAGACTCAACTTAAAAGCTTATTGCTCAGTTCTCTGATGGAAAATCCCTCGTTTAATTTTTCATTGAAAACAATTCTGCGACAATCAGAATGAAAAGTCAAATCTTCAGATAATTCACGATCACCAAAGTGAAGAGAACAATGCTTGCGAAACTGAGTTTCTTCTACAAATATTTCATCACAAACTCCACATCCAAATGGTTTAACAGCAAACAGAGATTTCATTTCTTGCGTATTCCAAATCATACCAACAGACTTTCGTCCAATATCAATATTTTTAAGACGCTTCAAGTGATGATCTTTGGAAGATATCTTAGAAATTCTGTGGTGGCTTACATGCTGTAGCTTTTGTTCATGGTGGATTCTACGATGTTTCGTCACATAATCTCTACGACTGAGTGCTTTGTCACAAACAGAACTTACATAAGGTTTCTTTCCACTGTGAATCATTTCATGAATTTTTAGACTGTGTAAATGAAGGAATGTCTTTGTGCATATTTTACAGACATATGGCTTTACTCCAGAGTGAATTCTTTCATGAACTTGAAGAGTGCATTTGTCACAGAATGCTTTTGAGCATGTTTTGCAAATATATGGCTTTACTCCAGAGTGAATTCTTTCATGACCTTGAAGAGTGCATTTGTCACAGAATGCTTTTGAGCATGTTTTGCAAATATATGGCTTTTCTCCGAAATGACTTCTTTCACGAACTTTAAGATGACCTAATTGGCTGAATGCTTTTGTGCATATTTTACAAATATATGGCTTTTCTCCAGAATGACTTCCTACATGGCCTTTAAGACAGTTTGAATGTCTGAATGATTTTCACATATTTTGCAAACATACGGCTTGTCTCCAGTATGAATTCTTTCATGGCGATTAAGATTACGTTTGTCACTGTATGCCTTGCTACACAATTTGGAAACGTATGGTCTCTCACCTGTATGAATTCTTTAATGAACTTTAAGATCACCTTTTTTACTAAAGGTCTTCCTACACAACTTGCATACGTATAGTACTTTAAAGTGAATTAGTTGAGTGAAATCTTTCCTGCATATTTCGCACACATAAGGCCTTACCCCAGTGTAAAATTTTACCATGCTCTTTAAGATGACATTTTCTACTATATGCCTTTGCACAAAATTTACAAACATATGGTTTATCACCAGTATGAATTCTTTTATGAATTTTAAGATCACCTTTTTGACTGCACGCTTTGCCACACAATTTGCAAACATATTGTTTCTCACCAGTATGAATTCTTTCATGAATTTTGAGTTTATTAATGCAAGTGAATGATTTGCAACATATACTACAGTAGGGCAATCTTTCCATGCTCTGGATATGTTAAGTGTTCCTTTGGCTGACCTGTAACTGAAGATTTTTCAATAAGGCAAAGTTTTCATTCACAAGGTTTCCTTATGGAAATTGTCTCCTTGAAAACATTATTTTCTTTCATGATTGCTTCCCTCAAATGCAAATACTGCAAAACCAAAAAATTCTGAAAGAATTTAGTTTAAGAGAAACATTGGGAAAATGAAATTATGATATGTCATTGTAAACGATGTCATATAGAATCAAAATGATCTTTGATAATTTTTTTCTTCAGGTAATTGGCGAAATAAAATGCACTGAAGAAATACCTCTCAAAGAGCAGCAACATGAGTGTTCAGTCCATGAGACTGCTACATTGTTGCCACTTGTATTGCGTTGGTGGAATGAATTGTCGAGTGAATGAACCCATCGCTAGTTTGTATAGAAGCTGACCTGCAAATACTTGTAGGTGTATTTAATCTAATTCAAAAGTTGGTGAAAATCAGACCAGTACCCAATGCAGATATCAAACTGTCCTTTGTACTGTCATTTTGTGGTTTCATTAGAATAGTGTCATATAGCCATGCAGTGGCTGCTTAAGAAGTCATTGAGGACGAAGGTTCTTGAAGTAAGGTGCCAAAACAACTAAAGATATGCAGAGCACCTTAAGCCTAATATTATTAATGCAAAATAACCATTACAAGGCCTCTGATCACGCCTAGGCGATAACCACACTGCAGTAAACCCGAGATCACGTCGAACTGCCCTGCGCGTCCAAATGCTCACTGCGTTCAAATGTACATGTTTCGCCATTCTCTTGAAATTCAAGAACACGCAACCCTTTCAACGAATTTGCAATTAGTCAGTTTGATATCTTTCTGACGATCGAATTATAGCCATATTTATCTAGTAATTCCCTTCCATGTAAGAGAATGCGAGAAATCATTTCACTCTCAAACTCTTGGCAGATTATGCCTAATATTATTAATAGAGCGTTCGAAAAGCCACGAAAAATGATCAACTATTTCAATCGACATTATAAAGACTTTCAGAAATATATTCTCTGTCAAATGTAAAAAGGGGTCTTAAAATAGCTGGTTTCTTGTATCACAAGTTTTATAGACTACAATATATTATAAAATTGATACATTGTTTGAAGCAGGCCAGCAGAAGGAGTATTCCAACAGTAAGCTAATGATATGAAAATTTCAGAGCAGTGATAGAACGAATAATATCAACATTTTCTTGTGTCCCCATCAGCATTGCATTAAACCATACTACAACAGACCATATATTCTTCCTCATTTCAAGTCTAGAGCGTCAGAAATAAAACGACATTATAAAGACTTTCAGCAATCAATTCTCTGTCAAAAGTCTACAAAGTGTATCGAGATATAAGAGTGGTCTTACGATAGCTGGTTTCTTGTATCACAGGTTTTTAGACCACAAAAATATTATAAAATTGTTACCCTGTTTGACATTGGCCTGCAGAAGGAGTATTCCTATAGTAAGCTATACAGCTGTAGATATGAAAAATTCAGAGGAGTGATAAAACGAACAATATCAACATTTTCTTGTGTCCCCATCATCTTTTTTATCAAACAATTCTAGAACAGTCAATATAGTCTTCCTCAGTTCAAGTCTAGAGCGTTCGAAATGCCACGAAAAATGGTCAACTATTTAAAACGACATTATAAAGACTTTCAGCAATCTATTCTCTGTCAAATGTCTACAAAGTCGATCGAGAGATAAGAGGGGTCTTAACATAGCTAGCTGCTTGATTAACAGGTTTTATAGACCACAATAATATTATAAAATTGATGCCCTGTTTGACTTTGGCTTGCAGAAAGACTATTCCTACAATAACCTATAGGCCTAGATACGAAAAATTCAGAAGAGTGATGAAACGAATAATATCAACATTTTCTTGTGTCCCCATCATAATTGCATCAAACCATACTAGAGCAGTCAATATATTTTTCCTCATTTCAAGTCTAGAGCGTCCGAAATGCCACTAAGAATGACCAACTATTTAAATCGACATTATAAAGACTTTCAGCAATCAATTCTCTGTAAAATGTCTAAAAGTCGATCGAGAGATAAGAGGAGTCTTAACGTAGCTGGTTTCTTGTCTCGCAGGTTTTATAGACCACAATAATGCTATAAAATTGATACCCTGTTTGACATTAGCCTACAGAAGGAGTATTCCTATAGTAAGCTATACAGCTGTAGTTATGAAAAATCCAGAGGAGTGATGAAACGAATAACATCAACATTTTCTTGTGTCCCCATCATCATTGCATCAAACCATACTAGAACAGTCAATATATTCTTCCTTAGTTTAAGTCTAACGCGTTCCAAATACCACGAAAAACACAATACAAAGTCTTACGGGAATCTAATATCTATATCTGTCAAATGTCTACAAAGTCGATCGAGATATAAGAGGGGTCTTAACATAGTATAAGGTCGAGGATTTCTCCCATATGGAAATATTGGAAATTGGGAAATAGTAACAATTGATTAAATTATATAGCACAAGTTTCTGTATCATTGGCTGCTTAGAACTGGGCCTTAGCCATGAGAGAGAGAGAAGAGCATGGATGTGGTTCAGAGTGAGCGGTCAATGTATTAAAAATAGCCAAGGATCCTTTCTTAGAACCAAATTCCTAACCTGATGTAGGTAGGCAAATCTGGCTGAGCACTGGCGATCAGCTGGACTGACCGATCGGTGGTTAGCAGATTTAGCTGTATCCAGTCTAAGATAGGAGGCAGCCATCCCAGCCCTGAGATTTCTTTAAATACCCAAGGAAACTATCCTCCTGGCAGGAAGATCGTCGTTCTCGTGAGAGAACCGATGCGGTTTTATGAAGAATTCTGGTCAGTTACAATACACTCATTACTTGTTTTTATATTTTTTTATTATTCTAGATTTATAAATAGGTGAGTAAAGTTCCCTCTTATAATAGCTAGCTGCTTGATTAACAGGTTTTATAGACCACAATAATATTATAAAATTGATGCCCTGTTTGACATTGGCCTGCAAAAGGACTATTCCTACAATAACCTATAGATACGAAAAATTCAGAGGAGTGATGAAACGAATAATATCAACATTTTCTTGTGTCCCCATCATAATTGCATCAAACCATACTAGAGCAGTCAATATATTTTTCTTCAGTTCTAGTCTAGAGCGTTCGAAATGCCGTGACCGGTCCAAAATTTTATATCTTTCATCATAAGCATTTTCATGGTGCTTTCTAGCCTTGATTCTTTCTCACTCCTGAACATTCCTTATTTTCCCATGCTATTCGATATTCTTCATTCCATAAGTTAGTGTGAGTTCTTGGTCTCTTTTTGATGATCCAGGTTTCTCCGGCATTGTCTTAACGATAATGCTATTTTCTAAAGTGACATAGTCTCTGTCAATATGAATGACCTTTCGGGCCTGACCTGGCTCTTTTTCTTTACAGTGTATGTGCTTGTGTTGCGACCTCTTTGTGCGCACAGCTTCGGAGCCTTAGAGGGAATAATGACCGTAAGGCCTGGCTGTTTGGCTTGGCCAACCCCCTTACTACCCCTTAGGTTGTTTCTCTGTCAATACGAATGACCTTTCCGGCTTGACCTGGCTTTTTTTGTAATTTAATTTTGTGTGCCATCAAATATCTTGGAAGGAAAAGAGACAGGTGGTGTGGTGTTAAAATAATAGGTACTAGGAATGTGTCAACGACAGAAACTGATTTTCTTTGGACATGTTCAGAGAAGCCATGCAGACTCAATACAAAGGACGAAACAACAGGGCATGATTTCCCAACCACTGAGTTGCGACCCGGTACTGGGCCAATGATAGCAAAATGCCTGGTCGCAAAATCTTCTAACAAAATTTAATTTTGGCTTAATAGTTAATTTCGTAATTATCAACTTAAATAATATATATTGGCACGTATGTGCAGACGGAATTTTTGTTGTCAGGCTCTTGTCCAAGGGCGTCTGGCGCAACACAAGTGACTCATTACTGAACCATGCCGTTTTTAATCTAATTTTTCTTATGGTAACCGCCGGTAAAGTAGGGCAACTAATGGTGAGGTTGTGCACAGGCTGGAGAGACATGAGAACGCCCGATAAGTCTGTTTTTTTAACCACCTGCACCCACCCTGCTCGTTCAGTTGGAATTAGATAACAAGAAAGTGTGTATTTTCCGTGTATTTACTAATTACATTTATTTGACCATGGATCAAAGGATAATAGAACACCAAACACGCAATGTGCTTGTTAAAAAATCTTCGTCTAGCACCAATAAGCAATCAAGTGAACGCAGAATTTGCAACAGAATTGCAGGATACAGATATTGATTTTTGTCATTGAACTATCGTGTGAAACGGCTTTCAAACATATCGTCGACAGAATACCACTGAGGAGTTTTGGCTGTCTTCAAGTTGTCTTGTCGTCAAGAGTACCCAGTGTTTTGGCAGAAAAGCGATAAAGAATCTAATGCCTTTTGACAAAGCCTATCAGTGTGAAGCAGGTTTTCAACGTTGGTTTTTCCTAAAAAATAAATATTTAAACTGATTGGAAGTTGAACTGGATCTAAGAATATTGTTGATCGCAAGTCTGTGTGAGATCGCATACACGTAATTCAAAACACTCATGACATGTAAGAAAAGTTTTTTGCAAAGTATATCTCAAGAAGTACTGTGAAAATGTATGCGTTCTTATATATTGAAAATATCTGGGTTTAACATAAGCGAGCGTGTATTTGAAGATTTATTTATTTATTTTATTTATTCCATTAAGCGTAGGGCTGAGATACTTAGCTAAATGTGGCTTACGGGCATTACTGCCTGTGTGAAAGCCACTAGGGGCGCTAATGAGGCGACCCCCATTAGCGCCCCTAACCCGTCCCGTCAGCCTACCGCTCCAACGCATAACCCACTCTGCCATCGTCCGCCCTCTAAGACAATGCATGTTACAGCAAATCCAAAGTTTTCAAGGCGAAGAGGGAAAAGTCAATTAGAATCTAATTTGAGATGTGTTTTACTGTTACTTGACAGTGGTATTAACGGCAACTACAGTGTGTCCGGATAAAAAGTGTGTCAACTCTATTTTCATTTTAACCTTAAAAAATCTCGGCCGATTTCTATCAAATTTGGATAGTTTTTACAGGGCTGAATTCGAAATCATAGGATGTAAAAACGGAATCTTTTGTCCCCGCCGTTTAGTTATTTCTTTACTTAATATATGACGTTAGGCTACTCAAACTGTCGTCGAATTACTGCACAGGGAGACTCCTGCTTTCATACCATTTAGCTGTGACCACCAAACTCTCCAGATTTGAACCTGTTGGACAACTCTGTGTAGGTATTCTACCGGAAAGGGTCTACCGGTCACGCATTTCCAATCTGAAAGAACTGAAGCAAAGATTGATGACTGGTGAGTGAGGGATCAAAGTTCGATCATGACGTCATTGCAGCAATAATTTAGCATTGGCGACGGCGTCTGAAATCTTGCTACAATTTTTCGGTGGACATTTTGAATATTCATTGTAAACGTGTTCTGAAAATGTTTGTAGGCCTATCTATTTGAAAGCCAATTTATTTTCTCTTTTAAACTTTTAAATATAAAGCGATCAAATTTTCTTAAAGATATAGTGAAAATAGAGTTGGCACCATTTTTACCCGAGCACAGTGTACAGTTAGCTACAGTACATCATCGTTGCAAATGACAAAGCGGCTAAACTGACACAGACGGATTAAGTCCATATTACGATTACTGTTTCGTCTGGGAACATTACAAAATTACTAATTTCGCATGAACGCATTGAACATGTGTTGATGATGCTTCATTGGCATTGGTTCTGACAATTCTCATCAGAGGACATCGTCGTTTATGCAGCGGCAGAACTTCTTAATATATTCGTGACTACCTACCTGGATCTAAGCCTACTTCCTTGACAACAATGAACTACGGATTGATGACTGTGGATCCTACCCAGATTGAGCGTTCGTGAATAAGCTGGTGCGTTACTCAATGCTTTTTAGTAGCGTTGTCGAAATTGTATTTTTACTTACACCCACTTAGAGGTTTCTCTATAGAATAGTAATGCACGAT